>JAGDYQ010000001.1:31868434-32032919 GCA_021962125.1 Bulinus truncatus | reverse complement strand
AGCATTTTGTTTTTTGTGTTTCCTTTGACTTCAAAACAGCACAGAAAAAAATTTCATGGATATATGACTTTATTTAGTATTACCTCATCGACACTGAAATTTTAACTCATTATGAATGAATTTTGAATATGAGTATGTATATATAAAGCACACAGAAAATGCTAGAAGGTTCGGGAAAGTTTTAGAAAAAAATCTATACAATTCTAGAAATGTTCAATGAAATCTCTAGAAGGTTCTAGAAGCTTCTAGAAAACGTGAAAACCTTGAGAAGGTTCCGGGAAATTCTAGAAATCTCTAGAAGTTTTGATTTTCATATAAATAGCCAGCTTCACCAGTGCATTTCAATTTAGTTATAAAAAATCAAGTGTAATAAGAACAAATGTTGCGGCTATATAAATATCGTTCATTTAGTTATGACTACTAGGTCGAAAAGTGTTTATTTGACTGGCATAGAAGTTGACACAACTCCTGTTTATGAGCTAGGTACTTCCCCTAACTGAGCCTACTGGCCAATGGTATGTTTACAAACACAGCCGTCTAGCAGTCAGTTGGTACTATTTTTTCATGAACTATTTCTTTGCTGGTATACTGTCCAGTTGACATGCAGCGGCGTAGCGTGGGTATCGACCGCCCAGGGCGGAAGACGATTTTGTCGCCAATCTCATTTAGGTATTTCAATTTAATCTATACATTTTTGCCGCCCCCCCCCCTACAAAGCTAATAAAAAGTGCCGCCTTGTGCGGACCGCACCCACCGCCCCCCCCCCTAGGTACGCCACTGTCGACATGTCAATGTTTATTAAGCTAGGTACTTCCCCTAATTGAGCCTACTGGCCAATGGTATGTTTACAAACACAGCCGTCTGGCAGTTAGTTGGTACAATTTTTTCATGACCTATTTCTTTGCTTGTATACTGTCCAGTGGACATGCCAATGTTTATTGAGCTAGGTACTTCCCCTAATTGAGCCTACTGGCCAATGATATGTTTACAAACACAGCCGTCTTCAATAAGACATTTGGGGCTAGTTCAACTGGACCGGATGTGCTGCTAATCAAGCGCTTTAAGACGTTTTGACCAAAAATAAGACAGACAGAATTTAGAATATGCCACGATGTTCGACTGGAGCAAAATCTCAAGCCATTAAAAGAAGTCATCACATTTTGTTTAAATATCCTCCAAATGAAAGACAACTCACGATATTTGCCACGTGAAGATTACAAAGAACTTCTGACTGAATCTTATCTTACTGGGAGGAATTCCCCCCCCCCCCCTTGGGGTGCGTCTTCGTGTTCCAGGAGCTTATCACCATGCAAGGTGGATGTCTAAAATAATCTACATCATGAAGATTTATCTCTTCCGTCATCAATTCAAGCTGACTAAGCATGAAAACAGATCAATTACAGAATTTGGTATCTTTGCATCCTTGGTTTACATTAAAGCTTGGATTCAGTGTCCCATTATAGCAGACGCACCTCTGAATGATCTGGATTTCATCAAGCTTCTTATTGATTATAAGAATGTTTCTCCCTTCATTTCTCAGAGTACATTGAAAACGATTTTCCGACATCTCTAGTACCTTAGTGCAGTGGTTCTCTTTTCTCAACGTATCTCAGTGGATGAGAGAAACAGCCATTCTGCTTGCTTGAGGCAATTCATGGAGAAATCTTCTGATGATCAAAAAGAAGAAAGGTGCATCCGCAGCACAAATGATCCTTCAGCACTTCATAATGTGACATTTGAGGATTTTGTGACCTCATCATCGCTCCTCTTCTTTAATGCTCTTCTGCTTCCCACAACTTTTCTCATGACTGTTGCTTCAACCTGGCAACAAACTCCATCCTTTCAGAAGGCAACAGCAGTGGTCTCTTCGTTGAAAATTGTCAATGACTGTGCCGAGCGGGGAGTTGCACTGGCGTCATCATTCAACTCTACTCTCACCAAATCAGAAGAGGAAAAGCAGTACTTGCTCCAAATTGTTTAACAGCATCGCAGAGAGTTTCCAGATGCAAAAAAAAATCAACTGTGCTGAGGAGATCGCAACTTGAAGACCTTCACGACTCAAAAAGCACAGACTAAAAAACTTTCAAAGTGTATTATTTGAATGGCGACTTAGAACTTCTCTGCAATACAGTCAGGTTAATGAGTCATGTAACTAGTATTATTTTACTATTTAATTCCTACTGTGTAATATAAAAAAACAGCATTTTAAACCTTGCACAATTTTCATTTAATGCAACTGCCGAATACCATAAAACACGAGATAACAAGTGCACTGAGGCAGTATTTATAGGAGCCCAAATGGTGTTAAATTTGGTATATACATGTCTTAAATCACAGTGAACCAGAATACTAAAATGCTCATGATAAAAAAATCAACTTAATTTTTTTCCATTATAAAGTGGGCCATCCTAATATATATATATATATATATATATATATATATATATATATATATATTTATATATGTGTGTGTGTGTGTGATACGAAATATTAAGAGATATAGTTATAGCTAGAAGACAATAACAATAGATCCTTTATATCTTTGTGTCAGAGAAGGGTGGGGGGAGAGGAGGGAAAAGGGGGGTTATGACATAATGGCCTCTTCAGTCATCTTATAACTTACACACTTCTAGTTGCGTTTTTTTTTGTAAATATATTTTAAATTGTTTACATTAATTCATATTAACTCCATTGACTCTCTAATCAACTCTTACCGTGATTGTATTCCTCACAGTTCCGTCGGCATTCTGCTCCAGGGCCTGGAAGATGAACCCTCCCAGGATGGTGTACGCCACCACCAGAGAGCAGAGCCCTATGTGAGAGAAGAGGAAGGCCACGAACTTCTTGCAGTACTGGATGCACTTCCGCCTCCTGGCCCGCAGCGTGCTCTCCCGCCTCTGTCGCAGCCTCCGGCTGCTGGACGGAAGAAGAGGCGGCAGAGGCTCCTCGCTCTGCATGGGCTCATTAGGGAGGGGCTCGAACCGGATGCGCCTCTTGGTGTAATCCAATGAAAACTCGGGCTCAAAGACGTCATCGATAATGTCCGTCTCTTTGCTGATCTCCAGCTTGCTGAGGTTAATCTCGTTCTCTATGGTAACCATGGTATCGCTGGGGAGGTCACAGGTCACGACCTCTGCGCTCGGGCTAGACTTTTCCTTCCTCTTCTTTTCCCTGAAGCGCGCCAAGCGATTTTTCAAAAGAATCACCGCCGTGAGGGACAGCTTTTTCGGCTTGTGCGAAATTTCGGCGGCCTCTTGTTCATGCTTGATAGAATCAGCGGCGGAACTGGAAGAGGCAACGATGGGCTGCGGTCGAAGAATACCGCCTGTTTTAGTGGGAGACGCGGCCGCCTTGGAGGTGAACGCCACTATTCCGACGGGTTCCACCTCTGCGGGCTTTCTAAGATCTCTCAGCGAAGATCTTTGGTAAGCCTCTTTGTATTTGGGGTGTTCCGCGGGCACAAAGGTGTCGCTGACTACACTGTCCCTCCGCTTGGACTTTCTCACGCTGTGAGATGATTTTTTCTTTAACTTGGGCGTCTTTTTGGCGGCCATCGAGTTAATCAGCCATGCCGACGTTTGAACCTGTTTGTCGACCATGACCTTAAAATTCGACGCATCCACGGCTTTTAAACTGTAGCCAATCACAGGGTCTTCTTTCTTCTCTTTCTTTTGGTCCTTTCTGTTATTTTTACTTTTCCTTTTAAAAGATTTCCTCCAGCCTTTGGCCTCCTTTGGAATTTTACCCTGCGGGCTATCATCACTCAAAGCGACCTGTCTTTGGCTGTAGACCCCAAGGGACTGTTCTTGGATGTACTCGGCCAGACTGTAGTTGGAGACGGTCGGCTCCCTGTGGCGCCCTACCTCTAATCCGTGGAATATTGGAAACAGGGGAAGCGGTTTCTTCTCTTCGATGGAAGCGAGTCTCACGTAGCTCGGTTTCACGTCCGAAATAATTTTCGGAGACGGACTCGGCTCTTGAACCGGCGAGGTTGTCAACGCTTTGTGCGAATTACTTTCTTCCTCCACCGGCGTGCTAGTCGTCTTGCTCTCGGCGGGCGTGCCTAGGATAATTTCGATATCCGGGTACGAAGTTGGGAGTTCCCGTGAGACTTCCTCGTGTTTCCGGTTCATCTGAGGTTTTTCCGATTCGCTTCTCGTTTCGTTCGTTATATAAGGCGTCGGACGTTCGGCAGCGTTGATTGAAATTTGTTCTTTAACTGCCGGTTTGAGAATCCCTTTTCTTGGATTCAGTGGGGACTTCACTGTTTCGTCCTTTTGGGGCGCTGCTGCAGGGGCGACGTTTGAGTTCACGGGAAGCTCTGACGGAATGATGCTTTTGGACTTGATGGTGATAGGGAGCGTGGTGGGGGGCGTTGCCGCCCCTTGCAGAGCTAGCCTGGACCTGTTTGGGGTGAAAGACCGTCTGTATCGTTGTTGACTTGCCGGGCTCATGGCGGGAAGGAAAGTGTGCTCTGAGGCCCCGAGCCCGTTTGCCCTTTCGCCTAAACCGACGAAGCTGCCCGTGCTGCTGGTAAGGGTGCAGGCGCTCACGGCCGAAAGGGCGTCGCCGGCCAGGCTCTCGGTGGGCGTTCCCACCTGGGAGCAGGTCTCGCTGATTGCCAGCCGCGACTTCACCGGTGGGCTGGACGTGTTCCGGAAGTACCTCCGGTAAGGTTTCCGCCTGGTGGTGACGTCACTCTTAGACCGCCTGACGCCGTGAGGTATGTACCGCTGATTCAGTGACGAGCCTTCTTTAACCTTTTCACCTTTGACCTTTTGCGGGTGATCAGAATCCGATTTAGCAGAGGCCACATCGGCGACATTCGCTAGTAGGGATCTTTGAGTCTCCTTTATGGGGTCCAGCAGTTTCCGCAGCATGCTGGCCGTGAGCTGGTTGGAATGGACAAGCCCGGCATCCTCTGGAGGGGTCGAGAAGGCGGAGTTATCGTCGGAAGAGTCATCATCTTCGTCACCGCTCTCCGCGTACCCTTGGTCGGACGACCGAAACGATGACGTCATTGAGTTGATCTGAGGGCTCGAGGACAGAGAGCTACTCTCGACCGCGCTGTCTTCCAGCATTATGGACGTAGGCCTTCTGACGGTGGGAGCCGGAGACGACGACAGCGTCTCCATGCTGGCTCCGTTGAGGGAAACCTTCGGAGCGGTCAATGCCGAAGAAACAGAAGTAGTGTTATAATGTTCTTTTTCCCGAATGACGTTCAAGGGAGACACTGAAGATGCTTTTTCGTTGGAGCCCGACCCCCGTTCCGCCGATGGACCGTGAGCCGCCACACTGCTCAACAGCGAGAGGTCTTTCGACTGCGAGTGATCAGCGGTGGGCGAGACGCCGTGGTGATATCGCGCTGAAGACGGCGGGGGCTGCTGCCTCAACTCGAGAAACTTGGTTAGGGAAGCCTTCCTCTGCGCTTCCACGATTCTGGGTAGAAACACTGTCGGCCTGCTGGCGCAGTCCACCTGGTCCTCTTCCTGAGACGATATGCTGACGTTGACTAACGTTTTTGTGTCTTCCCCGTCGTTAAGCGGGTCAACCTCCGGGCTTTTGTCGAGCTTCGAGGCGTATCCGAGCACGAGATTGTCCGCCTCATAGTCCCTTTCGGCCGCAAGGTATTCAACAGGACTTTCACGGCCAGTGAAGTTTTCCAAGCCCGGCGATGTGGACGAGACGTTACCGTCTTTAGAAGAAGACACCAACGAAACGTCATTGCGGCTCCCGGAACTGCTCGCGCCGGCTGCATGTTTTTTTAGCTCTGGGTTTGAACAGTATTTATGGAAGGCGCTTCTCTCAGGGTCTGAGGAGAGGATACTCGCCTTTGACAGCCTGGGCAATGTCGATGACCGACTGGCGGGCCTCTCCAAATCACCCGCCTTTGATTCCAACATTGCACATTCAGTAGTCGAACCTTGTTGGGACGTGGGACGAGTTACTTCCCCATCGTCCCTGCGGGTGGATTTCCTCCGCTGTGGAGACCTGCTTGACGAGTGCACTCGCCGGAGCCTCTGCTCTTTGACTGCGTCTCTCACCGTCATGTTCATGAGTCGATCCCTCGGCTGCACCCTGGAGTCGTACGCGTGGTAGGGCGACACTTTCTTGAGGCTCGTCGTTTTCGAGTCCGTTCCCCCGCTCACGTCCGTGGAAGACTGACCCTCCTGCCCGGTCTCCATTTCGGGCATCATCATTTGACCTAGATCAGTTTCAGACTTGCTGCGCCTCTTCCTCTTGAAAAATCCCGAGAACCTTGACCGCGACCCACTTCTGGACCGAGGCTTGGAATGATCGCGTTTTGCATTCGTGGGGTCCCCCGTGGCACCCGAGGCGGCTTCCGCCGGGCTCGCCGACTCGGTGAGGTCCGGGGCCCGCTCTGCCTCCCCCGACATGCCTGTAATCACATTAGCGTCGCCGGAAACAGGAGACCGTTTGGAATGATGGGAAGTTGAGCCTTTAGACTTTGCCTTTTTCCCATTATTCTTTGAGCTTTTCTTTTTCTTCTTGGAGTTGGCATCTTGCGAGGCGGCAGTGGAAAGGTTGGAAGAGCTACCTCGGCCATTTTCCATCTCCTGCGAGTCAAAGCGCTAGACAGTATTGACAGATTCCAAGAGCTTCATTTGCCGGCGATAAATGAGTATGAAGCCCTGCGCCTCTACCCGAAGTGCGCAAGCGAAAATAGACTAGGTTGGCAGCAGCGCCGCATGGGTTCCAATCATTTAGTGAATGTGAGCCGCAGGGTTGACGTGAAAGGCCGGGCAAATTATGGCCAGCTCTGACTCTGCGATATCTTGCCCAGAGAATACTAATACTTGTGTCATCTGTAAAGAGAATAACGGATACTATTTGTAAAAACCAAGATACTATTTGTAAAACCAAGATACTATTTGTACAAACCAAGATACTATTTGTAAAAACCAAGATACTATTTGTAAAAACCAAGATACTATTTGTAAAAACCAAGATACTATTTGTAAAACCAAGATACTATTTGTACAAACCAAGATACTATTTGTAAAAACCAAGATACTATTTGTAAAAACCAAGATACTATTTGTAAAACCAAGATACTATTTGTAAAAACCAAGATACTATTTGTAAAACTATTTGTAAAAACCAAGATACTATTTGTAAAACCAAGATACTACTTGTAAAACCAAGATACTATTTGTAAAACCAAGATACTATTTGTAAAAACCAAGATACTATTTGTAAAAACCAAGATACTATTTGTAAAACCAAGATACTATTTGTAAAACCAAGATACTATTTGTAAAAACCAAGATACTATTTGTAAAACCAAGATACTATTGTAAAAACCAAGATACTATTTGTAAAACCAAGATACTATTTGTAAAACCAAGATACTATTTGTAAAAAACCAAGATACTATTTGTAAAACAAGATACTATTTGTAAAACCAAGATACTATTTGTAAAAACCAAGATACTATTTGTAAAAACCAAGATACTATTTGTAAAACCAAGATACTATTTGTAAAACCAATATACTATTAATGTTACGGAGAAAACAAATGAGGACCTATTATATAAACACATAAAGCAAAAAAAAAAAACCCCAAAAAAAAAAAAAAAAAACAAATGAAGTGAAGGTTAATCTGTTATTAGCTGAAAGAGATGACAGAGAATTTATAATTTTATTTGCTTTACTTTGAAACAAACATATATCGCAGAATGTTTTTTTAAACGATCTTTTCTTTTTTAAAATAAAAACTGTGTGTGGTTAAGTTTTCTTTTTTTTTTTAAAGAAGAGTTCTTCTCGAAAAATATTTTTATAACATCATTATTGTTTGACATATTAGCTGCAGCGCACAGAAAATTGGATGGGGATATGGCTGACGAGCTAAGAATAGATTACACTTTCGCGGGGCTCACTTCTGCGTATGGCTCAACCAGGCCCCAAACTCCCTCGAGTTCACCGTTGGGACAGTTCCATAGCGAGTGCACTGTCTACAAGAGCTTCATTTATTAGACTGGGACATAACATATTTGTGGTTTCCACCAAACGTAGATCAAACGTAGATCATCTTCGTCAATCGACTTTGATTTCATGCAGACAGACCAGAACATACTACGGCTAAGTACGACAATTATGACTGCTTCATGCGTCTGTCTGTCTGTGTGTACCCACGCTTGGCAGTTAGAAATCACCTTCATCCAGGTGATATGACGTCATCATTAGACTATGTCACTGACTGCTATCACCATTGCGACCCTCATCTTTTATTATCACTCTCTTCCCCCCCGCACCCCCTTCTCCCATATAATGAATTTGGGAAAGGGAATTAATTGTGGTGGATAAATTAAAAATAAAGCTTAGTAAAGTTATCACCCTTCGATATTTGTGATGAATTGTCCAGAGATTACTGGACCGTTAATTAAACAATACGGACAGTAGCACGGTAGCGAAACTATGGAGTATGTTGGAGTATGTGGGAGTATGTGGGAGTATGCGGGAGACTATGGGAGTATGTGGGAGACTATGGGAGTATGTGGGAGTATGTGGGAGTATGCGGGAGACTATGGGAGTATGTGGGAGTATGTGGGACTCTATGGGAGTATGTGGGAGTATGTGGGACTCTATGGGAGTATGTGGGAGCATGTGGGAGACTATGGGAGTATGTGGGGGTATGTGGGACTCTATGGGAGTATGTGGGAGTATGTGGGAGTATGTGGGAGCATGTGGGAGTATGTGGGAGACTATGGGAGTATGTGGGAGTATGTGGGACTCTATGGGAGTATGCGGGAGACTATGGGAGTATGTGGGAGTATGTGGGAGCATGTGGGAAACTATGGGAGTATGTGGGAGTATGTGGGAGTATGTGAGAGTCTATGGGAGTATGTGGGAGCATGTGGGACTCTATGGGAGTATGTGGGAGCATGTGGGAGACTATGGGAGTATGTGGGAGCATGTGGGAGACTATGGGAGTATGTGGGAGCATGTGGGACTCTATGGGAGTATGTGGGAGCATGTGGGACTCTATGGGAGTATGTGGGAGCATGTGGGACTCTATGGGAGTATGTGGGAGCATGTGGGAGACTATGGGAGTATGTGGGAGCATGTGGGACTCTATGGGAGTATGTGGGAGCATGTGGGAGACTATGGGAGTATGTGGGAGCATGCACAATGTACCGATATCAAATACAAAATGTTCTAATATAAACTACACAATGTATCGATATTAAAAACACAATGCACACACACACGCACACACACACACACACACACTTATATACATAGTCAGCTTTTTTATTTTACAATTCTAACGAAATGTGTTTTTATAATTTCCATTTTCTTTTCTTTCCGCTCACCTGTCCGCGGTCAATTATCATTAGTATCATTGTTATATATTGTACTGCACAATTTATAACTAGATCAAAAACATACTAGCAGGAACAGTTATTGTTTTTTAATTACTTTAAACACTAAGTCAGTATCTAGGTCAGCTGGTCTATGTCCTCAGACGAGGCCAGATGACCCATGTCATCAGAAGAGGTCAGTTCTTCACGGATATTGCTTCCTAGGAGATCGTGACGCTTCAATGACCAGTACTCCACTACGCCGCTGCTGAACTGTCCAGAATCATTGGTCAGTTAGACTGACACAAGATACATTAGCTTGGACAAGACATATTTCTTTTCACAAAAAGAAAGATTTATAAACAGAAAGGTTGGAACAGAAAAGATGAACAAATGGATTGACAAACAGAAGGGTGGAAGAACATATAAATAAACGGACATAAAGAGGGAAGAACTTTATATCTATCTATCTATCTATCTATCTATCTATCTATCTATCTATCTATCTATCTATCTATCTATCTATCTATCTATCTATCTATCTATCTATCTATCTATCTATCTATCTATCTATCTATCTATCTATCTATCTATCTATCTATCTATATAATATAATGAATGAACGGGCGATTGATGAATAGACAGATGATTGGACAGATAATATCACAGATAACCAGAATGACCTATTTACATATTAAGTTCAGCGAAGTCACAGCTCTGGGGGAGGGGGTGGGGGGGTAGAGTTATAAAAGTAATGAGACGTATGCCGGTCAAACATTTCACAATAACGGGCCTAATAAAAATAGATAAATTTATATTCCCCTCTACCTCTCTCCCCCCCCCCCACCCACCACACACCCTCCTCCCTCCAATCTCAACTCACAACAAAATGCACGTCAACACCCCGCCCCTCAGTGGCCGCATGTGAGTACAGAGTCTTGCACACGTCATAACATGCATGCTGGAAGCTCGTCTTGAACCAGAGTTCACTCACCCTAACTCACCCGCTTCCCCTCCCCCCAACACAAGCATACACACACATTTTCAGTAACATTAACCGATACTTCTATAAACAGGGCCCCCGCCGAGAGACATGTTGCCCCCCCCCCGTGCAATGAATGCGAGCGCGGCCCTTGTGGAGAATATATCAATAAAAACAAAGCAAACTATTTTTTTTTATAATTTAACAAATAAGGACGCCCTTTTGCCTTGATGGGCCCCCTTGAGCTTAATGGCCCCCAGAGTGATGTACCAGCTGAGCTCACATCCTTTCAGCAGGGCTTCTTGTATAAACAGATTTTCTATAAACCATTTTTTTTTTTTTAAAACTTTGAGAACTTTTCTGGACTGGCAAATGAAGTGCAATAAAAAGGGAAAAAAGTCTGGGATTAAAAAGTGTAACTCGTTGTTCATTGTGTGCACGAAACAAAGAGTTTACTTACGTTAAAAAAACTGGAAGTTGTGAAAACGCAAAGATGTAAAAATTACATTTGGCGGACGAGTTTGATGTAATAGGTCTCACTTGTCATCCAAGGGGGCAGCGGAGGGGGGGGGACATAACTGAAGTTGGTCTCTGTGGCTCAATGAGGCTTGTTGTTTATTTAATCCCAATACCTCAAGTGGCTGATGTTTTACTGTGAGAGTTGTCGTACCTTCTTCTACTGTACAGATAGACGGACAGACGATACGCGCACAAAGAGTCCAAGGAGAGAGACATATATAAAGAAAGAGGGGAAGAGAGAGAGTGAGAGAGGGAGAGAGATTGAGAGAGAGATGAAGAGAGAAGGAGAGAGAGATTGAGAGAGAGATGTAGAGTGTGTGTGTGAGAGACAGAGAGAGAAGGAGAGATTGAAAGAGAGAGAGAGAGTAGGATAGAGAGATTGAGAGAGAGATAAGGAGAGAGAGATTGAGAGAGAGAGATGTAGAGAGAGAGAGAGAGAGACAGAGAGAGAAGGAGAGACTGAAAAAGAGAGAGAGAGAGAGAGAGAGAGAGAAGGATAGAGAGATTGAGAGAGAGATTGAGAGATAGAGAGAGAGAGAGAGAGAGAGAAGGAGAGAGATGGGTTCAATGTGAATCTGTTCCAGAACGTGAAAGAACACCTGCCAAATTTTCTCTCCCACCCCCTCCTCCCCTCAAACCAACTCTTGAGGTCGTCATTACAGGGTGAGTCATCACCTGGCCGCAACCTATTCATTCCCTACTCACTAACACTCTATCTGGCTCTCAACGAAACAGCACACGTGTATATGGAGACTGTATATATAGGAGCACCACTGTATAATACAGGTGTAGGTAGACAGGTAGATAGATATATAGGAGCACCACTGTAGAATACAGGTGTAGGTAGACAGGTAGATAGATTTACAGTTAGACAGAGACACTTTAGATAGATAGAAAGGTAGATAGATAAACAAGTGGAGAGGTTAAAAGGTAGGTGGTAGATGGTTGGAACATCGATATATAGGCAGGTAGATGGATAGACATATACATACATAGTCATAAACATTTATAGACATATAAATAGATAGATAGATAGATAGACAAATAAATAGATAGACATTTAAATAGTTTATCTTAGTATTCATAAGAAGTCTATCTAAGTCTGTCTAAGTCTATCTAAGTCTAAGTCTGATTTCTCTCTGAACTTCTTGCAGTTTGCCAGTATGAATATCATTGTGTTTTTCTGCACATATCTTATAGTTTTCTTTCTCTATCTCTCAAATCACACAAACACACACACACACACACACACACAAACACACTTGTCAGTGTCAGAAGCTGTATTAAAAGACATTAATTATTCCCTCCCCCCACCCCGGATTCACAGAGAAATAAGCATATATCAGTTATGTTGATTTCGTAATGAAAATTTTGAATTCAATTTCCCCCTCTCAGTTATAAATACATTAAAACAAGCAATTAAGCCTGTTCCATTCTGGACACAGGACGTGTTAGCGCATTTTCTTGTTATGTATCAGTACGCATGTTAGCTTTCAGTAAATATTTGTAAATTTTGGAAATGTTTATAAATTCAATTGTGTAATGCATATATCTAAAAAAATATTATAAAGACGTTTCTTTATATTTGAAAAAAAATTATTTTCTCTTAAATCTAACTACAAGTGGTTTGTGGTTACTGAAATAGGACTCATAATTGAAAACATTCGAAATTATAGTCATTTAATAGTCCGAAAACTCCGTCAATTGTTGCATAGCTCTGATACTTTCAATTAAACTCAAGCTTACTATTTCATTTGATGAGTTTCTTAATAAATCTTGGTGAAACTACGTGCTGCAGTATTTCGCACCAAATGAATGGGTTATTGAACGTACAAGGTGTATATATAATATATAAGCCCGGCCCTCAGAGGTCCTATCGCGAAATGGACTTTTGATGTACACTTGGCAGGCCAAGATCTACAAAATGATATATACATCATGGGTCTAGGACTTATGGTTGTTGAGATATAGGCGCTCTTTATTAATATAGCTTATATAGCAAAAAAACGGTACTAAGCCCCCTTTTACGGCCCTCAGAGGTCAGATCGCGAAATGGAAAAAAGTCATTTCTTGGCAGGCCAAGACCTACAAAATGATATATACATCATGGGTCTAGGACTTATGGTTGTTGAGATCTAGGGTGATGACAGACAGACAAAAAATATCTAAAAAATATCAACACTAGTTTCATGTACACATGTTCAATAAATTTCAATCAATAACTTTTTGTTTTATTTATGTTTTTATTTGTATGATTATATATATATATGTTTGGATATATTTTGTAAATATGCCTCACTGTCCACTGTATCTAAAAATGTATTTATACATTGCTTGTGTGTGTGTGTGTGTGTGTTTGTGTGTGTGTGTGTGTGTTTGTGTGTGTGTTAAATAATCCAATTAAGCAGAGGCGACGTCGGCCTCATTCGCTAGGAGGGATCTTTGAGTCTCCTGCATGGGGTCCAGCAGTTTCCGCAGCTTGCTGGCCGTGAGCTGGTTGGAATGGACAATAGCCTGCTCCTAAGAAGCAGGACCGCCTGTTAGGAGCAGGACCGTCTGTTAGGAGCAGGACCGTCTGTTAGGAGCAGGGCCGTTTGTTAGGTGCGGGACCGCCTGTTAGGTACAGGACAGCCTGTTAAGTGCAGGACCGCCTGTTATGTGCAGGACCGTCTGCTAAGAGCAGGACCGTCTGTTAGGAGCAGGACAGCCTGTTAGGAGCAGGACCGCATGTAATGACCAGGATCGTCTAAAAGGTGCAGGACCGCCTGTTAGGACTTTTGTGTAGGTTTGTGGGTCTATGCACGGTGTCTATAGTAAATTTGTTCACCAAGTTACAGAGATATGTAGCAGTGGTCATCTAACGTGGACACGGGTACAGTTGGTCATCACATGAACAGTGGTCAGTATGTTCATGTTGGAATGAACACAAATTTTAGTTGCAGAAAAAAAAAGACGAACTAAAGTTTAGTGACGTAGCGAAAAAAATGAACAAACTAATCCCGGGGGTAGGGGAGGTGTGTTAAATGTTACAAAAACTGATCCCGGGGGTATGGGAGGTGTGTTAAATGTTACACAAACTAATCCCGGGGGTAGGGGAGGTGTGTTAAATGTTAAAAATACTAATCCCGGGGGTAGGGGAGGTGTGTTAAATGTTACAAAAACTAATCCCGGGGGTAGGGGAGATGTGTTAAATGTTACAAAAACTAATCCCGGGGGTAGGGGAGGTGTGTTAAATGTTACACAAACTAATCCCGGGGGTAGGGGAGGTGTGTTAAATGTTACACAAACTAATCCCGGGGGTAGGGGAGGTGTGTTAAATGTTACACAAACTAATCCCGGGGGTAGGGGAGGTGTGTTAAATGTTACACAAACTAATCCCGGGGGTAGGGGAGGTGTGTTAAATGTTACAAAAACTAATCCCGGGGGTAGGGGAGGTGTGTTAAATGATACACAAACTAATCCCGGGGGTAGGGGAGGTGTGTTAAATGTTACACAAACAAATCCCGGGGGTATGGGAGGTGTGTTAAATGATACACAAACTAATCCCGGGGGTAGGGGAGGTGTGTTAAATGTTACACAAACTAATCCCGGGGGTAGGGGAGGTGTGTTAAATGTTACAAAAACTAATCCCGGGGGTAGGGGAGGTGTGTTAAAACTGTTCCGTCCATAGGTTGCTCCCACAGCAGTGGACAGCTCCCATAGTTTCAAAGAAAAAAGCTGAGCGTCTTATCTTTCACCTGTTATTTTATAACCTTGTATCTTTACGACTCGACAGGTGGTTAGTTCTATCAAAGTGTTAATGAAACTAACGACGCGATATCTATAATAGGGCTGACAATATTTCATATTGTCAAAAGATATTTTTAAAAAAAAAAAAAATTATTCCACAAGTAATTAAATCTAAAAAGTAATAGTTTTACCGTGAATAATATGATGATGACATATATATATATATATATATATATATATATATATATATATATATATATTTACTGGAGTTGGTTTTAATGTAATGTATGTGTAATGTGTATTTGTCATTGCTTGAATCAATTGTAAATGAAGTTTTATTAAGCCATACTAGACTAACCCAAAATATTGCATTAGGCTAATATGTCATTAAACGCTTACTTAAGTAAATGTAAGTAGGTATAGTACGGTAAATGCGTAAAGTAAATTTAAGAAGGTAAAGTTCCCCTAGTAAGTACGGTAAGTGAGTAAAGGAAGTAAGTAAATTAAGTAAGTAAGGTAAGTGTTAAAGTAAGTGAGTAAAGTAAGTGCGTAAAATCAGTGAGTAAAGTAAGTGACAGAGTAACTGAGTAAAGGAAGTGAGTAAGAAAATAAGTAAATTAAGTAAGTAAGGTAAGTGAGTAAAGTAAGTGAGTAAAGTAAGTGCGTAAAATCAGTGAGTAAAGTAAGTGACAGAGTAACTGAGTAAAGGAAGTGAGTAAGAAAATAAGTAAATTAAGTAAGTAAGGTAAGTGAGTAAAGTAAGTGCGTAAAGTAAGTGCGTAAAATCAGTGAGTAAAGTAAGTGACAGAGTAACTGAGTAAAGGAAGTGAGTAAGAAAATAAGTAAGTTAAGTAAGTTAGGTAAGTGAGTAAAGTAAGTGCGTAAAATCAGAGAGTAAAGTATGTGAGTAAAGTAAGTGAGTTAAGTAAGTGATAGAGTAACTGAGTAAAGGAAGTGAGTAAAGGACGTTAGTAAAGTAAGTAATTAAAATTCCCTTCACCCTTAACGGGTCATCGGGGCCAGACGAAGTGTTCAGTTCATATGTTTCTGTAATTACGACATATTAACGAGCTTGTCTGGTAAGCACAACGCCCGGCCGCCTTAACTTTACCAGATCAAGTCAGGTACAACATTTGAGAGCTTTTGGGGACATTCAACAAACCTTCAACAGCACCTGGTTCTCACAGAGGATCGAACCCGGCGCCCTCAGGCCAAACATCGTTTTACACCTCTCGACCATCGGTCCTGCATTAAGTAGCCTCATCAACTGTGGCCTATGACCTGCCGTTATGACACAAAACTTACCGTTTGTCAAGACCCTTATCGTTAACAACTAAAAGTGGTGGTGCAATGATCCTGGAGCAACTACGAGGGTCTATCTCTCCAGCCTCCAGGGCGTCCGTCAGTCAACGCCAAAAAAAGATCTCATTCAACCGCACCCTTCCTATAAAAATGTTAACGCGCGTTTCAAATAAACACACATGTGCATGCATGAAACTAGTGCACAGACCGGTGTCTTTATTTCCAACTATAGAACCGCTGACGAGGTACATTGCAGAAATGGGGAAAAAAATCAACCCATGAAGTCACAAAAAAAAGTAGGTTATCCCCATAAAATGCTGCATATTCGTCTGCTAAAGTACCATGTGTCTGTCTGTGTGTGTGTGGAGGGGGGGGGGGGCGGGGAAGGTGTATTGTGTTACAGAGGTGCTTTAGTCAGAGGCATTCACCTTCGCTATTACAAAAGTTATTTTCAACGACATATTTTGAGGACCCGTGTTCTGTTGTCTTTAATTTTTTCAAAAATATATTGGTTAGAGCAATCAAGCGAGTGATTAAATATATTGGTTAGAGCAATCAAGCGAGTGATCAAATATATTGGTTAGTGCAATCAAGCGAGTGATCAAATATATTGGTTAGTGCAATCAAGCGAGTGATCAAATATATTGGTTAGTGCAATCAAGCGAGTGATAAAATAGGTGCATGGTCAGTACATGGAGCATCCCCGGCATCAGTCTGCTGACCACGGTGGGCGCGAATGGTGTTGACCAAACAAAATTCCTTTGAAATTATCTCCATCGGTACAATGTGCACGTACAATGGTGTTCTCATTGGCTTCTATAGCCCTTGCATCATGACCGCAGCCTACTTAAACGGGAGAGGGACCTCTTGAAATAGTCTTTAAGTCTATTACCTAGTTCATGGGTGGGCAAGCGTTCTGAACCGCGGGCAGGGTCATTAGTAAATGTTTGGAGTCAATGTATGAAATAGTTTGAGTTAACTGGAGTCATTGTTGTTAAAAGAATGGAGAATAGCAGAACTGTGGACCGGCTCATTAGTAAATGAAATAGTTTGAGTTAACTGGAGTCATTGTTGTAAAAAGAATGGAGAATAATAGAACTGTGGACCGAATTAAACGGTCTGTACTTGGGCCACGGACAGAAGTTTGCTCATGTGTGAACAAGCCAGTTGACATATTCACACGTGATTCTTAGCTTTAACAAAATAAACCCAGCTACCGTGAAGTTTCTCGGTTTTTTTTCCATATACGCAGACATTATTGTGTTTAAATATTGATTCTTCGTTACCTCGTTAAAATTACTGGGGCAATTTTAATAGCGGCTCATTCTCCCTCCCCCCGGCCACCTGATAATGTATGCCAATGGTAAAGGGCCAGCCACGAAAGCCATGGGGGTAACTTTGCCTCCATTGGGATTCGAGCCAGCACCTTTCCTCACAATCAAACTGCCATCCAGTGATTTTATTCCAAAACGACTGGTAATTCTTGTATTATAATTGGGTTCGAATCCGATGCACACGGCTTGCTAGTCGAACTACTATCCAGTCACCTGATATTATATGTGTGTTTCAAACATCATGCCAGACATCAACCCTGCATCGTTGAGTCAAAACCCCGTCATCACCAGGCATACACACACACGCACACACGTACGCACGCACGACACGCACTCTCACACACACAGAAGAGCCAACGAAAACACTGCACATCCATCAACACGCCGTTGAGTACAGAGCGTAAATACACAAAATGTTGTCTACAACACACTCCACGCTGTCTACAACACAGCTACACACACCTCACACAACACACTCCACGCTATCTGCAACACACCCCACGCTGTATACAACACACTTCACACAACGCGCTCCACGCTGTCTACAACACACCTCACACAACACACTACACGACGTCTGCAACACACCTCACACTGCACGCTGTCTACACAACTGCTTCACACACCTCACACAACACACTACACGCTGTCTACAACACAGCTTCACACATCTCACACAACACGCTTCACGCTGTCTACAACACAGCTTCACACACCTCACATAACACACTCCATGCTTTCTACAAGACACATCATACAACACAGTACACGCTGTCTACAACACAGCTCCACACAGCTCACATAACACACTACAGTCACTACACGCTGTCTACAACACAGCTCCACACATCTAACATAACACACTCCAGTCACTACACGCTGTCTACAACACAGCTCCACAACACACCTCACACAACACACTCCAGCATCATGTTGTCTGTCTCGTTATTGAATAAACAAACAAACCAACAAACTGGCACACCAACAAAACCCAACCTTCGGATGTACTGGCGTCATCTTTTGTTGTTTGAACAAATAAATCATTCATAAATAAACAAATGAAAAAGGAAACATGGGTTAAAACAACAGCAGCATTTAGACATTGATAAGTGTATATTCATTCATTAACAACTGTTAGTTACACACTTATACATCTAATTAACATAGTACATTCATTGAAGGATTTTATCACAATCATTCAGTACTAACAAAGAATATCAAATGATTCAACACAATCATTCAGTACCAACAAAGAATATTTAATAATTCAACACAATCATTCAGTACCAACAAAGAATATTTAATAATTCAACACAATCATTCAGTAACAACAAAGTATATCAAATAATTGAACACAATCATTCAGTAACAACAAAGTATATCAAATAATTCAACACAATCATTCAGTACCAACAAAGAATATTTAATAATTGAACACAATCATTCAGTAACAACAAAGTATATCAAATAATTGAACACAATCATTCAGTACCAACAAAGAATATTTAATAATTGAACAAAATCATTCAGTACCAACGAAGAATATTTAATAATTGAACACAATCATTCAGTAACAACAAAGTGTATCAAATAATTGAACACAATCATTCAGTACCAACAAAGAATATTTAATAATTCAACACAATCATTCAGTACCAACAAAGAATATTTAATAATTCAACACAATCATTCAGTACCAACAAAGTATATCAAATAATTGAACACAATCATTCAGTATCAACAAAGAATATTTAATAATTCAACACAATCATTCAGTAACAACAAAGTATATCAAATAATTGAACACAATCATTCAGTACCAACAAAGAATATTTAATAATTGAACACAATCATTCAGTAACAACAAAGTGTATCAAATAATTGAACACAATCATTCAGTAACAACAAAGTGTATCAAATAATTGAACACAATCATTCAGTACCAATATAGAATATCAAAGAACACAACACAATTTGTTAGTATCAAAATTAAGCAATGACAAATTTTTATCAAATAAAGTTTTCGAATTACAACCTCTTCACTAACCCCTTTGTTCACTTCAAATTTGTGCCAATATTACAAATGACCCTGACTTCGACCAAACTGACCTCAAGCTGACCTCTTTCCGCCCAGTTACACCAAACAGCTGCAAGTCTGCTAGTTTTCATGTAAGATATAATGTGTGCCGCCTTCCTCTTCATCGATGTCGTCTGTCATTTTTATTTCCGGTGTTCATCGCCCTAATAGTCAAGAACCATACATGTAAAAATGAACATACTGACTTTTAGTTTGCTTCTACCTTTGTATTATTACCTCTGTATTATTACCTTTGCATTATTACCATTTCCAATAACAAGTATCTGCCATACGAAGGCCTTAATGCAAGCGTCGTAGAGATCAATATGGCGGTGTCTCATGTAGTCAATTAGTGTAGTATTATTATAAAAAAAGTACTATTAAAAATAATTATATCCTAGTCGTCAAGTCAACAAAATTTAGCGGGAAACAATAATGAATGCGTATTTATAATTATAATATATACAAAAGCGATTTGGGTTCTGCGTTAAATCGAAAGTGAAGAATTCATACAACAGTATTCCGGTTTAAAATACATTCATGAAAAAAATCGGATCTGCCCGAAACCAAAAATACCCTAGCCTACCGATCAAGCCTAAGGGGAAATACCTCTATGCAAAGCTTTGCAAGGGTACAGCTAGTTATATTTATTATCCGATCCCTGTGAATCTCAATACGCTATTGCATCATTGTGAACAGCCCACATTTTGAGGAATGCCCTGTCCATGAAAGAAAATTAAAAACATCTTCATGCCCCCCCCTCCTTAATACCGTGGCATGGACCCGGCGACTGAGCTGACCTGTGGCGTCACTAGGGGGGTTCGTGGGGTGCGGGCCGCACCGGGTGACACCAACCCTAGTGATGCCACTGGTGCTGACCATATAAAAAAACATAATTCCACATATGTTAATAATTAAAAAGAGCAACAACAACAACAATAACAGCCGATACAGCGGTAGACGCACAAAACACGACCAAGAGCCACATTTGGATCTAAGAGAGGCTTTTCGGTCGCCGTGACCTTTTCACGCCAAGCCACAGCCCCACCGTCGTACACAACATTTCCACATCACACACACACACCACACACACCACAGATATGCTCACGTTCACATACACACCACAGATGTGCTCACGTTCACACACACAACATATATGCTCACGTTCACACACACATACCACAGATATGCTCACGTTCACACACACACCACAGATATGCTCACGTTCACACACACACCACAGATGTGCTCACGTTCACACACACACCACAGATATGCTCACGTTCACACACACCACATATATGCTCACGTTCACATACACACCACAGATGTGCTCACGTTCACACACACACACACCACATATATGCTCACGTTCACACACACACACCACATATATGCTCACCTTCACACACACACTACAGATATGCTCACATTCACATGTGTTTTTTTCTTTATAGGGGCCATGTGTCGCCAAAAATAAAAATGAATGGAACCCAATAAAGCCAAAACAAACAAGTTTTGATCAGTTCATAAACAAGCGCCGAGTAGGAATGCACCCTGTGACCCCGCAGACTGCCATCTGGCGGATGAAGAACCAACATAAATAAATAAACATATGTCAATATTACGAGGGTAAACACCAGCCGGTGATATCCAACTGTATCTCCGAATGGACTCTATTTTCTGAGCTAATACACAATTTACTAATTAGTGGAAAGGGTGGGGTGAGGTGGGGGGAGGGGACGATGACTACTCACTCCACTGTTAGTGGGGGAGGAAGGCAGAGGGGGGAGGGGAGCCTTAAGGACTGCTGCAGCCTAAAATGGAGAGAGAGAATGACTTAACGGTTGGGGGGGGGGAAGTTCAGAGGGACCATACTTTCAACTATTCTGCGGGGGCCCTACAGTGCACGATTTATTAACTATACAAGCTCAAGATTAGGGCCCCCCACTTTCTTGTGGGCCCCACTTTTATGGGGCCCCCGAAAATTGCCTGAGTGAGCAAATGCCATATGTACTTAAATATTTGGCACTGACATATAATAACTGGACTTATAAAGGGACCCATATCTCAAAAAAAGCTTAGGGCCTTATTAAGTGTAGATCCGGCCCTGGGGCCCAAGATTTGCAAGAGGCGGTCCTCACATCGGTTTACAAATGGCGAAGCGTTTTGTCTAGACCAGTTAAACCGTAAGAAAGGCTCTGGCTACAGCTAAACAATAATTTTGGCTACAGGTAAACATTAGGAAAAGTTTATCAATGATGATCTAACTCAATGTTTAAAACGTGCCCGACTCGTTCGTTTGTAGTAAACAAGGAAAACTACATGTTTTGTTATTATGTACTCCACTTTCTGACAGTTACACATAGTATTTATCAGGATTTGAACCTTAGCCGTACAGATATGAGCTGGTGTTTCAAAAAAAAAAAATGCTCGAGGGAGTTTCAGTGCCGAACCTAGGGATTTGGTGGCCCTGGGAGGCTTGACCTCTTTATGGGGCCCCTGCATTTTGAAATTCGACACCATGAAATGAGATAATGTACTAAATATTTAATGTAAAAAAATAATTTTGGGATCCCCCCTCAAGCTGGGCCCCGAGGGGGGGAGAGACTTTCGAATTTGGACCCCCTCACCCTAGGTACGCCTCTGCGGGTTTTTTTTTTTTTTAAAGAAGATGATAATAATGACCTTTGAACCCGATATAAGGTGACAAAGAGTTACTGTTTGTTGGATGTCAGGTAAGTGACGTAGATGAAGGGTCTGCTGATTGGCGTAATGCTGTAGAGGGTATCCCCGTCGAAATGAACCCATGGCTTTCTGAGTGATCCCTGCTAGACACTGGGGTCTAGCGTCACTGAAAGTCGAGACTCCTAGTTCCCCACCCCCTCCCCCCTTTATCCTCCCCTGTACTGTACCAGTCTGGCCTCTGACCTTATCCCCCCCCCCCAAACCCAGACACTTCTCCATGACGTCATTCACCCTATTTTTTGCGTGTATATACAGTTTCCACGGGGGGGGGGGGGAGGGTGGACTCCCGCTCGCCACGCCCTTTCTTCCTTGACCCTGGCAGGTCAGTATGTTATGGTGCACGTAATTGATTATACTTATCCCCACATGCAAAAGTTTCTTTGAAACTGATACAATCCAAGATCTTATAGATCCTCAATACATGTACCAGTAATAAAAAAAACATGATAATAATATTCTAAAAAAAAATGACATGGCCGACAGCATAGTGATATACGTAAATACATCATATATGTACAAGTCAAACAGCTAGTAGATATATTGACAGAGAGCAGACAGATATGCATACAGACGAACGGATGTACCACATACAGACATCAGACATGTGTACGTAGACAGCAGACAAATATGCAGAGAGAGAGAGAGAGACAAAGATGTACCTAAATAGCAGCAGAATGTACAGTCAGCAGACATATATACAGTAGGGATGTACCGGAATCCGATTCCGGTTCCTGTTAAGCCGGATTCCGGCAGTTTTAACAAATCCGGTTCCGATTCCGGTTCCGGTTAAAATGTGCCGGATTTAAGCCGGATTTCTTTGTTGTTTGAAATTTGTAAGAAATTTTTTTAGCGCAACATAATTTTGAAATATTTAGCGCTATACAATTGAATTAAAACAATAACTTCCTTTGATTTTAAAACTACAATAACGTCGATCGCTTTTAGTTCTATATGTAAGTACAAATATATTAAAAAGGAAGATTTGAATCGTATTTAGTCTAGTACAGGGGTCGGCAACCTGCGGCTCGCGAGCGGCATGCGGCTCTTTCGATGTCAAGTTGTGGCCTGATCAAATACCGTAATATTGAAACAACAAATTTAGTGGCTCTTTAAGGATTGAGAAAATTGTAAATTATAGCTTAAGGCTCTTCCGTCTCAAAAGGTTGCCGACCCTGGTCTAGTAATACGACACCTTATCTTCCGCTACTTTTGATTCTGTGTTTTCTATAAACTATATTTAGCTATCAAAGTTTAATTTTTTTTAAAGAGCAGACAACGATCTATTTTTGGGTGTTTACAGTTTTAAAAAAGTTCAATAATTTATTTTTCTGCACATTTTTTTTAATTTAGTGGATTTTGTCACGATTTGGATAAAATTCCTCGCAAATTTAGATAAAAAACTTGAAGATACATTTTTAATTGAACATTAAAGTGATATTGATTTAGATTTGAAATGCATTTTAATTTGCGTTTTTATGGGAAATAGTGAGATAATGGTTTAAATGAAAGTATGAATGAAATAACACGGTTCGGTGACGTCACTATGGAAAACTAAAGAAAAATAAGCTATCGGGTGGTGCCACAGTATATATATATATATATTGGAATTCATTTATTAATAAACATGTTTATTATACTTTCTAAGATATGTTATCCATTTCTTTGTTTGATTTTAATAGAAATCAGGTTAAATTAGGTACAGCTTTATTAAAATAAATTTTTAAAACGAAGAACCTGTTATTTTGACAGAGTTATCTTTCTTAACTAATGATTGGGGAAGGGGTTTTAGTCACAGTCTTCAAGATCTAAATGGTTAATACTGTTTTTTGCTATCTAGAACTTAAAAACTAAATTTTTATTCTATTTTTCATTCTTATATCTTTTTTTATGTTAGGCGAGAAATTACTACTTCGTTCGGAAAAATTACTATTTAATTCGGTAAAATCCGGTTCCTGTACCGATTCCGGCAGGATTCAAATATTAAATCCGATTCAGGTTCCGATCCTGCAGGATCTAAAAATTAGAATCCGGTACAGCCCTAATATAATACATATGTACATAGACAGCAGAAATATATACATACATATGTTCATAGACAGCAGACAAATATAGTCAGCAGACATATATATATATATATATATATATATATATATATATATACATATGTACATAGACAGCAGCCAAATATACAGACAGACATGACACAAATATATCGGTCAGATATTGAGACAGATGCGCACACAGACAGCAGACAATAATGCAGACAGGTGTATAACTCTTCACCTTCACAAGTATACCGACACCATCAAGTTCCACATATAGGAACAATTAAGACACCAGGAGAAAGTAATCAATCAAATCATTTCATTACTCTGAGTCATATCACTGACCCCACCCCCCACCCCCCATTTACCCGTAGAATCACGTGACGAGCCGGTTAGTGATATCGTGTTTAATATCCTCGCACAACCTAAGAGATGTTAATTATAATAACAAACAAGGAGTTTATTTATCTTTGTTGTATAAGTTCTGCCGAGAGATTGTTCTGAATTATGCTGGAAGATTGCTCTGAATTCTGCTGAAAGATTGTTCTTTCGCGTTTGATATGAAGATCGAAACTAAATTTTGCCGTCTGCCAGTAGTTCTAAAAGTGTAGGGCGTTACCCAATATTGGCGGTCTGCAGCAAGCTGTCTGTAGTAAGTCAGTAGTAACAGTGGGTTTCAAACCTGTTTGGAGTGGTTCGCCTAAACTTTCAACGACTACTTCATTCATCCTTCTATCGTTCTTTACAGGTGGCTCGCTAAAACCGGTTTCTTGCTGGGTCACGAAATGCAATAGTTTGAGAACACGATAACGATCTGTAATGATCTGTCCTGTATGTACCGCAGAATCTATAATATATAATCTGTGGTAGATGTACTAATAATGCAATTGTAAATATGAATCCAAACGTCTAGTGTAAGAATAAATGTGAAGTTGAAGTTTACGGGGAAATATCAAGTCATGGGCCCCTGGCATTGCACCCCACTCCCCCCCCCATGCATCTGTCGTAAAATACCATGTTGATCCCGGGTATATTGCCGGAAGTAAAAAAAATAATGAGTCATGAATCAAATGTATACATATAAACATACGTGTATATATATATACATATAGATATATATGAATGCAGAGCGGCAGGGAGTCAGGGGGGAGCGGTGGATAGAGCGAACTGCATCACCTGCAGGCGTAGACATGACTCATATCAGGGATAGAAAGATAGGCGAAGGCACCTAAGACACACACACACACACAAACACACACACACACACACACAAATATTAGAAAGACTGAGGGACATCAAAATATGAAATATTAGAATGTTGGAGGACAGAGTGAGAGAAAACAAAATGATCATATAAGGAGTCTTTGCAAGTTTTGTTATGAAGACAAAAGCCCCATGGTAGTGTATGTCGTGATTATAGGGTGCTAGGTACAGCCATGGTAGTGTATGTCGTGATTATATGGTGCTAGGTACAGCCATGGTAGTGTATGTCGTGATTATAGGGTGCTAGGTACAGCCATGGTAGTGTATGTCGTGATTGTAGGGTGCTAGGTACAGCCATGGTAGTGTATTTCCACAGTGGCCAAAGCCAATTCTTTATTAGCTGTTGGTAAAACAACAAATTGATACACTTATATTGTTTTAAAAGTGTAAATATAAATATTTATTTATTTAAATATTCATTGTGGCGGGAAGGTGGGGGAGGGTGGGGTGCCATACCTGGAGTACGTGGAATATAAGACTAACCCTGGGGGACAGGGGTGGAGGGTGGGTGTTAGTCGAAGTGTGACATTTACACATGGGGGGAGGTAAGTAAATAAAAAAAAACCATAAACGTTACGTAATAAGTGAATCGTCACACTCTATTGAGACACTCTATTGACACACTCTATTGAGATACTCTATTGGCACATTCTATTGAGACACTCTATTGACACACTCTATTGACACACTCTAGTGACACACTCTATTGACACACTCTATTGATACACTCTATTGACACACTCTATTGACACTCTATTGACCACTCTCTAATGACACAACCTATCAATTGGACAGACATGATATCTTAAATTGACAGACATGATATCTCAAATTGACAGACATGATTTCTCAAACTGACAGACATAATCTCACAAACAGACAATTCCAATACTATACCTATGACATGTGTTATGTAAGTGTGTGTGTGTATTTAAAGTCTAGTTCATCTACTACTATACATATGAAATGTGTAGTGTAAGTGAGTGTGCGTATTCAAAGTTACGTAAGTGTATGTGTGTGTGTTTAAAGCCATGTAAGTGTATTTAAAGTTTATTGCATCTACTACTAGACTTATGACATGTGTAATGTAAGTGTGTGTGTGGTGTGTGGTGTGTGTGTGTGTTTGAAGTCTAGTTCATCTACTAATATACCTATGACATGTGTTTACAATGCTCTGGGTTTACCTACAAGTGAGCAGGTAACCTTTTCCCCGGAGTGAGTTGGTTGTGCTGCACACGGGTTGAACATCAGGTAAACAGGCAGGGAGCAGACGCCCCCTTGTCATACAGCCAACAGGCTGCGGCCGATGAATAGGGCGGTGGGGGTGGGGTTGAGGGGGGTAGAAAAGTCACTGTAGGTAGAAAGGTGACCACATAAATATTTATTTTATCTAACACAGACCAGGCCAAAGATAAATATAGAGATAGATTTATGAGTTCATATTGATAGATATATTTAAGGCTGTATACTTATAGATAGATTTATGTCTTTATATTGAACGATAGGTTTATGTTTGTATACTAATAGATATATTTGTCTTTATATTTAAAGATAAATTTATGTTTGTATACTAATAGATAGATTTATGCCTTTATATTTAAAGATAGATTTATGTTTGTATACTGATAGATAGATTTATGTCTTTATATTAATATATAGATTTATGTTTCTATACTGATAGATAGATTTATGTCTTTATATTAATATATAGATTTATGTTTCTATACTGATAGATAGATTTATGTCTTCATATTAATATATAGATTTATGTTTCTATACTGATAGATAGATTTATGTCTTTATATTAATATATAGATTTATGTTTCTATACTGATAGATAGATTTATGTTTTATATTAATATATAGATTTATGTTTCTATACTGATAGATAGATTTATGTCTTTATATTAATATATAGATTTATGTTTGTATACTGATAGATAGATTTATGTCTTTATATTAATATATAGATTTATGTTTCTATACTGATAGATAGATTTATGTCTTTATATTAATATATAGATTTATGTTTCTATACTGATAGATAGATTTATGTCTTTATATTAATATATAGATTTATGTTTGTATGTTGATTGTTGACTGCAGACTGGTGTAGACATACTTGCAGAAAGATATACAGAAGAAATTAAAGATGGGTAGGTAGATAGATAGATAGATTCACTGATAGATATATAGCGATGATTTTTTTTTAGTACTTAGTTTAAAAACAATAAGTTTGACAGATAGGAGGAATAGAGCAATGCGTTGGTGTATTGGTAGATAAATATACAAGTCAATAGATAGATAGATAGACATGATAGATAGATTGTGACTCTGTAGTTATCTAACGGTCGGGGGTGGGAGGCGGGGCGGGGGGGTTGGAGTTGGAGGTTAGAAACTAGGACAACGGCCCAACACTACTGGTTCTACGCAGGCCCACCGACAGAAATTTCGGGCCCCTGAGCAGGGCTGTCACGCCCCACCCTCCAAAAGTTTATCGGCCAGCTCAGTCCGGGCCCCTAAAACTCGCCGGGCCTCTGGGCATTTGCTCCCCTGCCCACCCCCCCCCCCCTCTTGGCGGGTCTGGTTCTATATCAGTGGTTCCCAAAGTGGTCCCTGCGGACCTCCAGGGGTCCCTGGCATCATTCAGGGGGTCCGTGGAAAATAAAAATTCATTTGGGGGGGGGGTCCCTGAACAACTTTAGGGGGTTCCGCGAAAGGTTTTATGTAAAATAGTAAAATTATGATCTATTTTTATTATTATGGACATTAAAATAAAAAAAAAAAATAAATAAACTAGCAGTGCACACCAATTAAATTAATAACAAGCATGGCAAGCAGTGAGACAGATGGCCGAAAACACGTTTATACATTATACAGGAATGAAATAACTCCGCTGCACGCACTAATTTGTCTACAATATAAACATAAACTATAAAAGAGTTGTATATCGTACATCGAATTCAGTTCTATGTTATGCTGATACAAAGTGTATAATCTAATTTTTTCTCAGTCTTAGACAAAAAGGATAAAGAATTAACGGTTTTTTTTTTCAAACAGTCAAAGAAAAATATGTGAAAATACCGTCACTGCAACAATTCATAGGGACAACATCTAAGCGAGATGATGATGGACTGATTGCTGCTTCTTATAACATTTCTTTATTGATTGCAAGGTACGGAAAGCTGCATGCTAGGCCTATTGGTGCAGAACTTATTTTACCAGCTGCAAGTGAGGTAATACGCAGCGTGGGGATTTTCAGTCACTACTCACAAACATTCAGCTGGACATAAATACACTCATATCATACACAAACAATGAGCTGGACATAAATACACTCATATCATACACAAACATTGAGCTGGACATAAATACACTCATATCATCTCATCAAGTTTATCCACATCATTGTTTATTTTATTTTAAATGAAAATTATAATTTAAATAAATACTTTTTCAACAAATTTTTTTTTAATTTATAATTTTCATACCATGAATTTATGCAGCTTTTTCACTTGGGGGTCCGTGGGCAAGTTTTGACTATAAAATGGTCCATGGGTCAAAAAAGTTTGGGAACCACTGTTCTAAATAGTCCTCAGGGTCTTCTTAGATTATATTTAAAAATTGTATTTCAAGGTTCGACTCGGAGACGAAAGTAATGCATTCATAACTAACGTAATGCATTCATGAGTAATGCAAAGCATTCATAAGTGTGTGAAGTCCTTGTAAGGATGAGATGAAATCTCTTAGATTCTGTAAAACCACTAATGGGACGGTTTATATGGTGCCCTTCTTTCATTCCCACCAGTGCCGATAGTGCAATGGCCATGGAGGCACCACGGGAGATATATATCGGGAACTTGAGCCAAGACCTGAAAAATTTTCCATTGTCCTCACCGGAGATCGAACCATGTACCTTCAGGGCGACAGTCGAGCGCTTTACCGCAACGACCATGCAGTAACGTAATGCATTCACGAGTAATGCAATGCATTCATAAGTAACGTAATGCATTCAAGACTAATGTAATGCTTTCTTTAGCAACCTATCTAACTGATGGTTCTGGCGGTCGATGTCCAACCTATTGTTAGCTTTACAAACTTCCTGCGGGCGACCTAGCGAGATAAACAATAGACCACACTCCTATTGAAAGGTCCGTACATCGACAGACATCACCCCCCCCCCCAAGGACATAATGTTAGCAAACTCCAGGTCAAGGCTGACTGAATATTAAAGGGTACTAACCCACAATTGTTGTTGTTGTTTTTTTTTGTACACTGAATGCTATAGGAAATCGTAAACTTATTTTCTGCCTAACAGCGTTGCAAAGAAAATTTTCAGAACAGTTGACTTTTTTGAAAAAAATGTGTACGTACTCAATAGTTGCAAATGAAAACCAAAATATCTTGTTGGAAAGCGAAGATGTAAAAGAATGCAGTTCGGTAAAGACTGGAACGGCAACATTTGGGTAGGGGTGTGGTTTGCGGGGTGGGGGTATTGAGGACCCCAGTGGTCAAGGCTCTAGATCAGTGCTTCTCAAAGTGGTGGGCCGCGGCCCCCTAGGGGGCCGTGGAATGTCCGGAGGGGGGCCGTGGAATTTCGAAAAATTATAAATTTAAACAATCTAAACCAAAAAAAAATGGGGGGGGGGCCGCGACATATTGATTGGCGTTCCAAGGGGGCCGTGACTTCAAAAAGTTTGAGAAGTACTGCTCTAGATTATCTGGCTGCGGTCTAAGTTGGGCCCAGGGGCTAATACCGCAGCAGGCCGAATTGCGTTGAGAAGGGACTGTACAAACCAGCAGCTAATCTCAACTGTTTCCTCCAATGTACATTTCTAGAAAAAAAATCTGAATTAAAAAAAAAACAACCAAGTTTTGTCTCGTTTCTATATTTTGTATATATCTTTTAACAAATATATTTTTCTATTTAACCCCCCCCCCCGAACCCCAAACAAGTGGGTCAAAATTAAAACACTGGGAAACCATTGAAACAGTTTTTTTTTTTAAAAAGACACAGAGAGAGAGAGAGAGAGGGAGGGAAAAAAACCTCTAAGATGAGAGTCATACAGATTAGAGATGAATGGCGTCATTGTCGTCTGCATCGCTCTTCACGCCCATCATGCCATTTACAAATTACTACTTCCGCTTTTACTTAGCAGAAGTGTGTGAGGTCACGTGGCCTCGGTGATCAATAAAAACGTGTTACAATATTACACTGTATTATTTTTTTTTTATTTTCGCGCACTTCTTCACCAGCATCAGCAGTGCGATGTCTGTTCATAAGCTTCAATGTGTACATTTAGAAGTCCGCTTGTGTGTTTGTATATTCAGAGAATCATGTTTATTCTGCTTCAAATTTTGTAAAATAAAAAAAAAATGATGTCTTTTGTCTAAAATTTATGTAGTTTTAACCTCAAAACTTTTTTTTTTTATTTTTATTTAAAGTAAAAAAAAATCGCTATAACATTTTTTAAAAATCTTTCTAACATAAAAACATAAATATCGATAGATAGGTCATTGGTTTGTGTTTATAGTAAAGTTCCCTTAGCCCCAACGGGCCATCGGGGCAGATGAAGTGTAGAATTCATCTGTTTCTATAACCTCGGCATATGAAGGGATTGTGTGGTTAGCACAACGCCCAGCCGCCTTTACTTCCCCAACATAGGTCATGCACCCATTTAAAGCTGGGTGGACTTGTGGGACGACTTTGCAACCAAATTTCACCTGGAAAAATTCCATGGACCTCACCGAGGATCGAACCCAGGACTCTCAGGTCGACAGTCGAGTATCTACACCACTCGGCCATCCGTCCCACTTTTGTGCTTATATATCAGGGAAAATTCACGCGTGAGCGTGCTTAATACTGGTACCCGTCTGCGTTCATCCCAACCCTGGGGCAGCTTGTCCTACGGGACAGTTCACATATTATAGAAACGCAAAATGGATCACAAATAATGCACCCCCCCTAGCTATAACGCTTTATAACTAAAATGCATCACATATCTCCTTCTAAACATAGCGCCCTCAGTGGTGTAGCGAGCTTAACTCTCGCCCGTGGGCACAATACCTTTTTAGCGCACCCCCCCTCCATTCGAAAACCATATAATATTATATGTTTTGCGGACCATTTGGCGCCCCTTTGTGAGTAGCGCCCGGGGCATGATGCTCCCTTGCCCGCACACCCTCGCTACGCCACTGATCGCCCTACACCCCTCGGGATTTAAAAAAAAAAGACCCATCGTTATATAACAGACATAAACTACATTGACCCCTTCAGACAGGGCCGTTTTAAGGTCATCGTAGGCCCAAGGCACTTTCAAAAATCGTTGGCCCTCCCCGACTTCATTTTTAATATTTTTCAAGAATGGACCCGCACTTCTTTGCTATTAGAAATCTAAATAAACCTTGAGCACGTCATATGTGACTTCGCTAAGACAAAGAGCCGAAAAGTTAACATGCTGTAATTTACAGATCTGCAGCTTGGCGTGCTCATCTCACACGGTTATATATAGTTACTTTAATACACACATTATTAAATTTTACTGGCATTCTGAACTTGTTTTCACTTTATGTTCTGATTTCTTAGGCCCTTGAAAAGTCCGTAGGCCCTAGGCCACAGTGCCTACTGTGCCTAGTTAATAAAGCGGCCCTGCCTTCAGATATAACAAATCATAGCACAAAACAATACCCTCCCTTTCCACACACACACACACGCACGCACGCTTTATATTTGCTTTCCACATTATAAATTATGTTGATATGTTTAAATGTATTAAAATAAGGTTAAGTAATATTTTATTTCTGATAGGTGAAGTAGTTTACAGATTTTTACTGACTATAGTACAACAACTTAAAAAACTCTTGAAAATACTGACTCAAATTATTAAAGCAAATGAGAAATAATCAAAATCGTTACATGCGAAGGTCAGGTGTGCAATTAGTAGAAATATAAAATATCTTTCAAATCCATTCTTCTTTCTTTCTAACTCAAACATGGTGTAAGTGAAAATCCACCTGTGCCTTTGACTAGCTATCGTCTGACTCAGCGTGACGCCACTACACAATATTTTCACACGTCATTTTTCACCAGACACAAAAAAAAAAAAATGCATCATTTCAGCACTTTGCCTTCGAGATTAAAATTTTTGGCTAATTGATAAATATGACATCATCTATGAATAGAATGTATTAGTTATGTGTAAGTTAAGCAAGAGATACACCGATTTTTCTCCCCTGTTCATCAATCAACGATTTTATAGCAGATTACTTTAACGGAGGGGGGACCAATAAGGCAGGGCCCCCAAATCGTATGTGCGGGCTGCTCACACCATAGCGAGGGTCCTGCTTCAAGTATTAATTTATTCTTAATCGGATGCTAAGAGGTCAACTTACTGTGGTGTTCTTACGGGTAATGGGTTGGAAGTTGGGGGGGAGTAATTATACATTTGGGGGCCCCTTGGAGAAGGTACAACGGAAGGCCCTGGTATAAAAAAAACGCTGTGAAGTAAAAATAAAAGACCCTCCCAAAAAAAAAAATTGGCCATCATAGCAGAAGGGGGCCCTTCATAGGAACAGCTATGGCTTCACAACCTATTGTAGTCTTAGCTTAAGGCAGGGGTCGGCAACTTTTTTGAGACGGAAGAGCCAAAAGTTATAATTTACAGTTTTCTTATTTTTTCAAGAGAGCCACTAAAATAATTGTTTCAATATTATGGTATTTGATTAGGCCGCAATTTGACATCAAAAGAGCCGCAACTTGACATCGAAAGAGCCGCATGCGGCTCGCGAGCCGCAGGTTGCCAATCCCTGGCTTAAGGGAACACCCTTATACGTAAGGCAGGCCTTTGAGATGATAAAGCGAATTAAGACATGACCCAGAACAAAAATAATAATCTGCGGTGATTAGTTAAAAATGTTCTCTGAAAAATTCAGTTATTATTATAATATTCGAAAAAAAAAATTATACAAAAAACCAGCAGTAATATGACCAAGGAACATTCCGAACATGTTCCATTTTGTTTCCTGGCGTGTTAAAAACGACGATGATAGATTGATGTGCAATGTGGGGGAAGACCGTAAGAATGTTAATAAAGAGGGTATCGGATATAATCATTTTGACATTGAGCGAAAGATAAGTTCAACTAATTTACGAGATGAAATTTAAAAAAATAAAATAAAATTGTTTCGTCGCTATATAGGAATTTCATTTTTATTTTTTAAAATGTTTTACATCAACTTAGATGGAATGCAATTATGTATGTAGCTATAGACATGCTGTTGAATCAAGTGACTTTTTATTACATGCACAAATTAGTTTATTTTAAATTATGAATATTTTTTTTACTTAAAGATTATATATATATATATATATATATATATATATATATATATATATATATATATATATATATATATATATATATATTGTATCTTACATATACTACATATATTTGTATTTTGTTGGTAACCAACCGAATGATATAGAACACCCGTGTTGCATACAAGGACACTGCACCCTCGGCTCAGTAGCAGCCTCAATGGAGGGGGTGTCTTCTGGGGGGGGCACTGCCCCAGCCCTGGGCCTAAAATGGGGCTCGCGCTTGAAGGTCATCTGTTCTAATCTATCTGTAACAAAACTCAACGTTTGTTCCAGTCCGTGCGTGTTAAACTTGTCCTAAGCCTCGCTAGGATATACTCACCTAGAATCCCCGTTGAATGACCCTCGACATAGATCCCCGCTGAATGACCCTCGGCCTAGATCCCCGCTAAATGACACTCGGCCTAGATCCCCGCTAAATGACACTCGGCCTAGACCCCCGCTAAATGACACTCGGCCTAGACCCCCGCTAAATGACACTCGGCCTAGATCCCCGCTAAATGACACTCGGCCTAGATCCCCGCTAAATGACACTCGGCCTAGACCCCCGCTAAATGACACTCGGCCTAGACCCCGCTAAATGACACTCGGCCTAGACCCCCGCTAAATGACACTCGGCCTAGAATCCCCGCTGAATGACACTCACCTAGAATCCCCGCTGAATGACACTCACCTAGAATCCCCGCTGAATGACACTCACCTAGAATCCCCGCTGAATGACACTCACCTAGAATCCCCGCTGAATGACACTCACCTAGCATCCCCCCTGAATGACACTCACCTAGAATCCCCGCTGAATGACACTCACCTAGAATCCCCGCTGAATGACACTCACCTAGAATCCCCGCTGAATGACACTCACCTAGAATCCCCGCTGAATAACACTCGGCCTAGACCCCGCTGAATGACACTCAGCATAGGCACCATCCTTTTACGTTCGGCCTAGGCCTCGACAAATAACACTCGGTCTCATGCGCAATTGTTGCTTTTTTTTTAAAGGGAGAATTTGAAAACAAATTTACTCATTAAAACTCGGTGTTTTTTGGTGGGGGCTCTTCAGATTTCGGGGCCCGTGGTGTGGGGGGGCATGCACATTTCACACGCCATCAAATCTGCACTGACTTTATATGTCCTTATTGGAGTGACACCAGATAAAAAGGACAACAGCGAAGCAGTGCCGAATCTAGGGATTTGGGGGCCCGGGGGCTTGGCCTCTTTAGGGGCCCCTGCATTTTGACATTCGACACCATGACATGAGATAATGTACTTATTCTTATTAAATACATTATTTAATGTAAAAATGTTTGGGGGCCCCCTCAACTAGGGGCCCGGGGGGACTTGACTTTCGAAGTTGGACCCCCCCTCCCCCACCCTAGATACGCCTCTGCAGCGTAGTAGTCTACTGCAAATAAGTATGAATCCTCCATTTCCGATATAATTAGATCTGTATCGACTCTGGAGTCAGTATACTATCAGCGGCTGTTTGGTGGGGGAATTCTATGAATCGTTTACCCAATAACCAAAGGGCGGCGCTGTTGGTTGGGCGTGCACCATCTGTGGACACACACACACACACACACACATACATACACACACACATACGCTCACACCAACAAATGGGATCAGGTGCGGATCTAGACAACGTTGAAGGGGGGGGGGCTAAACTTTGACGAGTTGAAAATTGGTCTTAGAACACAAAATATTTCGATAATTTACCTAAACATGCGGCCCCCTCTAAATCCGCCCCTGCATGGGATGACTTAAATGTTAAAAAAAAAAACAACAACTATACTCCAGTGTAACCCCTAACAAGGGACACCTCTGTCTGTAACGCTTTCTACGTAACGGTCGGCACCGCAATGTGGATGTGCCCCCCCCACCTGTCAACGGTCTGACACACACACACAAACACACGCACACACATATTCACACAACCAGCACGAGGAGAGTAACCCCTCGACAATAGACGCCACTGTCTGTAAATCCGTTCCACGTCACCTAACTAGCTGTACTTGTTGTATGAATTGGGGTAAGCATGGCCGTTTTTTTATGGGTTTTTTTTGTGGGGAAGGAGGCCTTAATTAAGGGCCTTTCGAAATATTAAAGACCCTATGCCTAAAGTAGGCCTACCCGTCAACGCTCATAATAAATCAGATTTGGTTGGAGTCTTTACTGTAAGGGGGCCCTTAGACAGTGGGGGCCCTATACAGTAGTCTAGTCTGTACTGGAAGGGGGTCTCTTTGACAATGGGGGCCCTATACAGTCGTCTGGTCTGTACTGGAACGGGGCTCTTTGACAATGGGGGCCCTATACAGTCGTCTAGTCTGTACTGGAACGGGGGCTCTTTGACAATGGGGGCCCTATACAGTCGTCTAGTCTGTACTGGAAGGGGGGCTCTTTGATAATGGGGGCCCTATACAGTAGTCTGGTCTTACTGGAACGGGGTCTCTTTGATAATGGGGACCCTATACAGTAGTCTGGTCTTACTGGAACGGGGTCTCTTTGATAATGGGGGCCCTATACAGTAGTCTGGTCTTACTGGAACGGGGGCTCTTTGATAATGGGGGCCCTATACAGTAGTCTGGTCTTACTGGAACGGGGTCTCTTTGATAATGGGGGCCCTATACAGTAGTCTAGTTTGCCTTTGTATATTAACGGCCCCCGTATGATACAAAATTTAAAAGCATGCCCATTTTTAAAAGAATTTTTTATTTACAAAATCGAATGTTAATGTCAATGTCATTGTTAATGTCGATGTAATTTCTTTGTGTTTGTTCTCAATAGGTGAGCAGCGAAATCACACAACACTTCTCATGTTGGGTCGCACGCAGGCTTATCATGTGGTGTAAACAGCGTTTGAGTGTCTGTAGTGCAAGACAAACACTATTATCATGTAGTACATTAGTGTCGTCGAACTGCAATATGTCAAATGGGAAGAAATTAATATTTGAACATTTCAATAACTTTCGACAAATATCTGTCACAGAAGTATAAATAAAATGGCAGCAAGTATTCTACATGGACAGTTCTGTTTTGCCCTTCTGTCAACCCCCCCCCTCGTTTTCCTCCCCCGTCGTTGTCCCATCCCTTGGCTGTTCCCTCTCCCTCCGTTTGTTTCCCCCCCCGTCAGGCCTGTCCCCCCTCGTCAAATCTTGTTCCCCTTCGGTTAGTTCTGTTCCCCTTCGGTCAGTTCTGTTTATCATAAAAGATTAAAAGGTCACAGTAACCAGTTGTAGACAAAGTTGTCTCCTCATTCATTAGACGAGTGGTTCTCGAACTAGCTAGCTCCGCGACCCAACTAATGAGCCCAACAGTGGGTCGTGGACCACCTCTGAGAAAGGCTCCTTCTAACACATGGATATAGAAAAATCATGCCGCATCATTATATTGATGCCTTATCGATATGGTTCTGAATGATCGATGCCACATTATGCTATTGATGCCTTATCGATATAGTACTAAATGATCGATGCCAAATTATGATATATGATGCCTGATCGATATAGTACTCGAATTCTCGATTCATGATTCAATACTTTTGCCTGATCAGAATAGTTTTGAATGACGATGCCACATTAAAGTCCCATCAGTGGGTGCCTGATCGGGCATCACTACTGATGATCGATGCCACATTCTGATATTGATGCCTATCGATATAGTACTGAATGATCGATGCCACATTATGATATTGAATGCCTTATCGATATAGTACTGAATGATCGATGCCACAGTATGATATTGATACCTGATCGATATAGTGCTGAATGATCGATGCCACATTATGATATTGATGCCTTATCGATATAGTACTGAATGATCGATGCCACATTATGATATTGATGCCTTATCGATATAGTACTGAATGATCGATGCCACATTATGATATTGATGCCTTATCGATATAGTACTGAATGATCGATGGCTCATTATGATATTGATAAACACTAAACATGTCGAAATTGAGTAATCGGCTAAAATCTACTTTAAAAAAATACATACATATATTTAATTATATAACTTTGTTTGACAAGGATAATTCATATGATATGATATTAAATATATAAATATTATTTTTGTCAAACGAAGTTATATAAATATATAAACTTGTCACATGTTTTCTTTCACAAAATACAACCTATTGGGGGGGGGGGGCTCTTGAGGTGGCCTCTAGCCCTGTTGTGGGGGGGGGGGGAGGGGAGACATCAAGTTGTAAGGAAAAAAAAACACTCTCAGCCACGGATGTTACACTCCCCCTGGGTCCCGCGCATCGCCAGCCTTACCTCACTCCTCCCCCTCCCCCTCCCCCGTAACGCCGTCACAGTCGGGCATTACGTCACAAACATATCACATTATATCACATGACAAGACACACACACACACATACATGTATGCGCAGGACCACAGTTGTTTGTGTGTGAGTGACAGGTGTGTTAAGTTGATGCTCACTAAATCTGTCCCCGGTGTACATCGCGTTAATGTAATCTTTTTTTATTCCTCCCTCTGACTGTATGGAGTAGATGGTGGGGGGAGGGGGGGGAGAGAGAGAGAGAAGGGGTGGTGTAGCAATGGATGGTCTGACCCATATATTTCGCACCAGATGGGCATGAGCCAAAACATTATTTAACACTTGGGCATGTAACAAATAACAATGTTCCATTTAATCCTTATTACAAAATGTAAAGTTTCCCTTTGCACGTTACACAATCTTTCAACAGTTCTGTTACTCTACAAAAATAACAACTTAAAAAAACGGAAATGAAATAATCAGGTAAAAAGAAAGCCTGACACTAGGAGGGCCTTGAAAGATTCTGGGTACCCTAGGACGGACCCCCTACCTCCACCCCCCCCCAACAGATGACGTTAGAACGGATGTAGTGTAAGGAAAGTTAATGTGTATGACCACTGTCCGCAAGTCTCCAGTCGTACGTCGCAAGAGCGCACTACTTCCTGTGTCGTCACCACTACACGCGTTTAAGACGCAAGTTCACATTTGTCTCAGTTGTACACATTCTACAAGAAGAGACTTATTGGTGTTTAATTGATATCGCACTGTATAGGCTATATAGTGATAAGAGCAGATAGAGCCCCCCCGCCGCCCCGGCATTAGCATTGGTCTTGGGCCCCCCCTCCCTCGATAACAGTCAAACACACGCACACGCACACACTGACACACATACAGACTAATGAGGACGTCTTATTCTGAACAAAGGATGTAACCAAAATTATAAGAAAAAAATAAACATGTTTATTAATACATTTTCCCAGCCATTAACCACAGGAGTCTCCTATCTATTTTTTATGAATTTTACGATACTATCATGGTATGATGGTATGATGTTCTGATGGTATGATGTTATAATACTATGATAGTCTGATGTTATGTTATGATGGTATGAGGTTCTGATGGTATGATGGTATGAGGTTCTGATGGTATGATGGTATGATGGTATGATGGTATGATGCTATGATGCTATGATGGTATGATGGTGTGATGTTATATCAGTGAGTGATGCTTCAATACGTACCTGGCCCACGAAAATTTAAAAAAAAATGTCAACAGAAACAGCAAAAAAAAAACAAACTCTCAAATGAAATATAAATAACACTCAATCAACCAATGTCTGTACGATTGGACTGTATGAATAAAGTATATATAGAATAACTTTGAACTGCTACACCATTACACAAAAAACAGTGTGGAACATCATCATTAAGTTAAACACAGGGAAAATACAAAAAAACCACAGCTTTGACTTTCTCTCTATCTTTTTAGGTTGTTATTTTATTTATTTTTTGTGTGTTGTTTAAATCTCCTAAACCACCAAAAGTGTGTGCACGCGCTCGTGTGTGAGAGATCAGAACGTGAGCAGCACCACACCAAGACACATGCCAGAAGGCAAAGTGAGTCTTGTCTTACACGGCTCACCTTTACACCGCTCACTTGCTGGGGTTACACATATAACGCACACACTCACTCACACACACACACGCATACATACATGCTCGCTCAACACACACATTCACAGGTGTGCGCGCGCATACACCGAGGGCCACCTCTTGCCACCTTCCCCCCCCCAACCTCTTCACCAGTCTCCTACCAACCCAGTAGATCTACTTATTTCCACCTTCTTGCTCCTCCTCTCTCTCTCTCTCTCACTCTCTCTCTCCTATCATTCCCCTCTTCTCTCTCTCTCTCTCTCTCTCTTTTACTCTCTCCCTCTATCTATCTCTCTCTGTCTTTTTCTTTCTCTCTCTTTACCTCTTCAGTGATAGTTTTACCTGTTTCACGACTTTTGACTTTTCCATATATTTTTTTTCTCTCTTATTTTTGTTTCCCCCCCCCCTCCTCCTTTTTTCTTATTTTGGCTTCACCAGGTAGAAACATTAACCCATGTGCTGCCAGTGCTGGATAAACCGTTACATGGAGACTGGCTCAACCTGTCCTCAACCGTGGAGAGCTGAGGTTATGTGGATAAAATCTGGAGTGCTATTGGCTCAGAACCATTTCCGGTGTCCTTATTTTTGTTTTTTATGTTTGCGTAAATGTAAAATACTTTGCCACTTGGGCTTTAAAATTAGTGAACTGTCTACAAGTGTTTTAGAAATTGAAGAAACGTCTGCTGAAAGCAGGAGGGATAATTTTACCAATATTCCTGTACAGACCTTGATTACCTACCCTGTTTAAGTTTGTTATTGGGCCATTTTGTTTTTTTATTACTATTTTATCATTTATTGAAAATATTGTTTTTAGGTGAATGAGTGTGGCGAAAGGGGGGGGGGGAAGGGCAGCAAAATCTCAAGTAACGCTGTATAAATAGGGAATACAACAACTGGGTGCTAACAGACAGACACACAAACACACAAACATACATACATACATACAAACATACATACAAACATACATACAAACATACATACAAACATACATACACACACAGATACGTACAAAAATAAATACTAACACACGCAACATCAGCCCCGTAGCGTGAAAATTCTACAGGAGGGGGGGCCAGGCATCCCACAGACAAACGCGGGGGCGGCCCCTGCCTCCCTCCCCACGCTACGGGCCTGCCAACATGCATACAACACACAACACACACACATACTTACATACATACATACATCCATACATACATACATACATAAACACATACATACTTACATACATACATACATACACATTACTGACCAGAGGTGGACGTATGGCGCGCCCAGGGCTCCCAAATATTTCGGGGCCCCACAGAGCCCAAAAAAGAACCTATGCTATGTCTATCATTTTCTCAGCAGTCCAACATTTACTTATGCATCCGGGGCCTTAGCTGGCATATACAGATTCACACACACCCTGCCTCAACACACACCCTGCCACACCACACACACACCCTGCCTCATCACACACACACCCTGCCTCACCACACACACACCCTGCCTCACCACACACACACCCTGCCTCATCACACACACTCCCTGCCTCATCACACACACCCTGCCACACCACACCACACACACACACACGTATATAATATACATTTCATGTCAGGTGACACAAAGAGGACGCGGGTCAGAGAACTGGTCAATACAGTGTATTGAGGTCACGGCTGTTTTCAGGTATTGGAGGGGGGAGGGGAAGCGAGGTTGCGGTGGGGGGGGGCTAGGTAGATATTGTCATTCTTATTTATGGGAAGACAAAAATAAATGATGAGGGCCTTTGAAGCTCCAGATTTAAAAGAAACTAAAATCCTGAAAGGGGGTGGGCCTTTTGGCAGTGGGCCCCCTTGTCAGTTTCCCTGTTGGTCCGCTCATTAGATTGTCACGGTGACACCACAACTACCAACAGACGCTGTAGAGAACGGCCATTGTTAAGTCAAGGGCACCTGTTAACTCAAGGGCACCTGTTAACTCAAGGGCACCTGTTAACTCAAGGGCACCTGTAAACTCGTGCGACAGCTCCGGGTTCCCATCAGGACTAGAGGAGCACGCGAGTGTTTGTTTTTTTAAAATATTATTGCAATTTGAGCTATAAAAAAAACTCAAAATATTAAATGGCTTTAGGAAAAGAACAATCGTTGGCCCTATTGGCCATATATTGAATAGAACTAACAAAATATTTATTAATTAACCACAAACTATGTTATATACACAAAATTATGCTTAGATATCAAACTCTATATTTTAAAACATTTCTAATGCAATATATTTTGATATCAAACCGTAAATGTTTAAAACTGGTCTAAGGCAATATATTTTGATATCAAATTCTAAACTTTAAAACAGGCCAAATTAAAAAAAGAGCCGGGTATTTAACTCCGTTGGCAAAAATATTTCATACATTCAAGTCAACCTTACGATATGCCAGGTAATGAAACTTTAAACCCGTTATGTCATGTTAATTGAAATAATCCCGCCAATTGTATGAAGATGTCGAATATAAAACATTTTATTCAAACATGTTACGTATAATTCTTTAATGACAGCGTGTCTGGTGTAAAGCTTTCATTTTTTAAGTCTGGTTAAATTTTAAATCTAGACGTCAGGTATAGAGAGCTTTGATCTTCAATTCATGAGTTTAAGTTTTCTCTTTTTTGTTTTGTTTGGTTGTTACATGTCATATTCTCTTGTTTATGACTTTGACTTGACCTACAAAAATACCAGAGGCAATCTTTTTTTAAAATTTTAATGTTACGTAATTCTAGTCCCTATTTCATTGTTTGCATTTTAAATGTTAATGTTACGTAAATCTAGTCCCATTTTCATTGTTTACATTTTAAATGTTAATGTTACGTAATTCTAATCCCAATTTTATTGTTTACATTTTAAATGTTACGTCTCTGGTTCGATCTCCGGTGAGGACCAATGGATATTTCAGGTCATGGCTCAGTTCCCCGCTATGTCTCCCGTGATGCCTCCGTGGCCATTGCACTATCAAACTATGATTATAAAATGGACGTTATTATATAAAAAGACAATCGGGGTGGGAAGGAATGAAATCTGGATAATTGCATAATCACTTTTTTTGCTATTGGAAAAAAAAATTCTAAAATGAAATGAAATATCTAAAAATATACACGTTGTGTATTTGTTTCGTATTTTAATAAATCAAAAGTTTTTTTTTGTTCTTACATAAAGCTTTTGAACACTTACTTTTTTTATAACATTGAGATAAATAGAGACAAAATTAGACATTCAAATATTCTCAAACAATCAATTATAAATATCAACTTTGTCGCAATCCACCTTAAATTCGCCCGTGACGAATGCATTAGTGTGTCGCTACCAACACTGTGAGAACCGATGATTTCGATGAAAGTCGCAGACGATGACGAATGCAGCAGTGGGTTGCAACCAACACTGTGTGTCTTTGTGTGTGTGTGTGTGTGTGTGTGTTAAGTCCCTGTAAGGATGATAAGAAATCTCTTAGATCCTATAAACCACTAATGGGACGGGTTTTATGGTGCCCTTCTTTTATTTTCCACCATAGCTTGGATAGTGCAATGGCCACGGAGGCACCACGGGAGACATAGCGGGGAAACTAAGCCATTACCTGAAATATCCATTGGTCCTCACCGGAGATCGAACCGGAGACCCTCAAGTCGACAGTCGAGCGCTTTACCACACGACCATCCGATCCTGCAGCAACGCTGTGAGAACCGTTGATTTAGATTTTTTTAGATGAAAGCCGCAGGCCGATTCAGCCAGCACGATGTCAAAGTTCACAATGGCTGGACCAATTCAAAAGTAAATATTGCTACTGTCTGTAAATGACAGTGATATTTCCTTTTCCCTATGAAACTACCCAAACTCAACAAAATGAGAGGGGAAATAAATCACAGATAAAATACAAATGCAAACAAGATCAAACAATTTAAAATTTTCGAACTCATCCGCCATTAGTCAACCCGATGGCATCAAATTATACTATATAACAACAAAAGATCAACTCATAACATTCAGTTGACGAAACCTGCGACCAGTTGATCTGAGATCATTGTTTGATTTTTCCCTGGAGTGGTCTCCCGCTATAATAGGTCAAACAGTTGTATGCAAGAAGTCCGTCTCCGCCCCTCCCTCCCTGAAGTGTTCAGATGGAAATAAATGCCCAAGGGGATAAAGTGACGTCACACTTGACTGAGCATGTCATGGAAGTAAACGGTAGGTTGTATTTTTTTTTTCCATTCTCGTCGGTCTTTCCGTTATCTTTTAAAATCAAACTATAATCCAGCTCATTCTGTTCGGTTCATCACCATCACCAACGAACTGTCACATCAAGAGACATATTTCTCCATAGTTGCCTATCCTGAGCGGCTGCCTTGAGTTCATTCATTGATAGCCCCTGTCCATCAGTGCCCCCCCATTTTTTTTTTTTTTTTTTCCCCCCCCCCTCCCAAAACCTTAAAAATATTTTAATTCCCTTTTCTTTGGGGGGGCCACCCCCCCCCCCCCCCCTTCCCCACCCCCCCCCCCCCTCTGCTATCCATTCTTTCATATTGTTACGACCCCCTTCTACAGTTCTTTAAAGAACGGTTTTTAGGCAGGCTTGCCAGATTGCGTCGCTTGATTGTCGCCATAATTGTTTCCCAAGGGCCCGGGTTAGAGGCTATTGTTTCCCAGACATAATTGTTAGCGTTAGACGCTATTGTTTCCCAGACTTGGTTATTGGTCTTGTGTTCTAGGTACGAGTTTCTAAGGATGTTCCTCGTGCATTTATTTTCGAATGTCTGCAAGTTGCTTGTCGCGGCTGATAGAGGTGATAGGTTTAAGCAGCGCAGTAATGTACACTGTTTTGTTGTTCAAACGTGAACAAAATGTTCATTTTTTTTAAAAGAACTGTCCGTGTTTATTTTAGAGGCTCTGATTCAGAATATTTCTATTGGCATAGAGATGACCAGCTATGGTGTCCTAAGTATGATGAAATGTCTCATGATTCTAGTCTGTCAATGAAAATTCTTCATTGTATGTGCAAAAAAAAGTTTTTTTTTCATTTTAGTGACGTTTTCAGGACTAAGGTATCAAATTATTTAAAGTCCAGAGATGTTCAGAGTACTGACATTTTAAGTACGACAAGGAATACGCGTACATATGTTGTATTTTTAACTGCAAGTTAGACAATGTTTACAAAGTACCCAAGTCTTCCGGTGAATACTCTGAGACTGGTTCTTATACCAACATGAGTTATCTTCTTATGCCAACATGAGTTATCTTCTTATACCAACATGAGTTATCTTCTTATACCAACATGATTTATCAACTTCTTATACCAACATTTTGAAAAAAATTTGATCTAAGTAACAATATAGATAGAATTTTTATTCAACTATTCATTTTACCATTTTCTACTTTATTTATCTCCTTCCCTGTTATGCTCATGTTATATTTACTGGACCAAATAATTTCAAGTAACAAATGTGTGGTTTACGTATGTAGTTATTGTTCCTGGTGCCGTTATAATAGGACTTTAGTTATCACTCCTGGTGCCGTTATACTGAGAATTTTTTTAAATACAGAAACCAAACGTGATGACATGCCACATCATAAGCCATTTATATTTATTTTCCTTTTTCAGCTGTTTATTGGGCAACAGCTGCTGTTGCGCTGATGTCATTGTTTGGAATGAAAACAGCTTTGGCCGAGGGGGATCTTTTCAAAGAGGAGAGTTATCGGACCGAAGCGGTCAACTTTGGTGGTCAGTTAAACGTGACTTCGTTGAACTGGTTCACTCTCCTAGAAGCTCAAGATGACGTCAGCACGCCGAGGGGGGATTTCGAGGACGGCTTTCCATCTGCTAAACTACAAAGATCTGCGCTGCTGCTGAGCCATTCCAAGATGTGTAAGCCTTATCTTTATTGCGCGCCCAAACGTTGTCCGCAGCTTGGTCAGCCGGCGATGGAGAACACAACCGAAAACGGCTTGGTGGAAATCGATATTATTGGATGGCGAGAACCAGAAGTGACAGCCGGTGAATGGAGATACGGGTCGGGGGTGAATCATACGGGGTCATATGAGAAAGCGGCCTGCCAGGACCGTGACCTTGTAGGTGTGTTCTGCTCCTGCGATCGTGAATGTGTAAGGTTCGGCGACTGCTGCATCGACGCCTTCACCAGCTGCTTCAACCTCCACACCAACGAGGAGATTGTGGAGTTCATCCAGAATACCACACGACTCAATGCCAGCGAGCGGCAGCAGGGCGCCGGGTCTGAGGCGCCCTTGGTGGGGCAGACCGGGGACTGGATGTTGACGGTGTACGTCACGTGTGAGGTGGTCAAAGAGCAACCGGAAATCAAAGTGCTGATGGTCTCCACGTGTCCGACCCATGCCAGACACAATGGCGGGTGTGATGACCAATCAAAGCTGGCTTCCTTGCCCCCTGTAACATTGAAAGACCATCAGATAACTTTTAAGAATGTCAACTGCGCCTTGTGTCATGGGGCTGACGTCCGCAACCTGTTGGCTTGGCCTGTAATTTTCTTTTGCCAAGGCCGAACTCTGGAATTGGGGGGAAGTTTCCACGACAACCAGAGCTCCGTCAGCTGCAGCAAAGAGTTTGTTGCGCCGGGCGTCTGCATGCCAAGGTTTTGCAGATCTGAGACCAAACTGGCAACAGACCAGCTCGCCATCATGGCCAGACACGTGAGCGAAGGTCTGTGCACCTGGCAAGACGAGGTGCTGTGCAAGAGTTACTTCTTCCCAACCAATGAAACTAAAAATCCTCACTGTCGGGCTTGCTTGGAACCGGAAACGAAAAAAAGAAGGTCCGCGGATGAGTACGTTTCCGTTGTCGAGTGTAAAGTCTTTGACGATAAATCCATTCTAGGCGGAGGGATACACGTTATACTGGATATATTTGGTCGGTACGTCAATCACGTCGCTGACGCCAGCGTTGACTTGTGCTCTGAAGATCATGTATATGACGATATGGGCCACAAGTGTGTCCGCTTAAAATGCCCACCAGGTTATACGACATACCGTGGAACATGCAGACGCCTGGAAATTGAACACCTCATGACAGCCAGTTCTCAAATATTTCCGGACAGGTGGGAATGGGTTCTGATAAAATTCGAAGTCATTGGACCGTTCAACGTCTCTCTGTTGAATTTGACCCAGTGGGCGTGGCTTCAAAATGTCTGCCTGCGTCATTCAGAAAACGTCATCCGCGTCGCGGAGAATATAGAAGGTGCTTCGCGGCGGAGAGATTCCTTGAGAGCTAGACAAGGGAGTATCTCAAGGGTTGGTAACTATGACGACCTCTTCTACTGTAACGCATCCAGCACGCCTTTCGATCGAAGCGACCAATGCGCTAGCATCATCACACGGGCGACTGTGACCATGCCCATTGAGTTTGTTGTGCAGTTGAGCCAGTTTGAAGAATCCAACATTTTACATGAGCTTGAGATTGTTACTCGCGCTCTGCTTGAAGTGGTGGATGAGCAGAGGGTCTCTAGCATTTGTCTCACCAATGCTCCAAGCATGGCAACATGCCCGGATGGAACGCTGGCCGAATCCGTTCGACACGCTGCCATTCACACGAAGGACGCTTCCGTCTTCGCCCGGGTCAATACAACGCAATCCGTCCTGCTGTTTCCATTTCTAAACGTCGGGTTCGAACTCAGGCCGTCTGCCAGCTTCTCATTGCGAGAAGGCGTGCCGCTGGATCAGATATTTATCTGCGATGCGGACGAGAGTATTTTCAAGGAGAACTGCACTGTTGTAGGTTACAGGCTGAATGAGACCGTTTTTAACGGGACGCATGTCAAAGTCCCGTCTGGTGCGTACTTCTCACAAGGTTCGTTCCTGATAAAAGGCGCGGAAGTTTTGGTCTGCTCTGACTTTAAATTTGTCACTGCGGTTAGTACCAACCGCGTCGACCAGACGTTTCTTCTCCTCAGCATGTGCGTGACCGGGTTGTCCTGCCTGCTCCTTCTCGCAATGGTGGTCGCCTACTGCGCGTTACCGGAGCTGCGCACCCTACCGGGAAAACTCATTGCCAGCTTGGCCCTAACCATGATGCTGACCTTCGCCGGTATACCCACCACTTTACTGGACATCCGCCACGAAGTCGTCTGCCCGGTGTTCGCCATTTTCAACCATCTTGTAGCTCTGTCTCACTTCGGGTGGATGTCTGCGGTAGCTGTGAACATGGCCTTGAACTTTGGTTTCACCTTTCCCGTGGAGCCTTTGTCCTCAAGATGCACTTTCCGGAAGTACTGTCTGTCCGTTTGGGGAGCCGCGGTACTCTTCGTCGTCCCTCCCGTCATCCTTCACTTCTCGCGGCACTCCGATCCCCCCAGTCACCCCAGCGCGTCTGGTCAGGCAGACGACAACTTCCCTCGCTACGGTCATCCCTTATGCGGCTGGTTTTCCGGGCCCACATGGGCGAGATTGGCTTTCGTCATCGCTCCTTATCTCTTGTCTCTCGCGATCAGCGTCGGGGGTTATGTCCTCACCGTGGTGGGGATCCACCGGGCAAGGAAGGGCGGCAAACGTCTGGGCAAGCAGCGGTCCCAGCTTATGAGCTCTGTCATCTTTTTGAAACTCTCCACCGCCATGGGCTTCTTCTGGACACTGTCCATCCTACTGTCCGTGCTGGACGAAGATCGTACCCCCATCCTCTCCTACCTCGCTCTGGTGCTGGTGCTGCTACAGGGGGCCCTTCTATTCCTCGCCTTCATGGTGAACAGAAGAGTTTACGAGCTCATCGTGAGGGTGTTTAGCTTGAGATGGGGTCACGCGACGAAAGCCACGCCTTCCTCGTCGACTGTTCCGTCTAAAAGTATATCAAATAGTAAGTCGTTGAGATTGCAGACATAGATCCCGTAGCTTCTTGATTATCATCATCGTCATCATTATCATCATCAGTATCATTATCATCATCATCATCATCATTCTCATCATCATCATTATCATCATCATTATCATCATCATTATCATCATCATCATCATTATCATCATCATCATCATTATCATTATCATCATCATCATCATCATTATCATCATCATTATCATCATCAGTATCATTATCATCATCATGATTATCATCAATATCATCATCATTATCATCATCACTATCATCATCATTATCATCATCATCATCATCATTATCATCGTTATCATCATCAACATTATCATCATCATCATTATCATCATCACTATTATCATCATTACCATCATCATTATCATCATCATCATCATTATCATCACCATGATCATCATCATTATCATCGTTATCATCATCATCATTATCATCGTTATCATCATTATCATCATTATTATCATCATCATCATCATACACTTACACCATATGGTCGTTGGGGAAACGAATGGACACATCAACAGACAGATTTCTCCATAGCTGCCTGTCCTGTGCGGCTGTATTTAATTTATTCATTATTGCCCTGTCTAAATAGTTGTTCCTAACAATGGCTGAGCATTTCAATAGCTACGGCCACGCAAGGTGTCATTAAGAGCCAAATGTAAGCGGTTTTATAAATCTTTCACAAACATTTATTAAGAGCCGAAATGTAAACAGTTTTATAAACCTTTCATAAAGTATAGTTAAGAGCCAAATAAATGTAAGCAGTTTTATAAACTTTTCATAAAGTATAGTTAAGAGCCAAATAAATGTAAGCAGTTTTATAAACATTTCATAAAGTATAATTAAGAGCCAAATGTAAGCAGTTTTATATAATGTTCATAATGTATCAGTAAGAGCCACACAATTTAACTGTGATTGTCGCTCTAAACTCAACGAAGAGTCACATGTGTCTGTAAGAGGAAAATACATAGATATTGTACCATGTTATTGTTAGGTTTATGTTGTGTACACAGCACTGCATTGTACCATGTTATTGTTAGATTTATGTTGTGTACACAGCACTGCATTGTAGCATGTTATTGTTAGATTTATGTTGTGTACACAGCACTGCATTGTACCATGTTATTGTTAGGTTTATGTTGTGTACTACTTACATAATGTTTGCATTTTTGTGTGTTTGATTATAGAATACACACAAAACTTTTGAGATGGTGTGTAAATTATTTTGCACTGATATATATATATATATATATACAAGTATAATCAAATAAAAAAAGGACAATTGTATTATGTAAAATAAATGTATTTGTTCATTTTGAAATGTGCAAAAAAGGAAAAAAAAATATTCAGGAATATTTTTTTTCCAAGAAATGCATAATATATACAAAGTAGTCCAACAGATTTTCCAAAGTATAATCATCTTCAAAAATTATAATTTTTTTTGTTGTTTTCACATCTGGACCAATCAGAATGGCGCATTCACCCAAAAAGACAAATAATAAAAATAATATAAAATACATCTTCCATAATAACTCTTGTTTTTACAGTTCTTTAGTTTCACCAACATTTGAGGAAAAAAATTCACGTAGATATACAGATATAATTCAACGAACCAAAATGGGGACAAGGAATTGGACTTTTTGTCCTATTAAATGTCGAAATAAAGTAAAATATATAAATGAAAATTTCAATGCTTGTAGCTTAGTTATTTCTCGCGCGCATTCGTCTCAGTTCTAATTATTACAGATGTTCTGTACATTTGTTTCAATACTTTTTGTTTCTTTTGTTGTCGTCTGACATCCACCGGTTATCGTCTGCTACTTTTTTGTATATTTTTTTTTGTATATATATATATATGTTATAATCATGATAAAAATAGTTTTAACAGGCATTCAACATGGAGAGAGAAAAATGGAATACAAATAAAAAAAAATGATACAGATTTTTAAAACAAATGGACATTACTTTCCCCGCCCGATCTAGATGTAGTGGCGGAAACAGAATTTTTGTAAGAGAAATTCTCGTCATGCGACACTGATCGTGTGAACAAACAAAGGGAGAGAATGAAGAAAGTAGGGGAAGTAAGGGAAGGTAATTCTAGCTGACAGTCCAGTGTGATGGGGTTGAAACATAAATTGGTGGTGGTGGTGGGGGGGGGGAGGGGGGTTAGTAGATGGTTTAGAAAAAGGGGGGGGTGGGGGGATGATTTTTCGCAGCCAATAACACGATGTGCACAGAATGTCTGGTGGAATAGGGAGGGGGGGGGGGTAGGGGGAGGAAGAAAGTGTTTTGCGTTGTTGTTGCTGTTGTTGTTTATTTCTCGCCGTCGTACGCGTCGTTCAGGTGGCCGTGTGGTAGCTCGTTGGCGTTGATGCCGTACACCGCCGGGTTGAAGTCCTGCGGGTTGAAGTGGCTGGCCGAGGCGACCCTGTCCGCTGATCTGTAGAAGAGGCGCTGGTTCCTGCCGCTGCTGCTGCCGCTGCCCTCGCGAAGGGTCTGTCTGGGGTTGCGTGCCCTGTTGGGGCTGTTGTTCGTGAATGGCCACTTGCCGAGGTCAGGGTTGCCGTTCGGGTCAGTTTGTGGCTGGACAACCTGCACGGAGAATAGGGAGGGGGGGGGGTAAATGAAAGTATTTAGTATGTTAATTACTGGCTCAACTCATGCAACATCATTTTTCTAACAACCATAGCTATAATGATTTTTAAAAAAAAATGTTTCTGGTCATATTACCTTTCCGTTACAAAAATCGGAAATTAATTTTTACTACTCTCTACCGCAAATTCTGCGTCACGCTATTAGAAATCGCCGAAATCGGGAATTCCCCAAAACGCAGACATGAAGTGTGTATTATTTATATACTAGCTGCACGCTGAAAAAAACATATAGCTATATTCCCTTAGGTTTTATCAGTAGGCTAGGTTATTTTTGGTTTCAGACAGATCCGATTTTTTCATGGTACACTTTAAAGATTAATTATGTTGTAGAAATACAAAAAAAAAAAAAAAATATTTAAATGGAATTATTTCACATTTTGGACTTTGGGTTTCAGAAGAAACTGTTCAAAACCCCAGACCGTTATTATAATATTGGACGATAGAAAGCCACTGCTCAGGGCTGCCCACTGCCAAGGGACCTAGATCCCATTACAACTCCCTATCAATCAAATCCAGCAGCGGCTCCTAGAGATTTCTTCGCTTAGGGGGCCCCTTATCATCTTTATGTCTGCCTAGAGCTCCTAAAAACCTAATAACGTACCAACGTCTCTGCCGACACCCCGTTGTAGACAGTCAATGGATAGAGGCATGGGCGTCGCTAGGAATTTTTCCAGGGGGGGCAAAAATTTTCCAGGGGGGGCAAATAACTTTATGTCCCCCCCCCCCATGAATACGCCCATGGATAGAGGATGAGAGATTCATGTAGTATGGACTAGGACAGTTATCCCAACTCGAGAACCACCGATTTCGATTTTAAGTACCAATAATAGTTATCCAAAAACGTTTACCTGTCTGCCATCGTGAGAACCGCCATGTTGTTGCTCTGGTCTGCTTCCACCTTGCTGTGAACAAACAAAATCGTAAAAAAAGTTAAAACAGTCTCGTATGTATTCTCAAGCGTCAACTTTGTTACATAACGAAACAAACTAAATGGGTTTTGGTCCACAGCTGTAGGTTGTTAGCTGGTAATCTAATTCCCGCTCTGAACATTTTCAATTGTTTTGTTCATTTTGGTTCAGAAAAAAACAACAATTGAGGGCGTGAGATCTTATTTGTATTATCCCTAAACTACGTGCCGGATAAAGACAAAACATCCGGCAGGGATGTTTAGGGACATGCCTATTTCAGTCGGAGATTTGTCATGCATCTCTAAAAGTCTCTGCCAAGAGAGACCCTCACAAAAGCCCCTCAGTGCGGCCTTTCTCGCCGGTTTTCTCGTGCGTCATTTCCGGAATGAGTGTCGATTCAGTGCTTCATTAAAAACTCATCAAATTCTCAACTCCACAAATAATAAAAATATAAAAAAAAAATTTTTTTTTTATAAAAAAATAAAAACTGTCTTCAAAATGCACAAACAAGATGTTTTTAAAAAAAAAATGCTTCATTTTGTCAGACAAACATTTACATAAATCATCACTGCTAAATGTATCACCATGGGCATCAGTGGATTTGATTATTTATTTATTCATTCATTGCTACTTGTCAACTAATAGAAGTTCCCTTATCCCTAAAGGGCCATCGGGGGCAGATGAAATGAATAATTATACGAGAATTCATCTGTTTCTGTAACCTCGACATATGAAGGGAATGTGTGGTTAGCACAACGCCCAGCCGCCTTTATGTTCCCCAACTAAAGTCAGATACCCATTTAAAGCTTGGGTGGACTTGTGGGACGACTGTGAACCAAATTTCACCTGGAAAAAAATGTCCATTGTTCTCACCGATGATCGAACCCAGGACTCTCAGTCGAGTATCTACACCACTCGGCAATCAGTCCCACTTTGTCAACTTATGTTAATGCATATTTCGTTCAGTGTATCGTAATCACCCATTAAAGTAAAATGTCCACAATTTGCCAAAGTTATATTTTTTTTGTATACCGTGTTACCGCTAGTTTACTTTTTTTTATTCCTTTTTTTTTTCCTTCAATGTATCAAACCTGATTCATAAGTTACATGATAGCCGTGTAGGAGTGATAGCTTAGCGATACTCATTAACTCACGAATCACTCATTAACTCTTTTATGTTCCTAGATATTACGTACAGGTGATTAATGAACACAAAGGTAATATAGAGAGACAAATTAGATATTACAGACAGATGATTAATAAACACACAGGTAATATAGAGAGACAAATTAGATATTACAGACAGATGATCAATAAACCTATTGAGAATATAGAAAGATAAGAAGAATATTACAGACAGATCATAATTAAAATTAAAGATAGGCAGATACAGGTTAAAGAAAGATGAAATGCAGACGGGTAAATGGATATAGACAGATGAACAGAACGGTCAGGAGACAGACGGGAAAAGAATAGTGAGAAAGACACACTGGAACACACATATGCAAATAGAAAGAAATGTAGATGAAGAGATGGGCAGAAAACAGCGAAAGATGATGAAAACAACTCAGATGGATAACACAGTGGTATCAGCAGACCATGCATTGCGGCCAGCACCAGTAAGTAAACACACAAACTCTTACCAAAGTCCCGCATGGTGGCGACACCTCAGCTTGGGGCAGGCATCTCTGTTGGGGCTCATCATACACGGTACCTGGGCGGATGTAGGATGTTTATCGATGAATGTTTATCAGTAGACATGGCCAACAGTAAACAACAGTAAACATGAACAACAGTAAATATGGGCAACAGTAAACATGAACAACAGCAAATATGAACAAAAGTGAACATGTACAACAGTAAACATGACCAACAGTAAACATGAACAACAGTAAACATGAACAACAGTAAACATGAACAACAGTAAACATGAACAACAGTGAACATGAACAACAGTAAACATGAACAACAGTAAACATGAACAACAGTAAACATGAACAACAGTGAACATGAACAACAGTAAACATGAACACATGAACAACAGTAAACATGAACAACAGTAAACATGAACAACAGTAAACATGAACAACAGTGAATATGAACAACAGTAAACATGAACAACAGTGAACATGAACAACAGTAAACATGAACAACAGTAAACATGAACAACAGTGAACATGAACAACAGTAAACATGAACAACAGTAAACATGAACAACAGTAAACATGAACGCATGAACAACAGTAAACATGAACAACAGTGAACATGAACAACAGTAAACATGAACAACAGTGAACATGAACAACAGTAAACATGAACAACAGCTACCATAAACTAAACGCAGGCTGGGTTTCATTTGATCACAACATTCACAAAAGCTACAAATAACTTAACATAGTCACTCAGTCTTGATGTTGGGGCAGTACGTAAAGATTTAAAAAAAAATATTTAACGTATGTTGATAAACGCTAAAGCAACGGAATCGCATACTTTCCCTTCTAAGCAAGCGTGGAATTGTGCTTTTTTTTCTTTTTCTGAAGCCATAAATAGCATGCACTACTTATTAAATAATGACCCCCCCACCCAAACCTCCTGGTAATGGGGCAATAAAATATACCACCAGCGGTGTAATAGCAGATTTACACCCATGCAACTATTTTACAATGCATTTTTAACCTGTGTTGTGCAGTAGACAAATCACCGGAACGACGTCTGCGAACAAAGGCGTCCCCCCCCCCATTCTCTCCCCTCTCTCTCCCCCAATCCCCCCCCCCACACACACCTCCTTGTATTATAGATCTTATTGAGTTAAAAGGAGTTATCATTTATTAAGAGAAAATGTTCAACTTCTACCGATTTCTGTTCGTTTCAGTTAATATCATATTATTGTACCCCGAATTGTCACGCCATGTTTACAGCGCCATTTTTTGTCGCAGTGCAATCTGGGCGCTTGTCGATGGCCCGCAGGTTATACACAATTATATAACACAAAAAAAAAAACTTGAGATGTGGGGAAAATGTATGAAAAAACGAATTCCTCATTATCGTGTAGGAAAATGTTCGATGCTGGTAAAACAATTTAAATTTCATTTAAAAAAAAAAAATAATAGATGCATATTTATTTTTTAGATTTTTTTTTAGATTTCCAATAAATCCTCATAATCTAAAGCAGTGTTTCCTAAACTGTCAGAATAGTTTTTGGCAGGGGTTCCCACCAGAGGTGTGCGGATCTTGAAATTTAGCGTCCGCGTCCGTCCGCGGATTTCTATCAATGATCCGCGTCCGCGTCCGCAGAATCTTACAACATTGGTCCGCAGTCAGTCCGCGCGTCCGCATAGCTGAAATTTAGCTGTTTAAATGACTTGAAGTTTTTATGGTAACGCTTAAGAAGATCCGCGTCAGTCCGCGAGTCCGCTGTCAGTCCGCGGATTCGGAAAAGTCTGCGGATCTGCAAACACAGTATTACGAAAATAAATAAAGCGGGTACACAGACGTCGAAATGTTGGGAAACACTGATCCAAAATGACACCACGATGCCAGAAATAGACTGCCATCAATACTCAAGGTGTTCGGGGGTACGTACCTTCGCTGCACCTCTGGTGGCCTAGATATCTGCCGTAAGAGCAAGTGTAGTAGAAGGTGCAGGGCGGGAGGTGCTCCACGGGGTCGGGCTCCAGGTCCGGGTAGCGGTGTCCGGGTCCGTTGTACACCTGGCAGTCCTGGGGGACAGAGTTGCAAGGGAAGGCAACCGCTTGAGAGTTTCTGGTAAAGAAACAAAAAAAAAAAATATATATATATATATGACAGTTTCCATAGGTCAGTGCGATGTATAAATTGAGCAGACGACCCGATGTAAATATGGACAGTCATCAGTGTTGTTTACATTAGTGAGAGTGAACTCCCCTGTAAGAATGAGATTAATTCTTTTAGAAATCAGATCCTGGTTGTTTTTTTTTGCAGTGCCCTTTTTTCATCCCCAAAAATATTCGATAGTGCAATTGCCATGGAGGCACCACGGGGGTTATAGAGGAGACTTTTACCATGGCCTGAAATAGCTATCTTATTTGGTAGGCAAATTGGGCGGATGGCTGAGGCACTGCATAGCCCCTCCCCCCCCCCCCACCCACCGGTTTAGAAATTTAATTTGTCATCCCCAACCAGGGCTCGATTTACCGCCGAGGATATCCCCGACACTTAGAACTGTCATCCCCGGCGCTACTTTAGCTAATATATCCCTGCCGGGGATGAAACCTTAGACATTTATCCCCGGCTCTGCTTTAGCTAATGTCATCCCTGCCGGGGATGAAACCATAGACATTTATCCCCGGCTCTGCGGAAATTTTTTTTTCATACCCGGCACTGGTTTTTTCTTAAATCGAGCACTGGTCAAAGCGAAGGGCAAACTGTTCACTTGGTGAAGGCCCCCCGGGGTTAAAATGATTCAATAGTTAAACATATAAAAGATTAAATACAAATGAAACGTGAGAAATGTTACTGTATGATTAATCCTGTTACAAAAACGAAACTAAAAAAAGACCATAACCCTGTACTTAAAACTGTAGTGGGTCTATCCGCTTTATTTTTTTTTTTAAAAGTGGGAAGGGAATTTGTTTTCTGAAAAGTTGGAATCGATACAGCAGGAATAATATTGCCCATCCAATGGAGAGCGTCTGTAGATACACTCGATTCACTCCGTGATTCACTCTCAGACAGGAGTCGGCTTACCGTCTGTTATTTTTTTATGCTACATAGTTTATCTATATAGATCAGTGATCCGAGAATGTTGGCCGAGACTTTTTGGGATACCAAAGGAGATAAGACACACTTGGGTTTAATATATGTGTATATATATTTAGCCTGCATATTTTGTTTATATACCTTGGGTTACTTTTTTAAATACTTTTGAATTGTTAATAAGCAACGTGTTCTTAAATCTATGGGGAACAAAAGTTAAATAATATTTTCTTTTTTTAAACAAAAAAAAAAAAAGGTTGCGCCTTAAGGGCTGGTTTTACATGCAGCCCAACAAAATAATTAAAAAAGATAGAAATAATGAAACGGAAATACTTACGGAACGCAATCTCCAGCTCGTCTGTCGTAAGTCGTGCCATTGACGCAATCAATTTGTGCGTAGTGACCACCTCGGCACATGCCGTAGGAGCCGCAAGCCCACCAGTACAGGAAATTTTCTGGCAGACCCGAGCATTCATACTCGAACTCAGTGGGCTGTGAGTGGACAAAGCCTGAAAAGGGGGGGGGGGGGAGAGAGAGAGAGAAGATAGTTCAAATCCCGGTTAGTTATCTCGTCTTCAGACATTTTGCACAGGCAGTTTATAAATTAAAACGTATTTTTATAAGTTAAATATTGTTTCTCGTGAATTAGATGCGAACCGGCTTCGAGACAACCGATTGATAATTGTATTAATATTTGGCGGCCCGTGGGAATGCTGTAACTACCGTCAGTGGCACACGGGGCGCAACTAAGCCCTGTAAAAAAAAACAACACACTTACGTGGTAAAAATGCCGCCCCTAGCTAATGACAAAATATGTGACGCCAAGGATGGACCCCCTCCTGTGCCTCTTCTTAGCTACGCCACTGGCCTCTATATTATTATTATTATTATTATTATTATTACTAGCTGTACCCTGCAAAACCTTTGCATATAGTTAAATCCCCTTATGCTTGATCGGTAGACTAGGTTATTTTAAGTTTCGGGCAGATCCGATTTTTTTCATGATTGTATTTTAAACTGGAATACTATTGTATTAATTCTTTACTTTCGATTTAACGCACACTGGAAATGAGTATTATTATATATTATTATTATTATTATTATTGCAGCGACTTCTAACGTCCTAATGTGTCCCATAATGAAACGTAAAGCTGTGAAGAGCTTCTAATTAACGCACGCTAGCAGGAGACGAACTCAGGCCTTTCTAATGATCCACTTGTCGCTGAGCTTCGAGCCCGTGGTGATTGCTACACATAACGAGCCCGCAACGAACTGGCCACGCAGTCGTTAATGTTTCAATATTAGTGGATCACAATGCAACGCAAACATGTCTGGAATTCATCCATGGTCACAACGGTAATATTCCAGGAACGGACGTTTGTATCTTTGCTTTAGTTCAAAAATAAAGACTAATGCACATACACACTCATATATATTTGTATTTATACTGTAGATGATAGATAGAGAGACAGATAGACAGACAGACAGACAGACAGACAGACAGATAGATAGATAGATAGATAGATAGATAGATAGATAGATAGATAGATAGATAGATAGATAGATAGATAGATAGATAGATAGATAGATAGATAGATAGATAGATAGATAGATAGATAGATAGATAGATAGATAGATAGATAGATAGATAGATAGATAGATAGATAGATAGATAGATAGATAGATAGATAGATAGAGCAGACAAATTTGTGCTCTACAAGCCAATACCGTCAACATACCGATAGCCAAAACAAGGAGCAAGAACTCTGACCAAGATCCCATGTTGCTGTCCCTTAGTTACCGTTTCACTTTCAGTGGACACTCACCTGACGGAGCACTAATCGATCAGGTCCACTCTCGCCCCGTTATATACTCCCACCGCTGGGCCACACACACAGGCACACCACCGCTCGGTAAGTCTGGGGATGGGCTTAGCAGATGACGCCATTCCGCAGGGACCCGGCGATATATCCAGGGGATTTGCCCCAGGGACCAGGCCAGTCCGCCTGTGCAAATAGTTATCAGAGAACATCAAAAGGGCACATGCGCTTTGCCCGTATTGGGTCTTGCTGTACACGCGCAGTTTGAGATCTGCTGGTTCGGGGGAGATGTGTACAGGCCTGAGACATGCTGTTGACTCTTTGTAACTTTAAACGTCACACTTATTATGTGTGTGTTATGTGTGTGTGTGTGTGTGTGTGTGTTGTAGTTGTTTTTTGTTTGCTTTTTTTTTGTGCGCACCTGCCTGAGTTCACGTTATCGACGCAGATGTCAAAGTTACGTGTAACAAGGCAGATGTCACGTGATATATGTTATATCAACAATTCTATTTGAGTGTAGTAAAAATTTGATACCGTATGGCCGTTTTTTTTAATTTCATAAATTATTGATAATATTGATCATAGTTTAAGATGATACAAGCAGAGACGTCCCGGTGTGTGTGTGTGGGGGGGTGCAAACTCGACACATATGAAGGGCCCCCCATTCTTTTAGCGGCCGTTAGCGTAATGTGGTATGGAATGACTGGGCCATCGTTGAGTATCCTTGATAAGGGGGCCCCACTGACCTAAATCGGAGCCACCATAAAAGGGGCTGTGCAGCCCTAACGCATGTTATCATGGGGCCCTTATGGACAGTGATATGGTATCAAATGATATGGCGATAGCTAGGTGCGTACGATCAGAGGGGCCCCCAGTAAGTGTAGAATGTCAGAAATGAGCTGGCGGCAGCCCTGATGCATCAAACGTCTCGCAATCATAATTGTACGCCATTTTACCGGAAGTGCGTCGAACTTTATTATTATTTATTTTGTTAACGCTAATTTGACTCTGACTCTTTTATTTGCAAAATCTAGCTTTTTGTTTGACATAATTCCTGTTAATACTTTTAAATACAGCTGCTGTTGTATATCAATATTTTAGGTGCTACACGATTGGAAAGCCAATAGCAGTAATGACGACATTTATTTTATTCAATAACATAGGATTTTTTTAAAGCAATGCGCATTCTGTGTAATTCATATTTTGTGAAGGGGCACCATCCAGAGACTTCCAGGGATGTTTGGGGATCCTAGACAAAAGGTAGCAAACGGGCCCCATTTGCATCACATTTAATTGGGCTAAATAATAGTAGCTCATCATCTCCCATGGGCCTAGTTTTTCTACCTATAAGAATATCTCTTTAACAGCTGAGGTGTGACGAGGTAGTATTTATTATACGTATAAATACACTATCTGGTGTAGTATTTATTATACGTATAAATACACTATCTGGTGTAGTATTTATAATACGTATAAATACACTATCTGGTGCTTTTTATAAAATAAAATACGCATTCACCGCTAGAGGGCGCAACCCTCTATTATTTAAATAATACAGCTCAGTGGCGCAAACCAAACACACGTCTGCTGTAGAACGACGCAGTGATAGGTCGCTGCGAGTGATCAGGGTACGTCTAGTTGTAGTTGGGATTTTTCCAATAGTTATCTAGTAATATTGTTTATTACGAATTTGACGTTGTTAATGTGTATATCAACTACCAGCACCACGTCATAACGGCCTGGTTTTGTTTATAATGACCTAAAGCTGTGTATCCCAAACTACCTGCCTGGAGTATAGTGCTGTCAGTATCAGTGACACGTCACAATAAAACGTGACACAACTCGTCATTGTAACTATTAGGCACATGTATTTTAAATCAGTGTTGAGCTAGTGTAGTTTGTAAGTGCTCGGACTTAAAAGCCCAATGACGAGCAGTGTTAAGAAAGGACGGGCCCGGATCCTACAAAAAATGCTGTTTAAAACACGGCACTCCTACACAGCTTTATTAACGGCATTCCTACATACACATCTTTATTAACGGCACTCCTACATACACAGCTTTATTAACGGCACTCCTACATACACAGCTTTATTAACGGCACTTCTACGTGCACAGCTTTATTAAGTATGATTAAAATATTGTACTTATGTGTTATACATTTACAATTGCACTTCATCACTTTCTTTATTGATTGAAATTTATCATTTTGTTTAGCTGCATTTATCAACTTATGCAGCTTTCTAGCCCAAAAGGTCCTATATCTCATCTAGTTGTCATAGGACCAGCACCGCGGCACGCCCCTGTATTGTAGAGTAGTGGTATTTGCAATGGCTCTGTATTGTAGTGATATTTACAATGGCTCCTCTGTATTGTAGTGATATTTACAATGGCTCTGTATTGTAGTGATATTTGCAATGGCTCTGTATTGTAGTGATATTTACAATGGCTCTGTATTGTAGTGATATTTACAATGGCTCTGTATTGTAGTGATATTTACAATGGCTCTGTATTGTAGTGATATTTACCATGGCTCTGTATTGTAGTGGTATTTACAATCGCTCTGTATTGTAGTGATATTTACAATGGCTCTGTATTGTAGTGATATTTACAATGGCTCTTTATTGTAGTGATATTTACAATGGCTCTTTATTGTAGTTATATTTACAATGGCTCTGTATTGTAGCTATATTTACAATGGCTCTGTATAGTAGTGTAGCGTTGATTAACATGATTCTTGTTATACCTAGAAGTCCCTGTAATGAGAAAGTGCATTACATAATACAAATAACAACCAAACATTGTAATGTTTTCATCTTATTGTTAAATGCTCTCACAGTTCAAATCGCCGAACACAAACACACACACAGTGATGTAGGTTCAATAAAGAGCATTACATAATTATAAACAATCAACAATCAACATTGGCCATTGTTCCTCTTGCCCGGCTCAACCACGCTAATTTCAATCACAATTTATGCGGAGCGCTGGTCTAGGGAAATTTCCCAATCGTCGCGTTCTATTGAGGGCGCAGGGAGAGACAGTGGCGTAGCGAGGCTTAACTTGCGCCCGCGGCAGAATACCTTTTTAGCGCCCTACCCCCCCCCATTCGAAAGCCATATAATATTACATGGAAAATATATCATTTGGCACCCCCTTTGTGGGTAGCGTCCAGGGCATGATGCCCCCCCTCACTACGCCACTAGGGAGAGAGTTATAACAATCGTTTGAAAAAAAAAAACACATTTTATTCAATGTGAAAAACATATTAAGCCCCAGTAAAGTTTAGATTACATGTAAAAAAAAAAAAGTAAATTTATAAAAACCAATCACTAATTTCATTGCGAATGCAAGGTTATGCACATTTTAGAAATCCCAACCGTCAAAGAAGAATTAAATTTCTTAATCAAAAAATTATGGGATAGTTGTTAATGAATGACTTCGATGTTCAAATAATAACAAGCTAAAGTTGTTAATTGTTTTTTTTTGTTTGTTTTTTTTTTTAAATATTCCCGAGAATTCAAATTTGCTCTGGAAATTTAACACGCTAAGCATTATTCCTTTTGTCATTGGGTTGGTTATTTATTTGAACTGTTTTCATAAAGCTCGCGCCTTCTTTGTGTCAGAATTTAGTGTATTAACCCTTTAAGTACCATACATTCACCTTATAATTAAAAAGTATTTACTACAAAATATTGTGGAAAAATTTTATTAAAGCAAATTTTTATTGTAGCGAGTTGTTCAATGATTAATAATGGAGAAAACCGATTCGGAACTTAAACAATTAGAAATTTAAACGATTTTCAGGAATGTATTAAGCTTGGATTCTGAGGTTTCCCTGAATTTAGAATAAGTGTCATTCAATTATTACTTACCGCTTATTACGTGTTTTTTTAACATATAGTAATAAGTGAACCATCCATAATGTGCAGAAAGCTAAATTATTCATCTCTACATTAAACGCCCAAATCTCTCTCTCACTGTCTCTCTATGTCTCTCTCTCTCTCGCTCTCTCTCTCTCGCTTTGTCTCTCTCTCTCTCTGTCTTTCTCTGTCTTTCTCTCTCTCTCGCGCTCTGTCTCTCTCTCTCTCTCTCTGTCTCTATCTCTGTCTCTCTCTCTCTCTCTCTCTTAGCCTACCTACCCATATGAATGTTTCTGGTGTTTAGGACACACAGCCACACATCTGATCAAACAATAAATGTTTGTTGTCCTCTCTATCTCAAATGACGTCATTAACAAACAAAAATTAATTTTTCTTTAAATTAAAATTACAAAAAAACAATTGGTCCGAGATTGATTATTGATCACTGTGTGTACTTGTCCCATTTTTTTTAAGTTTTCAAGGTTTTTTTAGTGCTAGTCTTTTCAGTGTTTTATTTTTTAACCCCCGACCCCCACCCCAAAGTTCAATAACTGGTTTACTTTCTGGAATGTCGTTTCATTCGCTTAAGACAAAACTAAAAGTACGGGACATACTGACATGGGCCACCGAAAGCCCATCATTGGATGATGAAACTCTTTGGACAGCTTGGGCCCTTTCTCCTATACATGTCAAGTCATGTTAGAGAAGATTATGGAAAACAGCCGGACCTCCAATACACGTGGCCCTTGAAAAATGTTCGGCTTGCTTTACGCTTGAGTTGGGACTCCCTTGAAAAGAGTCCCGATGACCTCCCTTTGGAGGTGGTGGGAGGTTTACTTTGAAAAGTTTAAAAAGCAGTCGTAGCAGTGGATTTAAGACTTTCGAGTTGGAGATTAATAAACAGTACATAAATAGTCGCTCAGCGGGTGTGCACGTCATTGATTACGTCACTGCGCCAAAGCGATGAATGGCGTGACCCAATTCACCAGTCCGTGACATCACATTGTGCCGTCCAAACTAAACAACAAAAACGTACACCCGAGTCGCTGTCATGGGCGGCTGACCAACCCCCACTCTCCTTCCCACCCCCCCCCCCCCACACACACACTAACTGTTACTGACGCTGACTGTCGGAACTATTCGGGGCCAGTTCTAAGTGAAATGTTTTGAACGAGTTGTACATTCGGCTTACATTGCTTGCAGCCCCGTAGCGTGTAAATTCTACAGCAAGGGGCCAGGCATTCTACAGCAGGGGCCAGGCAATAGCGGGGGGGGGGGGTCAGGAATAGATTTTACTAAGTAGAGCAAATAAGCAGAGGGGGGCAGACAAAACGCAGGGTTGGGCGGCCCGCCTGCTCCCCCCCCCCGCACGATTTGGGCCTGATCGCTTGTAGTCAGGCCCGTAGCACAAACAGGGCAGTAGGAGCCCTTGCAAGGAATCCTGGGATAACATAAATAACATCAGTGAGGTCGGAGCGGTCCCAGTTCTCAAGTATTACTCGTGGCCCTTTGAAGTTCAATTCCTAGAGCCCCAAAATGTACATTTGAATTGGGGCCCACAAATGTAAATATTAGCCCCCCCCCCACCCCCGGGCATTATAAAAGGTAAGCACGTCTCTGTATGTATGTACTACCTATACAAATACAAGCATATTACAACAAATTAAAAATATCATTTAAAACCTTTTTTTTGTTGTTGTTATTGTAGACACAAAGTGGTCATAACTGTAGCCTTAGTTAGCACAACGACATATTTCAAATGTTACATCATCACTGCAGTGTTGGCTTTAGTTTTTACAACAAATCTGTAACTTCATTGGACAGACATGTTTGTTTGTTGTTTTTTTCCTATTGACGCCATCATGTTTCTGAGTGACCTACATTGATCGTTTCCTGCTAGGGACACCTGCATCCCTTATCTTATCAAACGTTTTGGGGGGTGGGGGGTGAGGGGTGATGTGCGCGACCGTGGGGATTCTGTAATGATTACAAACCCCCACCCCCCCCCTCAACCCTTACTCAATACGTAATTTTTTTTTTGACAAATATTGTACTGGACAGTAATATACAACTGAGAATATGTACCTTATCGAACTCCTTACTATTTAATAAAACAAAGTTTTATTTTTAAAAAAAATTGAAACTTGATAACAGGAATTTATCCGAAACAAAAAAAATCTGATTCTTAAAATATTACAGAGTTATTCTGTTACTTGAAGACTTGGTAGCCCTAATGTACAACATATGACAATGGTCCTACATATGTATGTTGATTGATTTTATTAACATAATAAAAAAAAAAAATGATAGCCAGATTTTTTGCAAATTTTCGAATCATGCATGTAAGGTTAATTGAAAACAAAGTCAAGCATGGGTTATACAGAATATACAGAAAGCCAGTGGCGTAGCGAGCTTAACTTGCGCCCGGGAACAATATCTTTTTAGCGCCCCCCCCCCCATTCGAAAACCATATAATATTATATGTTTTGCGGACCACTTGGCGCCCGGGACATAATGCCCCCTTGCCCCCGATTGCTACGCCACTGCAGAAAGCGCATCGATATTTTAAAAAAGTTCTCTAATAATGACTTTGAAAATGCCACCTTTTGTTGTGTTATTTTTCCTTTTAATGGTGTAGCATCAAAGTAGTGATACATAACAGCACAGTAACATAAATATGGAAGTATCAAATTAAACTGACGATAAGCATTCGGTATAATTTATACTCTGTGATTGGGGGGGGGGGGGGTATAGGGTGAAGATAGGGTGTAATCACTTATCTATATTTCGACTAGAACTCACTGGTTGTGTGGATGAATCTTCACTTCTACCTCACTGAACTACATAAAAACCTAGAGTACGCACGTCACTGGCTTCACGTCTGCACTTTTAGTTCCTACAAAGTTTGTTCATGCTACAGATCAACAAAAAATAATCTTGCAGAGAAACAGTTTACAGACAGGACTCATTTTATTTTATTTTATTTTTTGGTTTCCTTTTTCTGTCTTAAAATTGAAGAAAAAATTATCAATTTTTTTTTCCCTAAAGGAGATGCTTGATATTCATATCTATTTTTATAATATGGTCAGGGTGGGGGGGGGGGGTCTTGGGTATATACGTCATTATATTCTTTGGAATGTTGTATTATTATTTTATTTGAACAAATGCGCAGAGGCGTACGTAGGGTGGGGGAAGGACGAAGGTCCTATTCGTAAGTCCCCTCGGGCCCCAGCCTGAGGGGGGGGGCTCCGACATTTTTTTGACATTAAATATTAAGTACATTCTCATGTTGAATGTCAAAATGCAGGGCCCCCCAGATAAGGCCAAGCCCCCCTGGGCCCTCAAATTTCTAGGTTCGGCACTGGAAAAGCGTTAGTATGATGAGTAGCCCAGAATGATTTTTTATATAACATTGCATTCGACACAAATATTAGTTGGCACCTTTACCATTTTGTTGGATTGGGGAAAAGCAGGGGGGTGTCACCTAGTTTGCCTCTTCCTTAAAACGGCTATGTTGGCATCAAATATGTGGGTCAAAGATACATTCCATCCAGTGTTTTTTGTGTATGTAAGCTGCTATAGTTACTATAAAAAAAGAAAAAACTGCAACAATTATAATTTTTATAGAATTGTACAATCTGCACATCTTTCCAGACGGTAGACGGTGGTTAACTAAAATCCGGATCACGCTCTTGAACTTTGACCTCCCGTGTTATCCATGCATCTGACAGCGGAGAATATCCAATATATCAAATGAGAAATTAAGAAGCGAAAAAAAAACAGAAAGTAGCAGACGTCTAGCAGACGATAACACCTTGCCCTTCCCTTCACATGTATTTTGTGATATAGGTGTGTTCTCTGTGCTAACTAAACACTTGGGGGTTGATCCACCCAGTTGGGCACTTGCCAGATGGTCCCGAGTGACATAGGCGATGCTGCCTTATATCTTAGGGGCTCCACAACACTTGCTTCCCCCCCCCCCAAGGGCACATTATTCTGTTCAAACAGTCAGGTATGTTTTTTTCTTTATATATAAAAAAAACTTGACCACAGTCATAAAAAGACTTCAACCTCTGACAGTCTTCTGGCAATCTCTATTTTAAAAAAAAAAAAAACCGGTGACTGTGCCAGGTCACTTTATAGCAGATTGTAAAAAAAAAAAACGACGGAGCCCAAAGACTCGATGCCCCTCCCCCCCCCCCCGACAAGCGTTCATATTTCTCCACACACACTCTGACGGCGCGCCCGTGCTATAAGCCGTGCATACGGTGACAGTACAAGAGGCTCTTCAACTCGTCCCTGAACCTTGACCCCGTGACGTAGTACAGCAGAAAGTTCAACGTGTTGTTGAGGTAGAACACCATCACCAGGACCGTGTACATGATCACGTGACCCGGGCTGTCGATGTCCCTCTCCGGGATGCTCCCGGCCAGCTGCTGGTAGATCCCGATGGGGAACGTGCAGACCAGGAAGACGGCGTTGACGCTGACCAGGATGACCGATAGGGAGGCGTCCCGCCTGGAGATGACCTTCTTCAGGCCGGACTTGGTCCGGACCTGCAGAGACCCGTCCGGGAGCGTGGTGGCGTGAGTCCTCTTCCTCATCATCGCCTGTCGCCTGATGAGGCTTGCGATGATGATGCTGTTGAAGAAGAGGATTATGACGAACGGCAGCAGGCACTGCTTCAGGAACTGGGAGGTGAAGAAGGCGCTCTTGCTCTCCCCGCCGCCGTCGTCCTTGATGACGCACGCGCGGGTCACAGACGTGATGTTCGCGCGAGACGGTATCGATGCGTTCTGGTGTCGGTGAGTCATCGATTTCTCTAGAATCGAATACCGCCCGAATATGAAAAATATCGGGACGTTGGTCAGGCCTACGAGTATCGTGGCGATGACAAGTGCGGCAACGGACTTGGTCTTGGTGCACAGGACTTTAACCTTATGCGGCCGGACGATGGAGATGACCCTCTCGCCCGTGACGAGGACCAGCGTCCAGGCGCTGAGCTGCGTGAACAGGTACATGATGAATATGTGGCTCTGACAGGATTTTTCCGTCCTGCTCCTGACGTCATATCCTGCGAGAAGATTTTTATAGATTTGAAAAATAAGTATATGAAGTTTATGGAAATTATGGACTGTAATCATTAATCAGAGTTTCAATTGTATATTTATTAAACGTACTAGCCTAATAATAATAATAATAATAATAACAATATGTATTCACTGTAGCAAGAACAGTAACTCGAGTCTCCACCTTACCAGAGGACAGCAGACGATAGCTGTGTACGTAAGAACAACGACAATTATCCTTAAAAAGGAATTATTATATAGAATTATTCGTAGAGAGCTTAACTCGCGTACGGGGCACAATACCTTTATTAATACCTTTTTATTATATGTAAAATATACCATTTGGCGCACTTCTGTGAGCAGCGCCCGGGCATGATGCCCCCTTCGCCACCCCTCGCTACGCCTTTGATATGCAAGCATTAGAATAAATAGGGTGGGGGGGGGGGAATCAGCAGAATGTTTGGAAGCAAGATTACGAATTATAAATAAACTCAAATAAAAGTCATTTAGTCTTTAAAAAAAAAGGGCGCAGACATTTTTAAAATTATAAATAAAAAAAATGTAAATCATGCATCACTTGGTGGAACATTCGTATAATGGAACAATATGTTGTGTACTGCGTACAATGTAATATCAGGTACACATGTACTGATTGATACATGTGTGCTTCATTCATAGAGAAATAAGTACAGTAATTCGAATGTGAATCAAGGGGAGGCAAGCGATGGTCATATTTCTAAATTTAACTCGTAAAAAATTAAAGGCGCAATTTCCCCCGGAGCAATGAATCGGCTTACCTCCTCCCCCAGCCTCCTCAGGCTAGGGCAGACACGGGCCAATGTGGCACGCGCAGGGTCACATTTACAGATAGGCCGACTATTCCGTGGCCTACTGGCCCCGCAAAATAAGGGGCCTCAGAATGTTGAATAGGCTACTATACAAAAAAAACTTAGCAATATTTTTTTTCAAAATGGTGCCTCAAATTTTTGTTGGCCTAGGCCCCTAAAATTGTAAATCCGGCTCTGGGCCCGCGATTCAAAAAAAAAGTTTGCTCGCCCCTGGGCTAGGGTACAGCGAAGCACGAGACAGTGAATGACATTAGCCACAGAAAGAAAAAAAAAACAATAGCACCAGTTACATTACATCGTAGGAAAAAGAACAACAATTACCTCCTATGGCGAGAAGAAATCTAGGGGTCAGTCCACTAATCACTGTCCCGGCGTCCACCACTGCCAGAAAGGTCAGGTACACGGACATGGGGAGGCTGTGGAATGGCTTCCTTTTCAATACGAGCACGGCAAGAGCGTTTCCCACAAAACTGGTGAGCATGAAGGTTGGGGCCAGGACGAGGTTGAGGTATCGGTCCGCCTCAACAAGTGCGGTAGACATGGCCTGACTATCTTCGTGGACCGAGCCGAGCGATGCATGGAATCGAGATTATATAAATGCATCTGGTCCTTAAGGCAGACAGATACAAAGGAATCTCCCCTCCCTCCTCGAACCAGCACACACACACACACCTCAAGTTCAATGCGCCGTGATAATTTACCTTTTCTTTTGTATAGCTTAGTGGAAGTGGGTGCGGGTTAGCAATACACACACTCACACACAAACACACACACACACATCTAAATAATCTCGATACCAGGTTCTCTTATCTCCGCATCCGGTCTGTGCTAAACTATTCAAGGAACCATTGATTCTCCATGTTTAAAACGATAATTATTTTGTAATTAGCTACCTCGTTAACAAAATATACCCTGTCCCATTCATACCGAAATAGTAGAATAGTTTTATCGACAGAAAGACATATATGTATAAGATTAAAAGACAGATAGACAGATGGGCAGACGGACTGACAGATAGATAGACAGACGTATGGATGAGTAGATGGCTGGATGGATGGATGGATGGATGGGAGGATAGATGGGTAGGTGGATGAATGGGAGGATAGATGGGTGTGTGGGAGCATGGGAGGGATAGATGGGTGGATGGATGGATGGATGGATGGATGGGAGGATAAATGGGTGTGTGGGAGCATGGGAGGATAGATGGGTGGATGGATGGATGGATGGATGGATGGATGGGTGGGTGGGTGGGTGGGTGGATGGGAGGATAGATGGGTGGATGGGTGGGTGGGTGGATGGGTGGGTGGATGGGTGGGGGTGGGTGGATGGGAGGATATATGGGTGGATGGGTGGGTGGGTAGATGGCTGGATGGGAGGATGGGTGGGTGGATGGGAGGATGGATGGGTGGATGGGAGGATTGATGGGTGGATGGGAGGATAGATGGTTGGGTGGGTGGATGGGTGGGTGGATGGGAGGATATATGGGTGGATGGATGGGTCGGTAGATGGCTGGATGGATGGATGGATGGGTGGATAGATGGGTGGATTGGTAGATGGGTGGATGGGAGGATAGATGGGTGGATGGGAGGATAGATGGGTGGATGGGAGGATAGATGGGTGGATGGGTGGATGGGAGGATGGATGGGTGGGCGATGGGTGGATGGGAGGATAGATATGTGAGTGACTGGATGGGAGGATAGATGGGTGTGTGGATGGATGGATGGGTGGATGGATGGGTGGATGGGAGGATGGATGGGTGGTTGGATGGGTGGATGGGAGGATAGATAGGTGAGTGAGTGGATGGGAGGATAGTTGGATGGGTGGATGGATGGATGGGTGGATGGATGGACTGATTTGGAAGGTGAGACTGGTTAGTCTACTTGTTAGCGAGGTGAGCCACATGCCTGGTTGAACACTGTGATTTAAATTTAGAGCACAGTAGTAATGACAATGATCAGCTAAGTGCAAACAGTAAAGCAGACAGAAAATCTGGAACCCCTGACCACTATGGTCCACCAATATCAAAAAATATAAACAATAATAATCATTTCGTAATGAATGTGTTATGTGTATGTGTACTAATTGAGTTTATTGCATGTCGTTTAGTTGAAATAGTAAAATACTTTTAAAGTGGCACGATGCATATACAATAGTTTAAGTGTCAAATCTAAACTTCCCACAGCGGAAACTAAAATAGGGGAAGTAAATAGTATAACCATTACTCTTCCTGTAAACCTCTGAAAATGGTTGGCCCATAGATAGAAATTTCTGGTTTTGAAGTATAGATACGTAGTAGTATAATGTTGAGTAGAGCAAGAATAAAACTATCAATGGCATAAGTGGTATACGCACGAAACTGTAATAATGGGAAACACTAATAGTCAAAACAAGTCTGCTTTACGAAAATCTCAATCAGTTCCTGATACCCAGGTATGTTGTAGTGTTATTGTTAGTACATGTTAATCATGTGCTAATAAAAACAATACACACAAAAGTCTCTCGCTCGGTTATATTTAGAGGAGATTAAGTTATCTATTATTTCCATCTTATCCATTTTCAATATATTTATTCATACTGTAAAGTAGAAATACTTCAAATAGTGATAGTGAGATCCACCAGCTGAACTTTTAAAGTTTATTTATGACATTTAGTTATCTTCTTTTTGATGCCCTAAATTTATATTGTCAATTTCGTGCATTAAAAAGCATCACTATTAACTATTTCAATAGTCTCAGGGGCTTATTTTTTTACTTTTTGTTTGATATATGACTGAATTATTTAATCAAACTTCCGACATAAAACTTGATTTCAATGAAAATTTGTCAAATTTGAAACTTTTTATACTTTGACTTCATCGGTAAAAATAATATTATACAAACATTTGAATTTTTTTTAAATAGATGAAAAAAATTGAGACTGTATTGACAAGAGATGATGATTTAGTTTTGATATTATACATGAACTATTGCTCATGTTAACTTAATGTTTATTGAAGATTCCATAACGTTTCTAACTTAATTTCAGAGCAATCGTGATAAGTCCTTTTTTAAAATAATGATTGAATCATTAATAGCTTAGAATTTATCAGACATGTACATAAGAAAGTTTAAAAGCACAGAAAATAAATAAACAAAAAAAAAATCATTTGGCATAGACTCCAGTTGAAAAATACATAAAAATCTGTAATTAATCATAACATACATATGTATTGATATGACAAATTACCTGAAACGTTCTCAATTATCATCTTGTATTTGATATTAATTTCAAATGACATCATATTTTATTTTATAAAATAGACACAGTTATTAAGGCATTAGAAATATACCCAGACGACACAGAATTTTAAGAGTTGTTAAAACCATTCTATCTATATTTCTTTTTAGGCTGTTACATTTGCTGCTCAGCAGGCAATGTTTTTCTTTGCAGTCAGCTGTATTAAGCTATGAGTAATGATTATTTAAAAATTGCTAAAAATAAAAAAAAAAAAAAATTTGTTGAACTTTTTTTAAAGTTTTGTTTAAAAATATTATTAGTATCACTAGCTACTCATCTCTACGCCTTACATGTCTGGCCCACAGGTGGGCAACTGTTTGATAGGCGGGCCACATTAGCTTCATATATTTAACCAGCGGGCTGGATCAAGTGCAGATGGAGGGTGGGGTTACATGAACTAATATAAATTAAAGGTAACCATCATAACTTAAAAGACCGTAGTTTGCCCCCAGCTAGACTAGCACGATTATCCCATTATTTCTCTACTTGGAATGGGATGTGGGCTCTACTGCTATAAGTCTATCTTGTTTACCTTGTGCTGTATTACTTAATAAATACATGTTTTCATTAGTTAATTTGATTGACATTTTTACAAATATTTTCATAATAACCAAAACAAAAATTGTTGCTCTTTTATTTAGAAACTTTCACCTGATGCCCCAGTTTTATTCAGCAAGGAAAAGTCATTAAGCCAGCAACGTCTTAATCACAACCAACCCAAACCTGTCAAACCTAATAAAGCTGGAGGTAGAAAACAAAAACATCATCCAGATAATTTGCCTCAGCTTCCGCAAACAGAAGCCGTTTTTCTGCCAGAATTTCCATTACGTGGAGATCTCGAGGAACTGGATTTTGAAGTAAGTCTTCCCTGATAATAAGCTGTTTTTTTTCTTCAAATTCGTTATTTTGTCATTTGTTGTTGATTGGTAAATTGCCTTTTATGTAACTGCTTAAATCAGCTGGTATTTAAAATATGCTGAATGGGAAAGAGGTTATTCCCTTCCTCATGAAACTGAATAACAATAAAATATCACTTTTTACTTTTCTCTACAAGTCTATGCATGTGGTAATATGATAAATACTGTTTATTCTAGTCTGTTTGTTTAATGTAAATCTGTCAACTTATCCTTTCTGTTGCCTCTTTAAATTTTAGCATATCTTTAGATGGAAAACAAAATACCTTACCAGGACATAAAGTTTCTTTTTTTTTTAAATGAATCAGAGAAAATTGTTAATTACCTAAGGAAAGTCTTAATGATCTAAGGCATAGTAAAGTTAATTTTTTATGTATGTTTGACTTCTGAAACTATTTTAACTGTTTTTTTTTTTTTACCTGTTTGGATTTTTTTTTTTATCACAACTATAATGCTAACTTAGAAAGTTACAATTAAATGTACAAAGATGGATTATAAAAGATTATATTAATTTCTATCTTTTTATTCTCCATATGTACTGAAACAAACTAGAAACAGATGTTTTAATTATAATGCATATTAAAGGAAAGTAAAAATTTTTAAAAGTCAAAACCAACTGGTTTGTAATCATAGAGTTTTTTGAAAAGTAGAAATGTTTTCTTGTTTAGAATTTAGCTGAATCTTCTTTGAAATATATCACAACAACTCTCTATTATGTACAACTGTTTTATAATAGTTTGTTCATCAAAAAGTATTTAAGTGTCACCAAATGTGTCTCTTGAAATTTTAGGCTATGATCTTTTTGGTGATTTTATTTTCACCAGGTCATCGACGTGATAGCAAAAGGAGCCTTCGGCAATGTCATCAAGGTGCAGCGAGAGGATCAGAAAAGATTTTATGCCATGAAAGTTTTAGACAAGGAACAAATTCTTCAAGAAGGAGCTGTTAGACAGTGTAAGGAGGAAGCTGCCATTCAGGTGATTAGAATGTTGTAGCTTTTTTTTCCTTTATCATTCTCTCCACTGCGCTTCCTCATTTAAAATCGCTGAAAAATAAAATTTTTTACTACTTTTATAAACATTTTTTTTTTGTGAAATAATTTTCATGACAGTCGATTGTGGCTACTTCCTAAATCATTGCCTCTATCATGTCAGTCTGGTTTTGATAATGACACATAGTGATCCTAACAGTTTAACTTGATATAAGTCTTTTTTTACATGTATTCATGTAAATGTTGATATAAAAATATATACATGTATATAATTGTATAACACTTATCTTTAAAGTTAATATAAATTTTTTAAGATGATATATACGACTGATAGAATTTACATATATGCAAACCAACATTGTGAAAATTAAATCTGATTTGGGAAGTTTTTGAATTATTCATCTTTTGCTTATTTCCTTTATAGTCCTTTGTTGGAGATCATCCATTCATAGTGAAAGCTCATGAATACTGGCAGTCGAAAAGGTTTTTATATATAGGTCAGTTGATAATTTATACTGTAACATTTGTTGTTGTTTATTTTTATTATTATTTTGTTTATTTCTTTATTGTAGGTTGTTGTTTTTAAGTTGTTTATGGTTGACATTGAGATAATTGAAAATGTTTTACTTTTTAGTCTTAGATTACATTCCCCATGGTGATATGTTTACTCTGTGGACCTTCCATGGAGCTTTTCCAGAAAATTTAGTTAGACTCTACATAGCTGAAATCTCAATGGTTATAGGTAAGTGAATTTTCAAAAATGAAATCTTGTCAAGTGTTTGCGTAGTGGCGTTTGTTATTTTCATGGGGGGAAATATTTCTTTTTTTTTTTTGTGTATTTTATCTTCATTTTGTAAAGCTACTTATTTGTATTTTGCTATAAAGAGGATTTCTGATTTGAATTTTCAGATTATCTTCACAATACCAGTGTTATCTACAGAGATGTTAAGGTAGGTTTCATTATTGGAATAATTAAAGACAGTAGAAGTGTGCAGCGATCCTTAAAATTAAAACTGTAACTAAACCCAAAAATAAAAAGTATTTCAATCTGCAAACAGAAAAAAACTATAGAGTGGATGTGTTTTAAACTGAAAATGTCCATAAAATTGACGAATTGGTCAATGTTTTTAGTTTAGTTTTTTTTTTGGGGAATGTATTCATTGTCTCTTAAGTTTATATAATAGTCGTTTTTTTCTTTCCTTATGGCTAAATTAGTTTATAACATTTAAAAACAAGATAATTTAGGCTCTGTTACTTGAAATGATAGCCATTTAAATGCTACCCGCTTTTCAGTGGATTTTATAAATTCATGTTTACAAATTCGCTGTTTTTTCATGAATTTCTCATTTTATTATTAAAAATCTTTTTTCAGTTATTACAGATAATCATCTTCATCTTTGTTATTTATGGCATTAAACAAAAAAAAATATTGTAGTGTAGTTTTATAAAACTAACGGTTCACATATTAAATAACCAACAAATTAGGAAAGGAATTTAACCTGAATTAATTTGTGATTTCACAACAACACCTCTCTAAATTGAGTTGGGAGAAAAATGATCTATTAGTTATCAAATAAACAAATGAAGTGTATCTTATGCCAGCAAAAATTAACAAGTTTAAAATGACTTCCGCCTGAGCAACATTTAAAAAAAAACAGTCGAAAAGTTCAAACAGACCTGGTTTTGTCATATTTCTCCACCACTCATAGCCCAACTATACTGCAGTGCACCCTGGAAAGGACACACAGGATACGCTGTCCTTCAACTGATAGGATTGTCAACAAAAACTAATGGGCAGGACAGAATGTTGGGACTCTACCAAGGACCACGTGACAAAAAAGAGGAAACCTATCCACTGCAGTGTGTGAAGTCCCTGTAAGGAAGAGATGAAATCTCTTAGATCCTATAATCCACTGATGGGACGGTTTTTTATGTTGCCCTTCTTTCATCCCCACCATAGCCGATAGTGCAATGACCGTGGAGGCCTAACAGGGGATATAGCGGGGACTTTAACCTGAAAATCCATTGGTCCTCAACTGAGATCGAACCAGCGACCCTCAGGTCGAAAGTCGGGTGCTTTACCACACGACCACTGTTTCCCCCCCCCCCCCCATCCACTGCAGTATCAACGACCATAATTGGAGGGGCCATTGACATGACACCCGCCTGAGCAATGTTTTACTAATGTGCTGCTTGAGTGATACTCTCTAACCCATTGAAAAGTTTTGGCCAGCAGATTTGTAAATAAAGTCCATTCATATGTATCTTTCAACATATCTTGTCCACTTAAATTGTGTTTAAGTATACTTTGTATGTGAGTCTTTTTTTAATATATATTTAACAATAAGTTGTATATTTCAGATGGAAAATATTCTCTTTGACCCGAAGGGGCACATTCAACTCACAGACTTCGGATTAGCGAAATGGCTGCAAGGGGGTGCAGAGACGCGAACCGTCTGCGGAACTCTTCAGTACATGGGTTTGTTAACTTGAATAAGTTCCCCTTCAAACAATTATTTTATTTTCAGCTTTTTTTGGGGCGGGCATGATTTGTTGTCTTTACATTTATGTCAACAGCTCCTGAAGTCTTATCCGTCTACCCTTATGGCCATGCTGCAGACTGGTGGTCAGTTGGTATCCTGATGTACGCCATGCTAGCAGGGAAGGTCAGTACTATTATCATGCATCTTTTTTTTTTAAATCATTTTTTCGTTCATCATCTGCTGCCCTGGGGCAATGTCTCATTTGTGTACGGATTAAGTGAATTTATTTCTTGTTGGTTGTGATTTTTTGTTTTGTGTCTTTTCTCAGTATCCAGTAGATGGCGCTGACACCCACACAAATATGGCACAGAAAGTTTTTGAGTGTGACTACCTGCTGCCCAGTCACATTAGCGACTCGGCCCAGGATGTGATTAACAGGGTTTGTACGATTGTGTAGTTTGTTTTTTATATGGATTTTGGCTTTGTCACATTTTAAAAAAAAGTCACATTAGGAGTGATTCAATTCAATGTGTCACATTAGGAGTGATTCAATTCAGTGTGTCATATTCCTGCTGGTTTTTTTTTTTTGGTTTGGTTTGAAATTTTTACAGAACTGTCACATTTTAATACGAGACATTGGCGATTGAGCTGTAGATTATTATTAAAAAAAATAGCAACCATCTCAGACGGTCGGATGATCTTTTGCAGAATAAGAAATCTTTCTGATCAGATATGATGGGGTGACAGTGTGGTAGAGCGCTCCACTGCTAACCAAAAGGTCCTGGGTTTGAGCCTGGTAGCCACAGCTATTTTATGGCATTGTTTTAAATGTAAAAAAAAAATTTTTTTTAATTTGATGAATTTTTAAAAATAATATTTGTTTTTATTAGGAGGTAATTGTAGGAACGGGTTTTTATACATACCACTGTTGACTAAAGCCTTAATATTTGTGTTGTTCTATTAGTAATTAAATTCACTTAGATATATAGATACAATTCTTGAAAAGCTTACCTCAATGCAAATATACATATATATATATATTCATACGTATACTTGTACCTGTATTATAGTATACTTGTACCTGTATTATATCTTTTTGATATTTTTCAAAAATAAGTTGCTCAAAGTCAAATGCTGTACAGGTAAATGTCCCTTTCAACTAGAGGGGCAGTTGAACCAAGTTCAGTTACTATTCTAATGTTTATAATAAAGCAAAGGCATATTCTGTTAAATATCCATAAATACATGTATATTCTTTGATATGTAAAAAAAGTTTAAAGAATGGGACATGAATTAGCCGCACGTTATTTCTCTAGAGAATAACACACCCCTAAGTAAAAATTATTTTAGCTTAATTGTATTTATATTTGTAAGTCTAGTTAGCAAAGGGGGAAAACTTAGTGAGGTAATTTAAGTTATCTTTACTTTTAAAGATTTAAAAAATATTGTTTTTGTGATTTGCACATTTCTTCTTTTGCTCTGTGTAGTTTTTAACAAAAAGTCCTCACAAACGGCTGTGCAATCTTGATGTCATACAAGATCTTCATTTCTTCCAAGATTTGTATTTTCCTGACCTGATTGATGGCAAGGTAAATGATATGTGTGTGTGTGTATAAACATTCATCCTTTTCTTTTGCAAGGGACTACTTTCCCAGAGCATCGTAAAGTGACAATTCACTAAGTAGCAAACATGATTCATTTTAATATCTACCCAACGTACATTTTTGTTTCCTGTAACATTTTTTTTTTGTCAATGTTTCTAAATATTGGATGTCTCTTAAAACAAACAACAGGTGAATCCTATCAATGTTGTCCCTGAAGATTTCTTCCCCATGACAGGAGAGAGTTGGGCCCCACATGTGATAACACAAGAAGAACAAAACTACTTTGACCAGGTAATTAACACACTTCATGTGAAAGTTTTTGTTAAAACAGTAATATTGGTGTGCCAGTTTACTGGTACTTCCTTTTAAAGAAACCTGATGTTAAGAACGGATATCTTTTTCTAATTAAATTATTTTTTTATTTAATACCAGTTTGATGATGTCAATGAGAAATTCGGTGATCAAGGTGGTGTATCGTACGCTGGCCACCAGCTGCGTCATCATGCAGATCAGTATCGGCCACCATCAATAGCTCAAACTATGGAAGACCAATCTTACAGAAAACGTTCTTATTCACAGCCAATGCAAGTTTTATGTAATGAATATAGAAGGGAATCTATTTCTCGTCCAGCAGAAGCTGGTCCTTCAATGCTCCAGCGAAGACAAAAGGACCTAGATGGGAATTACCCTTTTTCTCTGCCTGCCCCGGAAGAAGACCAGAGTTCAGAGCATCGTTACCCAAAACCGTCTTCTGTAAGCCAGCCCCATGCTGAGCGTCAAAGTGTAAAATTGTCTCAGCCTTATACAGGGCAGCGGCCTGAAGCTCTTGACACAACCTATGGCCACCAGACTGTATATAAGCCGCTGCCGCAGAATGTGGGAAGCGTGAGACCTCTCTCTTCTCCTTATAATGGAAGTGCCATTGACTCTCCTAGTCTGCATTCTTCCAACAATTCAGACGTATTTGGGTACAGACAGTATGGCCTTACGAGTCCCAACGATAGCGATAGGGTTGGACACTTCACCGGCCATGGCGGGGCTGGACCTTCTGCTGCTCAAGGTGAAGATGATCAGAAAGTGGTAAGCAATACTAGTTTGAACAGGAGGAGTAACAGCGGTGATGGCCTCATCTCAACCAACCCACCTTCTAATTATTCCCCTGCATCACTTACTAACAATCTCCATTCTGTGAATGGGTATGCATTGAACAATTATAAAACTGTCGACTCAGCTCCCACCATCACCCTCAAGTCCCCGGGGTTTGGCACCATATCATCCGGTTATAACCAGCCAGTTTCAGGAGGGCTCAGCCACTCAGATTATGCCCAGCAAGGATCACGTTTCAGCTCAACCATGGCAGGACCTACAGTACAGGCAGTGAACTCCCAGCCTAGTATGGGCATGCAGAATTCTCACCTTGATATGGTCACAAATAGGATTTCTTCATCCGATCAGGCTTTTATCACTGTAGATAGCCCCCCTGTTGTTAAACTACCAACTCAGGCCATCCAGTATGACCCAGATGCCAATCATCTCCCTGCCCAAAGTAAGCCGAACCCATACTTGCACGATTTAAATACACTTACAGCGAAGAAAGACATGTATAATCAAGATTTTAGAAAGCAAGCACAGACTGGCTCTGTAGGTCGAAATGTTCACTCACTCAGTAATCCCACAAGTCTTCCTTACCCTAACAACGAGTCATCTAAGCAGGAAACAGCAGCGAGGCTGAACTCATTAGGTCAAAACTATCACTCAACTCCCAAGGTGCCTGTAAAGCCTATCGTGCCACAGAAACCTGCGGTATCCCAGAAGCCATCCGTTCCAGCTAAACCTTCATTTCCAGCAAAGCCCATGTCGGCTCCTGTCAGGCCACAGCCAGCTCCTCGGAAATCATTGCGCGGCCAGTTGAGCAACCAAGGGAATTCACCCACACATGCTGGGGGCGCAGCACCTGGCCAAGTCTTTAACCAGGGCGATTCCCTTGGCAGCCAGAATTTCAACAATATTTCCAATTCAACAGGAGTAGTGGGATCCCTGACGAGACAAGTGAGCTCCCCTGCAACATTACCCGCGGGACCTTCTGATCCTGCAAAAAGAAACTTTACAGACAGTGGTCCACAGACACCTGCTATTAAAAGCCCAAATCTGGAGATGGACAGCCTGAGGTGGAATCTCCCTGCTGATGCCACCCCGACTTTTTTATGAGTAGAATTAGAATGGTCTCTGGTGATGTCATATCATGCTTTTTTTTTAAACATTTTCAACCTTTTAAGTTTTACATTCCCGTGTTATTTTTCCTAATGTGTGGTGGTAAGAGGATGATTTGAGTAATGTAGGTACAAATATTTACTTTCATTTTCATTGGCTACCTGCCCCAGTTAGTTTCATACCTAATTTTTGTACTGTATATCATCAACTGTTGTTGACTGTGAATAAGCCAAAGTTACCTCTTTTATTATAAGCTTTTTATTTAGTTTCACTTTCTGTGGCTGGGTTTTGTCCTCAAATCTTGTAGCTCAGATTTGAACCTGGTCTAATTTAGAGAGAAGACTCACATTCACATGAATTCTACATTTTTAATAATTTCAACTCCATGAATCAACATATTGTAGAATTACTTTTTAGTTATGTTGATAATTGTACAAAATATGCCTTGATATTGTGGAAGTAAATACAGAGCATAGCACCAGTGCAGACATTGTGCAACATGGTGACACTATTTTTTTGTCTTATGTAAACTGGCCAAATTTATAAAATTTTGTGTTTAACTGTGAAAAAAAATTGGAAGTTAAATTCTAAACTAAAAAGTACAAAATAAGAAAATGTAAAAAAAAATCATTTTTAAATAGGTTTTGTTAAAATGCACTAAAAAGTAATAAAAAAAATGACTCATAACATCCAGATATTTATATACATAATAATTACTGAACTAAAGGTGTAGGTGATGACAATTGACTGAACTAAAGGTGTAGGTGATGACAGTTGACTGAACTAAAGGTGTAGGTGATGACAGTTGACTGACATTTACATTAGTTGATGACTAGAAATAAATAAACAATCTATCGATTTAGATGGGATCCCAAGCTTACGTTTTTAATAATGATGATTTGCATCATTATTTGTATGATATTATGAATTCTTTTTTGAATTATTCGGCTATAAAAGAATTAAAACTACTAAAACTTTGTTTTGGTATAGAATTCGGTCACATGTAACTATGTAAACATTGTTTGTTTGTGTAGGTGACAGTGTCTAATTCTTTTTTTTTAAAAATGTGCATTTTGATTTCCTGATTTTTAAAGTATTTACTGTATTTAACTTATCTTTTTTTTATGTTTGTTTACATTATTTATATTTATAAAATACTGTAAGTCATGGAATGGCAAGTGGTTAAATTATTTCATCATACACAAAAAATCTCAAGTTCACAAACACTTCCAATAAAACCCTAAATGTTATGTTTTTCAGTTATAAAATGTCAATTATCACTTAAATGACCTCAGAACAAAAGTGAAACTAACACCATCAAGTAACAGCCTCACAAATACTTTACTAAACATCAGTTCATTGAAAAATACTTCTCACTAAATGCACACTTCTCACTAAGTTCTTAATATTAAACTATTTCGATTCACAAAATACTTAAAACCTAACAAATCTACATTTCATGATTGTATCTACTCAAAATTGCTCTTTTTTGTTTGAACACAACTTAAATTCTCTTATTTAAGCTCTCTGAATAAAGCATCCCATAATTTTCAAGCCAGTTTGCTTGATTGTTCCAACCCCATCATTTACATAACTGCCAGTTTGCTGAACCACAGAATCTAGGGTGCAATATACCTCTTATATGACCTAAATTCCTCACCCACGATTCCTTCTTCCCTAATTTCATTTCATAGTACTTTAGACCTGACCTCCTAAATTTATTTACCTTAATGTGTTTTCCCCAATTCTATGGCTACACTCTTGTTAAGTGTCGTCTAAAGTTGACGAGCACTGTCTACCTGTCAATATCCAATAACGTTTCACTGTCCCAAAATATGAACTTAGTTTTACCTAAGCACATGACCTACTTTCACTGTCCTGACACTGTTTTTAAAGAAAATTTATTTTTTTTTTTAGTCTTTTTAATCTTAGTTGAAGTGAAATATTAACAATATCCACATGAATGCACATTGATATTCAATTAACTGATTTCAATGCACAGTGAAAGTAAAGTTTGTGTTACTATTTGCTTGACTGTTCTAATACCATCATTGAAAAAGATTTTTTTGTTGTTTTTTTTTAAATTACAGTCTAGAAGTTTCAGAGTGACCACTCTTTGAAAGGCCAATTAACAAACGGTACAGTTTTTACATTTTAAGTCAGAAGCAGTGGCGTCACTAGGGTTGGTGTTACCCGGTGCGGTAACTCATGGTGTCACCCCTCTCATGACACCCCGGTCTCCATATTTTTTTTTCCAGAGACTGTATATATGTGCGCATGCACGACTTTATTATTTTTTTTTCCGTTTCCAGGGTCAGAATTTTAGCGATAATTGATATCTATAGGTCAGTGCAAGTATACCAAAAATTTCATTAAAATAATTAATAATGAAAAGTACGCAGTGTCTGTTAATAATCGGAGATATTTTTATATTTGGCATTAATTTTTTTCAAAGCCTTATAAAGTCATTTGCTGTTAATAATCGGAGATATTTTTATTTATTTATAAAAATTAAATACGGCTTTGAATTATTTTAAATTACAAAATAAGAATATAGGCCTAAAACTAGATATTTTGAATTTTGGTGTCACCCCTTGTGAGGGTGTCACCCGGTGCGGTCCGCACCCCCCTAGTGACGCCACTGGTCAGAAGTTATGTTGTGATGACGATCTGTTGCTTGAACATTAATTGAAAAGATGGGAGTTGTAATGTACATTTAAACATTGAATTGTTTCTAACTATTTAAACATTCTGTTACACTATGAAGTTTAGTCTGGCTACTGAGTTTTGTGAATTTTAGTTGATGTCAACAACAGCAGATTTTTTTTAATGCTGCAGTTTCTGAAATGTGAAATTCGACCCGATGTTGTCTCGATCAGTTTAAATCATGTCAATACGATCTGTGTTTTATGGTTGCTGATTTTTGTAAAAATTGTATGTAAATGAAATAAATTTACAGGTGCACTTGGCTCTTGTTTCCCCAGCTCTGGCGTTATTTAACTGAATGGCATTTTAATTTTTGTGATTATTAACATAACGAAAGCCTCAAGGATTCTTCTGTTGATCAGTTGTTTCTTGAGGTCATGGTGAACTTTGTTCACTTTTACTATAAAACACCTATTTTTTGTATGTACTTAATTTTACAGGAAGAGTTAATATCATTTTTCCCTACTCTGGAATAATGTTAGGTCAAATGGTCACATATCCTCTATAATTCATTTGGGTTGGTTCATGTAATCAAGAAAAAAAACATTATCAGCCTTGTAAGTTCAAATGTACTTTTATAATGTTTATATTCAATATTCTTAGTGTTGGGATGTGGAACCATGTTGAGTGACGTTACATATGATTTCAGTGACCATTCTACAACTTTTGCAGTGTAGCTCACTGAGTTACTGGGGGCCCTTCCCCACCCCCATTATTTATTTATTCTAACAGGTTTTTGTTTGTGAGCTAAGTATCGGATCTCAACACTCATTATTTCTAATCGTGTCATCCTCTCTTTGACTCCACTGCACCACCACCATTTCCCTCCAACCTGGTCATCAATTTGCCTCCTTTCCTCCAAATGTGTTAAGTTCATTTTCAGTGTTGTGAGGCTTTTATCATGCCACATATTTTTCCCCAACCAAAAAAAAAATGATTTTAAAGAAGAAAAAAAAAAGCTTTAAATATACTGATCAACAAATTGTCTCCCTTAAATATGGTCTAACATAATTAGTGTTTAGAAATTGTAATTTAGTAAGGAAGGTGAAAAAAATGTATTCAACGAATAATTCTTATTATTAAAATTCAAAAAGCTTCCAGGAGAACAAAGTATATCAATGCAGGGCAGGATTTATGTATAAGCTACGCAAGCTATAGTAGAGTAAGTGATTGTCATATATAATTAGGTATTTGGCACTGACACATATAATATCTGGACTTGAAAAGGGCCCCATATCTCAATTAGCAAAGGGGCTTTATAAAGTCTAAATCCGGCCCTGTATCAATGCAAAGTAAACACCTTATTGGTCTCAAATTGTACCATGAATTTTTTTATGTAATATACAACAAAAATCATCTTTTGGGAGAAGTTTTGAAAAAAATGACTTATGCTATAGTAGAAAACAATGTGGTGACTTTTATTTGTCAGTTACTATGTACTGGTACAGTACTTGGGGTAGATAACTTTAGTCAGTTACTCTGTACTTTAGTCAGTTACTTTGTACCTATTTTTCGTAACTTTTTTTTTGTCGGCTTAAACAAATTGTGTGTGCAAGATTTTAATGAAGACAATAAATGGTTGTGCACATTTAAACTCAGCTTTAAAAATTAAAATATATTATTAGCTTTTGTTATTTTTAAACAATTATTTTTTAATTAATTTAGGTTGTGAATAGATTAAAACCAAGCCACATTTTGGCTCACTATACATAGAATGTTTGTACATTTTTTCCCCCCTTTTTGTTTGAGATATTGACACACAATATTTTTGTATTTCAGCTTTTTTTCTGTAAAGCATTTTTTTTTCACATTTTTTGTTTACCTCTTCATAGAAGAGAGTTTGAAATGTTAAAAACTTGAATCGATGATGAGTTTAATGAAATGAGAAAAGTTTTTGCACATCTTAACCAAGTAGTGTTGAAAAAATTAGGGAAAATGGTCATCAATTGTTTAAACCGATATTACTGATGGGCATATTGTTAATAAAAATGACAATTGTCATTAAATATTTATACATTTTGGCCTTAAATTTCTTTTGGGTCATAAAAGGTACATTTCTTATACCAAACTTTCAAGACAAATAAAAAGAGCTAGAATTATCTTCTGTATCTGTAAATTATGACCGAAATATTAAACTTAAAGCTGATTTGTTTAGTCTGTAAAATAAAAGACTGGACTTTGTCATAGACTTATCTCTATGATAGGAAATTACAAAATATTACTATGTGTACTATTTTTTTTTTTATTATTTTTTCTGTACATTTCATATTTTCTGGCTTTACATTACCTTGGCGGAAAAAAATGTTAAAAAAAAATTTCTTATTGTTTCTGGGCATTGTTATAATTTTATATTAGAATACAGTTATGTAGTGATGTGATGATTAAAAGGTTGTCTGCACTGTTAGTGATTGGGCAATGGAAGTCAAACTTTTTAACATTTCAATTAATGGTTTTAGTCATGTGCTTTGTAATTGTCTTACACTGATTCATAACAAAAACTAATGGGTAACACTTGAAATGATATATACTTTATTTTAATATTAGGATATTTAAAATTGTAAAATGTTTCAGATGAAGTGTAACTGTAACGAAGTCTTCAGTTATTTATCAATCAGTGTTATGGGTGTTGCCGTGCACAATTTGTTTGGTTTTTTTTAATACCATTATTTTTTTAGACGAGACACTTATCACACCTCAGGTTTTACTTGAGATAACACATATACACTTCACATATACACTTTACTTTGGTTGCAGGTTGTAATTAGTGATCTTTATACAAAAATACTGTTTTAAAAAATCGGGTTTTTTTTTGTTAATCTATGAATTAAGAAGTACACATCCTTATGTTTTGTGTTAATCATGTTGCATTTCTCAGTTCTTTCCAGTGTTTGCTTCCTGATTTACATAAATCAAAAACTTTGTTCCCTTGTTATTTCTTTGTTTTTTAGATTGTAGGTATAAACAATATATTATTATAACCAGTGTGTGATGAGTTCACGTAGATCTGAGTGACCCAGTTGTAATTACTTTTGTTGTTAATATATTTATGAACGTGTATTATTTTTATAATACCTCATATATATACTCGTGATTTCTCATTCATTTAATAAATTACTCTGTTATTTGAATTGAATTGCTTTTTTGTTTCATTTCTACGTTTTTTTCTGTCGGCTAGCATACACTCACTGTTCATACTGTAACTCGCCATAAGCTTCACATAGAATAGATTTGTTAGACTTGTTTAACGAAAATTATTACGCATCATTTTATGCAGTACATGGAATTTTGCCGTGTTTTTTGGACATGAAATAGTTCATTTTTGGCCTTAAGGTCATTATGTTTGCAACTGTCTTGTTTTCAGTTATTTGTTTTAAAAAAATCAAAAAGTTATGGAAAAAATTCTTTTATTTCCAATTTAGGACGGTGAATTACTTTACAAAATTTTTTTACAAATTTTTAAAAATGTATCATAAATACATAAAATCACAAATGTACATAAAAACAATTTTCAGACAATTTTTAAAAGTCTAAAAAGTCTGTAGAACACAATCAGAACACATGTGAGAAGTTAGTTCTTAAACAAGTTAATAGCCATAAAAAATGTATCTCACCAAAATATTTATATTAAAGTTTTAAGTACATTCATTAGTTTATACATTACTGCTTCTGAATTCTGGTGAACTGGCCTTTCATTTGACTCATTCAAATAAAATAAATAAGCCCAAAAGCTGAATTGGTTTGGGACTTGTACACAGAAAATATAAATGGCTTTTATTACTGATTTGTAATATGGAGTTGTTAAATTTAAAACAAACTGATTAAATATATTAACAACAAAAAAAAAAGTAAACCCAATTATCATCTCAGTAAGTGAATTCTTTAAACTTGTTCACTTGATAACAAAACAAAAAATGTCATTAAAATAAATATAAAATGAATAAAAATACTTTTATCTATCTGTTGCTTTTCTAAAACAAAATTCATATTAAAAAAAAATAAAATGTAATCTGTCAGCAGCATGAACAAAAGAAAGGTAATTTGAAGACTGTTCCAAAATACCTCAAAAATACATTAGTGTACATGTATATTTACTTGCATATATTTATACTATATATAAATACAAAATGGCAACAAATGAACACGTCTATGGTACAGGTTGAGCACAATGGGGTATCTTTTTTTAAAAAAATATGAAGCAAAAAATAAAAAACAATATATATGAACACTTTTCAAGGTAACAGTAAAAAATTTACAGCTGAACAAATATAATAATCAAACAGTAAAAAATTTACAGCTGAACAAATATAATAATCAGAGGAAAAAAAAACTAGATTAAAAGGCACATTTGTTTCATTTTTACAATTAAATAATTGCCTGATGCATAGCTAGTAACTGTTTCATATTTCAAAAATAAAATCAAGAATTTCAAGTAGTAAGATGCAAATATTAAGAACTGCAATAAAAAGACAGAAATCTCTTTCATTTTTAAAATACATGTATATATATATATATATATATATATATATATATATATATATATATATATATATATATGGCAGTGGCTACGGTTCGGTCCGACCGAACCCGTATTTTTTTTACTTAGGGTACCAGCCATAGATAATATTGCTCCACACCCTAACCCTATCCCTAACCCTATCTCTATCCCTATCCCTAACCCTATCCCTAACCCTAATCCTGAAAAAAAAAAATTCTGAAAAAAAAATAAATTATGTTGTTATATAGTTCAGTGCAGCGACTCGGCTGCTATGCAATAATAAGTAAGGCTGGTACCCAGAAAAAAAAAATACGCGTTCGGTCGGACCGAACCATAGCCACTGCGTATATATATATATACATGTGTATATTATATATATATAATATATATATATATATACATACATACATGCTCAAAGAAAAGCTTTGATGAGGTTCAGATACACTGAGTTATTTAAAAGCCAAATGTAAATGTGAAGCCAAAAGGGAAACAATAATATTGAATATTTTTTAACAATAGTGTAATTCTTCATTCATTATTGTATGAACAATCAAAATCAATGTCATTGAAGACCAACTAAATTATTTTGTAAAAAGAGTTCTGCAATTTAAACAAAAAGACAAAATTTAAATCATGCGCATATATATAATTTAGCTATTAAAAAACTGGACCAGATTTCGGCCATATATTTTTAAAAGCTTATCAATAATTAAATCATAAACTGATACATGTATATAAATTAGTTATTATAAAAACTGACCTAATTTGGTCACATAGTTTGTTTTTAAAAAGTCTGTCTGTTAGAGAGTAATGTACAATATGTTACAGGAATACTAAAATTAACTTGGAAAAAAAATAAAATATTAATGTTTATATACAAATACTGGATATCTTGGTCATAAATTAATGGCAGTCTTTAGTCATTTTTTTAACACAGTCATTTGAACAAAATATACATATTTCTTGTGTAGTTTTTAGTCATACATCAATATAAACTTCAAAATATATACAAACAATGTATAAGCAGTTTGGAATAAATGAATGGATTAGATTCAAATTAAACAGTTGACATATGCAGATAGAGGACAATCACGTTTGATGCCACTCTTAAATATATTTTTCTTAGATTATTAGGTTAGGCTTCATAATAATATATAGCTGCAGCTCAATATGCATATTTTTTTGTTACATGTATAGACTTTAAATCATATACATTTGATTTTAATAGTGGTCCTTCACTTGAAACTAGGATTCTTCAAGTGTTATTTATTGTTCCTTTAATAGAAAATAAGGATAAACATTTTTGAACACAAATACCAATAAAACATAAATATAATTTAAAGACTCCCTTGATGCACATCACTCAGTGCATGATAGGATTCCAATGTGCATTCTTATGAATGTGACATCATCATATAAATATTTCTCATACTGTACAGCAGATAAAAAATATCTTGGCTACTTTGTTGATGTTTTTCTCTTTTTTCTTAAACAAATAATGCAACATTTATATTTGTAAAATGTTGAGATGTGAGGTGCAGGTGCAAGCCAGTTCTTTATACTGTACATCTTCTTTTATCTTTACAGCCATATTATCATGACAGAAAGTGACAGTTTCTTCTCGCCTTCAACTGGTGACAAGGAAACCACTCAGCTAAAATCTGTGGGTAGCCGGGAAACAGTCACCAACGTCCTGAGATGTCTTCGTCAGGAGAATCGAATCAAAATATCATTATTGAACACTGTAATGTTCCTTGAACACATTGTCATAAAACAATAAAAATAATATACCAATAAATTATCACAACAAGTTCTATGAACAGGTCCTTCATGGTCAATGATTTAGTTGCATCAAATAAAGTGGTGTCGATATTTGCCATTAAATCAATCAGCCAAAACTTCCAAATAGCCCTGGAAAAAGAGAGAAAAAGAAACAGTGAAAGCTAGACTTGATAAAAAATAAATAATTTTATTAATTACACTACATGTATCCTTTTTTTTAGGTGCTTTTATTAACAGTAATTTGTACAAATTCAACCTCTACTAGTGGTGCACAATACAGCAGTGCTTTGATTATTTCGGCCACAGATAAAGCTAAGTAAAGCATAAACAATCAGAAATCTTTGGTTCAATATTGATAGTTGTATTCAAAGATAAAGCTTTGTTATTATTCTATCAATATAAGGAAATAAGTTTAGTGATTGCGACTGTAAAAGATTTCTATTTTTCATTTCAAATTGTTTCAGTTTACTCAGCCAGTTCCTATAATGAGCCAACTACAAATAAAAAATTTTAGCAGTTCTATGACCAAAAATAACCTACTCCATTTGAGACTCTCACAAGCTGCCTCTCCAGAATCAAAACAAGAGTATCAAAGTCAGGCCTGTCATCAGGGAAATGATTCCAGCATCTCTTCATTGTATCATACCTATTGAAATTGGAGTGCAAGCACATTTTTTTTTAAAGGGTAACATTGTTTTTAAATGTTCCATCATATCATTTGGATACATGATAAAAATAAATTTTGTTATTTAGAATGAATTGTGTTCATTTTATATCTAAAACTAAAAAATGAGGGATAAATACTCCAAATAATAAAAAAATAAAATACAACAAACATTAGAATTAAACAGTAATATATTCAAGTATTTTCTAAAGTTTTTTAACAATGAAAAAAAACCAAAAACTTACAATGAGTCTGGGGCCAGGGGAGGTTTAGGCATGCGATATCCCTTGATGAGCAAATCATACAAATCTTCGTGTGGTACAGATGGATAAGGCATTCCACCCAGAGTGAATATTTCCCACATTACAATACCAAATGACCAACTGCAATCAAATAAATAATGCAATTAAAGCGACAGTTTCAGATGGTAATATGTACCTAGGAAATAAGTTCACACATCATAGATTACTTGGTAAATTAAACTTTTTAATGTATTTAAAAAAAAATTATTTGATAAACTGATCGAAATACTAATTTCTAAATAATGCAAAAAATTTTTTTTAATTGCATTCTATATTCCAAGGTAAATCTATTAAAACTATTTCTGATACAAATTTTATTAAAATTTAACATACACATCACTTTTGACTGTATACTTGAAATCTAGTAAAGCTTCAGGCGGCATCCATTTCACAGGAATTTGACCCTAAAAGTCAAACAAAAAATTGTATCATATAGTTTAAGCATCAATCTTTAGTTTAAATCAAAATATAAAAACCAATCTTTGGTTTTGATCAACTTGCAAATTTTTCAAAAACAAACAAAACCTACTCCAGATTTCCTCCTGTAATAGTCTCCATTACGAGCCAGACCAAAGTCGGCTACTTTCAGAATGTTATCTTCTGTGACTAAAATATTTCTGGCTGCCAAGTCTCGATGAATGCACTGAAAAGACAGAGAATTTTTTTTAGTTGCAATGATTGCCTTGCATCTTCCTCCAGCTTAAAAACATTTGGAAATGCTATCTTTAAGCAGCTAAAGAAAAGGTAATTGATGTTTAAAAAAAAGTGTTAACGTACACACTGGACATGTTAACTAACCTTGTGTGAGGCCAAAAACTGCATTCCTTTAGCTATCTGGTGACTGAAAGATAATAGTATTTTTTGTGACAGCATGTTTTTAGCATTCTCTGCTTCTTCAGGACTAACTCCTTGCATGTAGATTTCAGCATCATCCCTCCATCCTGACAAGCTGCAGGGTCTTGTTCTGAATGACAGCAAATAGTCCCTTAGGTTGCCTTTTTTACAGAATTCTACAATCACCAACAAAGGCCCTGATGAGGTTGGAAAAGTAAATGTTAATCTATTACAAAACTTCAAAAAGAATAATTCTTTTAATATCATTTACTCATTCCCGATCATTCACTCTTAAACAGCACAAGGGTGAGTGTTTAGAAAGGGAAATAGATAAATCATCCTAAATTTGTGTATGGAATGGGTAAAAGATAAACATATAGAGGAATTGTGCATGATATACTGCTTTACATTAATGGGTGTATCAACAAGCAAAAATAAAATTCAATTCAACCAAAGTGTCTCTTTGGATATTAAAAATAAACTTGCCATCTTGTGTGCAGCAGCCCAGAAAATTGACGATGTTGATATTATTTCCCATCCTCTTCACAGTTTTCATGACTTCGACTTCCTTTATAAACTCACACTGTTCATGGTAAGCTGCATCGTCTAAACATAATAAAAAAAAATTTCAACTAAATATTTAAGGAAACATGGCTGAGCTAGTTCTGCCAAAAGCTAACATTGATTTAATCAAATGCAAAATGAAATAAAAACAAATTCATTTCAGAAATATTTTGTCATAATTCAAGCAATAAAAACCAATGAAACTGGGTAATAGAGTAATAATAGAAATAACATAATATGTGTATAGCCTTAGTTAGCATATTTTTTTATATGTATACTAGTAGAAAAGCCTGCTGAAGCTGGCTGAACGAAATCCGACAGAAAGGATAACAGAGAAATGTTATCAAGCAAAACTTACCTCTTAGTGTTTTCACAGCCACAATGGTTGTGGACGTTTGGTTGATACCATAGGCAATGGCCTTTTTAACAATACCAAAAGCACCTTGACCAATTTTTTCTTGGATAACTAGTCTAAAAAAAAAATATTGAAAAAAAATTTTAATAAAATTGTCAACTCTTTCAACTGAATAAAATGTATCAATTATTTCTCAGTACGGCCTTCAAGGCGATGGAGCTGAACAAAAAACAACCAAGCTCTGAATACAACTCCTCAACTCCAAAGCCCAAACAGCTACTATAGAATGGGGGGGGGGGGGGAGGGAAGGGTGGTCGGTCGTGTGTAAAAGCACTTGACTGGGTTCGATCTCCGGTGAGGACCAATGGATATTTAAGGTCATGGATTAAGTGCCTGCTATGTCTCCAGAGGTCTCTCCATGGCCATTGCACTATCGGCCGTGGTGGGGATTGGAAGAAGGGCAACCATAAAAACCACCACCATTAGTGGATTATAGGATCTCAGAGTTTGCATCTCATCCTTTCAGGGACTTCACACACACACACACACACAACCATAGATGAATAACACCACAACTGTACTATTTTTATTATCTTTACTTTCAGAGGTTGTCATAAAGATAAATTGATTTGCTCATGAGCCCAAAGCCCTAATAGCATTCAGTGCTGTTGCTAGCTAATGAATATTCACTTAATGATTCAGTACAATAACAAAGCTATGGTTAAACTGTACCTGTTTCTTGGAAATTCCAATGATGTGTCCAGTGGAAAAGAGGGTTTTGTTAGTGTAGAGTCAGGAGAGTCACCACTACGTAGCAAAGGCACCGATGGAAGACCCTGTTTCAATAGACAAAAGTTTGGAAACTTATTATCAAGCTACATAATTCACTAACAAAAATAATTTGGTCTGAAATTATTGTTTTCTTTTCACTGCTTTCTGAAATGTAAACATTCTCCTACACATTATTTCATTAGAGAAATTAATACATGTATTAACTTCCCGTAAACAACTAAATCACTATGCACATATCATTTTTATTCAAGTACTTTTTGAGAAATTTGATGTTGACTGTAACTAATGTTTATTCCAAAACACTACAGTTGTAAAAACAAACTATATTTGACATAATAAAGTTAATGGCAAGTCAATATGGATCCAAAGAATACCATGCTACATCACCAGGGTGTGTGAAATAGTCATCAGAGGTTACAAGAATTAATTAAATAGCTCAATTGCTTGTCAGTATCTTTAGTGATCATTCACAGATTTCACACAAACTGTCGTGTTGATCAGATTTAAATAGTTTGCCAATATTTGCACATGAAACATCTATACCGCATCTAATTCATTACAACCCTAATAAACTTGTTTGAGGAGTAACTTAAAGTATCTGCACTCAGACGCTCAAAGTATTTACATGTCATAAAATAGTTATAAACTAACAGCAGTTTAAGCAGTAAGATATAGATTCTAAAGCATCTCACATTTTTATGATAGATCTGTGTCTTCATTTTAACGGTTCGGTTGCGAAACCATAAGGCACTGACAATTGTAATAGTTACTAGAAAAACAAAGCCAACAACACCACCGGCAATTATTATGTACATGTCTTTCTTGTCAGAGTTGACTTTTTCACCTGTGGACAAAACAAAAAAAACATGACAAATGTTTAGTTTTATAAGAATGGGGTCAAATTGTTTTGTTTTTCTCTTAACCAAATGTTAACATCAATATCCTAAACTGAGTAATAACACAGCAGAATTTTTTTTTCCTAAAAAAAAAAACAGAATTCAAATGAATTTTAGAGTTCTCTTACTTTTAGCTGATGAGACAACACTTAGGTAGGCGCCATCATGGCTTTTACCCACAATGTTTTTCAATATGCACATGTACCATCCCTGGTCATCGTAGGAAACATTGTCTATTGTAAGAGGATTGTAGGTGGCATTCCAGTCCTGAAATTATAGGCATAAAATAAACTTAAACTGGTAATGGTAAGTATACATATTTTTTTTTTTTTGCATTGTACAGAAGCGAGACTCACTTTCAACAGTGAAGAAACCAGTGGATCTCAAAAAAAAGTGGGCTTCATCTGGTCCTAATGTGAAGTGGGTCACCAAACAATTAAAAGAATCACTTAATCAAGAATATTTACAATTAATTTCAGCTTTTCTTATTTTTTTTATACTTTTTCTTTCTTCACAACTTGGTCACTAAAACCAAACTGGTTTCTAGAAAGGGAGGGGTGAAGGTCATGAATCGCAAACGTTTAAGAACCACTGAAAAAAAAACTGATGGTAAATATGCATTGTTTCACTTTGACCTCAAATTTTGACTTACTTTCAGCACAGTGACGAAAGGGTCATCATCTGAAACTGACCCACTGCCCCAGCTTCCATTTACGTTATTCAGTTTGACCCACTTGTACTCCACATCGGGCGTATGAGTGATGCAATTGAAGGTGGCGCATGTACCTAATTCAGCGGTTTGGTTTTTGAGTGGTTCCTCAAAAATGGGAGTACTTGAAGACACCACTATATGTAAACCAAAAAAAAAAAATTGTTTAGTTCAGAACGTGTTTAAGACTGATCATGTAAATAAATATAAGCTGAAAACTAATTGAAAAATATATTTTGATTGCTACAAGAGGAACAATTCTAAATCCAACTAAACATATTCACAATCAGTTCATGAGTCATAATTTACAAGTAAGAGGAAATTATATCTGTAAAATTTGTTTAGTAAAACTGTGCAAAAAATAAATTTTAAATCTATAAACTAAAGATTTTACGCCAACTAATCGAATAGTTTTCTTTCATTGTAAACTCCTTTAAATATTTCTAGTTTTTAAAGTACCAACATTTAAGATAAAATCGTCTAAACAATGTTTCTATATTCCTGTTTTTTTTTTATTTTGGTATCGTACATTGGATATAATGAATCATTTGCAGGTCTTACATTTAACTTGAAGAAAGAATGTCCACTGGAGTCTCTCCTCCTGACTTTTCACCTCACAGGTGTAGTTTCCACTGTCTGACAACTTCAAGTGTTCTATTTTAAGCGACATGCCCTGTTGGATCACATGGAAATGTCAAATTTAAATCAAATCATTTAATACCACAAATTCTTTTTTTTTTTTAATAATTACCTAGTGTTTAATGAAAATCGCATGGAAATATACTCTGAAAATGATTTTATTAAGATATCATTAGTTTCTGGTTTCAGTAAGGCATGAAAGGTCGACCTATGGTAGAATTTGTATGGCTACATGTATAAAGTTAGTTACTGGTATTAAATTTTTTGTCGACTTAAAACAATTCAGGGCGGTCTTAACCTATGGGCTCACCTGGGCACTGATATGGGAGCAAAGGATGCACCACAACTATAGATGACTCACACCACAACTAGAGATAACTCACGCCACAACTATAGATGACTCAACCCATAACTATAGATGTCTCACGCCACAACTATAGATGACTCAACCCATAACTATCAATGACTCAACCTATAACTATCAATGACTCAACTCATAACTATAGATGACTCAACTCATAACTATAGATGACTCAACTCATAACTAGAGATGACTCACGCCACAACTATAGATGACTCAACCCATAACTATAGATGACTCAATCCACAACTATAGATGACTCAATCCACAACTATAGATGACTCACGCCACAACTATAGATGACTCACGCCACAACCATAGATGACTCAACCCACAACTATCGATGACTCAACTCACAACTATCCATTAGTGTTGTTTTAGTCCCAGGTCATATTTTAGTTTCAGTTTTTATTTCGTTTTTTCTGTAATAATTTTAGTTTTCGTCTAGTTTTAGTCTTGCTTCTAATTTTAGTTTTAGTTTTCATTGACGAAAAGTCAACATTTTCTTTAACGAAGGTTTTAGTTTTAGTTTTTGTCAACGAAAACAACACTACTATCCATGACTCACTATTTTAATATCTTTACTTTCAGAGGTTGTCATACATTGATTGCCCCATGAGCCCAAAAAAAAAAATGCTCTTAAGGACGGGGGGGGGGAGGGGATTTGGAAAAAAGTCTTTACCCTTCTAGGTATGGCAACTTTGAGATATTTGTCTAACGTGAAGATAAGAGATGTTCATAGTGAACTTACAATTTTTTTTAATCTGTTACTTGTCTTGACCATCTCTTTATCTTTCATCCACTGGATGTTGATGCCGCCGTAATGCAAATAGGCCTCAGTGGTATTCTCAAACTCCACTGAGCAGTAGAACTCAACCAATGAGTTTTGATTTCTTGTTGTCACTTGAGTTGGCATGGTAGCACTCCATTTGATTTTTGGAGATTTCCCTTTATCTGGAAAGAGAGAGACATGTGAAAGAAAATATATAAATATATATTAGATCAACTAGCCAATGTGTTATACTGTAACAACATGAATAGAAAACTGGAATCAAAATAAACAAAAATGTTAACATAATTAATGATGTTCGTAGTAATTATTTTTAGTTCAATGCAGACTTCAAACATGGTACGTAAATTAACACTGATATCATAAGAGACTGGACAAAAGCGATTTATACGAGCCTGTATGATTCTTGAAGCTGATTTGAACCTTCACTTATGGTTTTGGTGGGGGGGGGAGGGCAAGATGGCTGCCTCAGTAAAGTTTTACTGGGTGTTTAAAGTAAATCTGTACTAAGAGGGCCCCGGCAAGTAAATTAACATAGCGCCTCAAAACCTCTGGAAGTCTCTACCAATGCATAGTTCTATTTCATGGTAAAGCGCTCTGCTGCCAACCTGAGGGTCCCTGGTTCGATCTCCGGTGAGGACCAATGAATATTTCAGGTCATGGCTTAAGTCCCCGCTATATCTTCCATGGTGCCTCCATGGCCATTGCACTATCGGCAATGGTGGTGATGAAAGAAAGGCACCATAAAAAAAAACGTCCCATAAGTGGTTTACAGTATTTAAGAGATTCCATCTCATCCTTATAGGGACTTCTCACACCACTGATTACAATAATTACAAATACTACTGATTACGAAATTACGGTTGTTTTTTATTATCTTCTAATGCTGACGATTTTGTGTCCTTTGGGTTGGGGGTGGACTACATAGAGGCCTAATTTAAAACCTATTTCTGGATAGGATGATTTATAGATGAGTAAACAACCCCCCCACCGATGGATCCATCAACCCCCCCCCCGGTGGATCCATCAACCCCCCCCCCCCGGTGGATCCATCAACCCCCCCCCTCTATATATATATATAAAATTCCCATCTCTCCGCCATGGCTGGAAGGGAGGGAGGGAGGGAGGGGTTACAGTTGTTGATGATGAATAGATGAATGTTTAAGTTTCAATCAGTCTTGTGTGACACATGACCCTACTGAAGCAACACGCTATTCGTTACATAGTATGTGGGGTGGGAAAAGAGGGGGGTGCTGTGTTAGAGACGACGCATGCAGGGCCGGCTCTGGGCTGATCGGACCGTTTGAATAGGGGGGTGTGGGGGGCCTAGCTAGCAGTGTCATGGGCGTGGCTAGACTCATTCCTAAGCATGTCGGGGAGGACATGCAAATCTTACAACACGATTTGAAACACTTGGTGCGGGGGGGGGGGTGTGCTAATAAAATCTTTCAAATCCGGCTTCGCACATCACAAAGCCGGCTCTGCGTTGCGAGTGAGCTTATTTGTGTTTTGATGACAGTGTTTGTGTGTGAATGTTTAATTATTTTAACTCCTAACAAGCACGCTGCTGTGGGGGGAAAAAACATTCAAAGGGTACACATATAAAACATTCCCCCCTCCCCCCCTCCCAAATGAACCTTATGACTTCGAAGTTTAAAAGAGTACTTGACCCCATGCTGGATACAAGCAAACCCCTTGATACACCCACTGACACTGTTCGTGTGATATTCATTGACGTTAAGTCAACAAAATGTCAGTACTCTCGAGCCAAAAGATTCGCACTTCAACATGTTTAATTAATAATAAATCAACGAACGGTGATTGCAGCGTGCCAAGCGAACGTACCTATATATATATATATATTATCACTCATAAACACGCTATGTCCAGAAAAAACAATTGTATTCACAGTTACAGCCCATACATGTGAATGCAGGCAGGGGCCCCTCTGGGTCAATAGGACAGACAAGTCCCTCCCCCCCTCCGACTGATGCCCCCCCCCCAAAAAAAAATTTGCAATCAGTGCCCTGGCAGCGCTTAAGCCTTGGGCGATTTAATCCAACATGGTTAGCCCTTATCTCTCTCCCCCCCCCCCCAGCTTCCATTTGTACTTTTTGCTCTGGACATCTAAATGTAACTTTGCCTAGGGATCCCAAAAAATCTAAAAAGCGGGTCTGCTCCTTCCCAATCGCGTTATCTACGGTATTCATAATAACGCATTCCAGCTAATGTATTCCAAATGGGGGGGGCCCCGTGCATGCTTCTGCCAGCCCTGCCTGCACCACAACCATGCACCCTCCCCCCTATAAATGCTGAAAATCTGTATCTGCACTATGTGCCGCGCATTTCTGAGACATCGTTAGCCAAGAGATGCCCATCTTCCGTGGTGCCCTGGCAAAAAGGTACATTAGTGGGCCAGAAACGGGTAACGTTTGGGGTACCCTGGGGTAAAATGCTGTCATGGTCTAAAAAAATGTGCGCTTTTTTAAATAGCCAATGTGTTAAATTTAAATTTGTATTGAATTTTGGAAAGAAAATAAATGTCCCGACAGTGGTGACCCTGATTTGTCAATCCGCAAGTACGGCCCTGTATTCAAGGGGCGTCTTTATTTAGGTGCGGACAGACAGACAGACAGGTAGACTGATAGTCAGATAGATAGACAAATAGATGGATAGCGCTTTATAATGTTGACCGTTGTGTTATTTAAAAACTCGCAGGTCGAAGTTCAAGAATTGGCAAAATAAAAAAAACTGGGGAGAATTTGATTGAAATTTTGAGAGCAGACGTAATACACCCATGAGTGTATCGATGTAAATAGATTTACCCGGGATGTAAATAGATTTACCCGGGATGTAAATAGATTTACCCGCGATGTAAATAGATTTACCCGGGATGTAAATAGATTTACCCGGGATGTAAATGTGTGTGTGTGTGTGTGTGAGAGAGAGAGAGAGAGAGAGAGAGAGAGAGAGAGAGAGAGAGAGAGAGAGAGAGAGAGAGAGAGAGAGAGAGAGAGAGAAAACAAAATTCAGTAAAAAAAAATGGGTCTTAAAAAAAAATGAAATTGACAGGTTGATACCTCCCTCCCTCCCTCTCTTTACCTTCCTTACACGAGCTCAGAACCCTCACTCCACTCTTGTCACTTTCATTAAATAATAATAATATTTTTAAACAATATATATATATATATATATATAAATATATATATATATATATATATATATATATGTATGTGTGTGTGTGCGTGTGTGTAATAAAATAACATCCAAGTTGTGGTATTTCTTTCTTTACAGTCGTCACATCATACACAAGTGGGTGGGGCTGTGTTGTATTTTTATATAATACCTATTGTAGAGGTCACTTCCGGGATTTGGTGTCAAGAAAATGAAATAGAAAGGGAGAATGAAGAAAAACACAACATTGGTTGGGTGGAGAAGGGGGGGGGAAATGGGTGACAATAGATAGGTGCTGTTTTAAGCAAGCCGTACTTAGTCACGTGACGGAATCGATTGCACACAAAATTCTCATCATGTTAGGGAGGGGGAAGGGGGGGGGTGGGAGATATTCAGGTCGCGGTGATAAATAGGAGGCGGGGGGGGGGGCAGGGTATATGATAAGTACGCGTCGACCTCATTTTACCCATTTCCGGTCTGTAATAATGCCTGAATTAAAGTATAGAAATTGATCGTACAAGCGAACGTGTAGCGTCGATCATAGTTAGGCTACTCGCTACATCGGTAGCCATGTAAGCTGCTAGAAAGGCCGTACTCTGGTACTGATAGGGGGACAGGCCAGACTAAATGCTACGGGGCTGACACCATAAGGGGCCCTTTGAACATTTACTCTCACTGCGGACTCGGACCATGGTCAGCTATAGCAACTAGTTATCTCTACGTCATGTGACCTAAAAAGCAAAAACAACTCATTCAAATATCATGTGACACTGCACCATTAAATAACGTGTACAATGTTGCGTGATGTACCATATACAAATGTCTAAGCGTGTGCAGGTTGGGTACGTGCAATGGTCGATAATTAACGTGTGTGTGTGCAAATGCAAGGTGTGTAGTTCGTCAAGAAATGTTTAGATTTGGTGCAAACATTCTTGGCTTGAAGCTGGGTGGGTGTGTACAAATGCTACAAATGCAGTTGGTAAAAAAAATGTTTGACTTTTGCAAGAGAAATTTGCTAGCAATGAGGTTAAAGTCATGCCGTGTGTATTATACAACGTGTGTGAGGGAAATGTCTTATGTCGTGTATATTATACGAGTGTGAGGGATTTGTCGTGTGTATCATACAACGAGTGTGAGGGAAATGTCTTATGCCGTGTGTATCATGCAACGAGTGTGAGGGAAATGTCTTATGTCGTGTGTATCATGCAACGAGTGTGAGGGAAATGTCTTATGTCGTGTGTATCATACAACGAATGTGAGGGAGATGTCAATGAGACCCTGAAATGTGAAGTGAATGATCCTAAATCCTAGGATCGCATCTCACCTATAGTGACCTGGCTGTCAGCCTCTGTTCTCACACTCTTGCCCAAGGGTGCGGCCCGAGACACCATCACCAGACCTACAAGAATGCAGGACAATGTCACAACAACACAATGGCCGCTGTCAAAGGATCCGCTCTGCCTCATCCTCTCCAGAAATGTATTTTATTCCCCCTGGACGATAAAAAAAAATGTACTATTATAAAGAGACATAAAAATATCCATTGAAAAAAAAAAATCAACTTTTGAGCTGAGTAGCTCCATGTCCTTGACCTTGTGTGGCATTAACACATCTCTGGACGCAGGGGGGGGGGAAATCAGTGAAGCGAGAAGGAAACCCAATAGGTAGCTGGACGTATTGCATACCCCCCTCTCCCCCCACCACCATCAGACTCATTGTACAGACTTGTTCTGCATTGTCTGGGGGGGGGGGTGGCAAAGAAAGGGGAGGAGGGGGAGAGTATGGGGCCACGAACAACGCGGTCATTCCCCGGCCGGTCCATCGTCCCCAGACACAATACCTCAGTCGATCTTTTCACATAAACCTACAGGGTTCAGTTTGCCAGGTCACTAAACTCACCACTATATATCTGGACAACGTGGACACGAGGTCGCTGACACACACCCCTCCCCAAAGTATGTGATGCTACAGTTTTTGTTTAGAAGTAAAATCAACAGTCACATTCATACTCTCAGCGTGGATACTGGTGCCAGAACACATGTCTAGCACAGACCCCCATATGCACACCCACCCACACACACACACACACACACAAACTGAGCATGGATATTTTTTTTTTGGGGGGGGGGGTCGAATTCAGTGAATGAAATGAAAAGGGTTGAATAATGAACTCATCAAGATCAGAAAAATGAAAACCCCAAATAATCATAAAATAAATTTTTTCTCCCATCTTTCCCCAACATTGCTGAGTCCTCCTACGCAACGCAGAAGCGCAGTTAGCACGAGTGGCGCCCGGAGTGACTCTAAAAGATGCCACCCCGTTACCATGTAAAAACAAAACTATAGCACCACTTGCCGCCCTTACTGGTGTCAAAGTAACACCCACCGGGAGGGGGGGCTGCCCCTCCCTAGTTGTGCCACTGTTCAAACTGCACCGGATTCGTCACGGAGATAATTGGCAACCAGGCGTTCACATACGACCCAACTTTTTGTTCAGTCTCTTCTATTATTGGTTACATCATCCGTGCCGGATTTAGACTTGATATAGCCCGAATCTATTCGAGATATGGGTACCTTTCAGAAGCGTGGGGGGAGGGGGTGTCCAAATTCGAAAGTCCCCCCAGGCCATAGCTTGAAGGGGGGGGGGGCACAATTTTTTTTACATTAAATAACAAGTACATTATTTCATGTCATGGTGTCGGATGTCAAAATGCAGGGGCCCTCCAAAGAGATCAAGCCCCCTCCCCCGGGCCCCCAAATCCCTAGGCACTGTGCCCTTTTTAAGTCCAGATATTAAATCAGTGCCAAATATCTAAGTATGTATGACAATTCACCCTGTTAATTTTTTGGAGGGCCCCAAGCTATAGCTTGTGTAGCTTATATGTAAATCCTGCACTGTACACCATCAGACGCGAGGTGGATTATTTTGTTCCGTTCTGCAGCTACTTGTTACAAACCTACACACAAAACGTAATGTAGCGACTAATCTGTGGTTTTTGTTTTTTTTAAAAGGATACAAACTTTAAAGATATATATATATATATATATATATATATATATATATATATATATATATATATATATATATAAATGGCAAAGAATTAAGGAAGGGGAAGGAACACATTAGGATAAATAAACCATCAGCTGATGGCCCTTTACAATAAACGAAAAATTGACTCCAGCACAGCATGACACGTTGGTTTCGCGAAACCCACAATTTTGTAACAGTGTGATAAAAACCGTTATGCAGATTATCTACCCCCTCCAAACCACCCACACACACACACAGGGATATTTTTTTTCTTATTAATCCACAAGACGCCTGACAGCCATCTTTGTTGGTATCAATGTTTCACGGTGAGAACGAGGCTAAACGGCAGGAAGAGAAAAGAAGGGGGGGGGGGAGACGAAAAAAAAGAGAGAGAGAGAGAGAGAGAGAGAGAGAGAGACCCCAAAAAAAAATTCTTTTAAAAATTATTGTGATCTCAAACTTGCCAAGGGGGAGATAAGCAGTTCCCTCGAGTGATCGTTCTTTAATTCTGTATCAACCTAATACCAATAGGACATAGGGTAGAGAGTCGATGTATGGGAGGGGATGGGGTTGGTGTGTATTTCATACTGGTTTGGGAGGGAGAGGGGGGGTCTGAAATATAAAACCCAGCTTCCCAGCACCACCACTATCGTCCGTGGACCACTTCCCTCTTTTCCACCTCAAAAACTCAAAAGGGTACTAAAAAAAAAATCAGCTGTCTTAAAGTTTGTAAAGCAGTCAAAGCAGTCAAGTTTAAATAACCCACAAACAAGCTTCGGGATTGGTGCGATTAAAAAAAAAAAAACAACTTTGATAATAACGGCTTGCGGAACGTAATGTAAACACACACACACATACACACACACACACATACATACACACCAGTCAGATTAGCTGTTTAATTATACCTAGCGTTGGCAGGTGGTGGATGGTGGTGGGGGGGGGGGTTTACAAGTAATAAGGGATTATTAAACTTGAAGTGTTGACAGTGTGCAGTAGTTGGGGGTGGGGGGAGGGATGGGGGTGTGAATACATTCGATGAAATAACTAAACTACAGCCTTCCATAGGATTTGACCGCTGGGTCTACTGGGCGAGCTGTTGCCACGGTATTTCCCTTTCTCTCTCCCTCTCCCCCCTCTTTCTGTCTCTCTCTCCCTTTTCCCCCCAATGAAACAGAAGCTTATGGACGTAGCAGATTGGAACACTTCTCATTCAGCGACACCAGATATTTATGTCCTATTTGGCGCCCACTTGGCCATTACAAAATCGGCCATAGTGGACATGCGACGAAAAAATCCCCCCCCCCCCTATTAGTGGTTGGTGGTTCAAATTAGGGTCGGGCGATAAAGCCCCCCCCCTTATATGGCCTTTATATGTCACGTGATTGCGTCGGCCTACCAACGAAGCCAGTCACCCGTGACGCCTCCATGAGCGGCTCAACTACCCTAAAAGTGGACAACTGGTTATCGACCACTGGCAATCCGTCAATACATAACCATCATAGCATAGATACAAGCGAACAGAATAACACACACACACATATATATATATACTTATAAGACGCATTCGTTGTCTGTCTGTCTGTTCCCTTATAACTCAAGATCCAGACAAACAAATAACGTGAAATTTGTTACACATACACATAATTACATGGGGAAGGTTATAGGACAAGTTTCGTTTCATATCGATGGGTAGTTTAATTGTAATTAATTTTTTTTTATTTTAGTATTTTACTATATTAAAGTAATCTCGACGGCGCCATAAATAAAATTTTTCTGTGACGTCATTTCCCTATGATCGAATAGAACTTGCGCGCTGGTGCTGTATTATGCCTTTGTGATGCAAAGAATTGTTGATGTTTTTTCATGCTCTCTGATGTGTACAGTTTGAGGAAGGTAAAGGAATGAAGAAGGATTTTAGAAGAAGTGTGAAACCATAATAATAAGTATATATATATATATAGAGAGAGAGGGGGGAGGGGGAGAGGGAGGGAGAGAGAGAGGGAATGAGGGGAGGGAGGAAGGGGGAGAGAGAGAGAGAGGTGGAAAGGGAGGGGAGGGGGGTTAGGGAGGGAGAGAGGAGGGGGAGGGAAGAAGAGAGGGGAGAGGATGGGAGAAATGGGAGGAAGAGATAAAGAGAAAGGGGGCAGGGAGGGAGAGAGAGGGAAGGAGGAGGGAGGAAGATGGACGGGGGAGAGAGGGGAGAGGGGAGAGAGGGAGGGAGGGAGAGAGAGAGGAGGGAGGGAGAGAGGGGGTAGGGGGAGAAAACAGAAGGTAAACAGAAAACCTTATTTTAAACTGCAGGCCAAAGCCAGGTACTTGAAACTAGTAATATATATATATATATATATATATATATATATATATATATATATATATATATATATATATCATATAAATGTCAACATACAATATTCTCATCCTTACATGAATCTTTCTCCATTGATTCAAGCAAAAAAAAATAATGTTTAGTATTTATGATTTTAAAATCTCTATATATTTAAAAACAAACCCCGCATTACTAAATAAAAGAGGTTTCCTCTTTTTTTGTTTTGTTTTGTTTCGTACTAAAGGTTTCATAAAAAAATGTTACTCCTCTTCATTGTAGTGCATTAGAGAAGTCGTCAAACTGTTCACCCTGTTTTACAGAGTTTAATCTCACCAGGGGTCTCTGTATTTCACCAACATCACTGACGTCATATATTGAAATACTCCAACGAAGTCAATTGAATCTCTTGATGGCATAGTTTACAACGTGAAGCACCAACCAACCAACACACTGGATGTTTTTTTTTTTATCTAGCTGCGTTTTGCAACGGGAAAAAAGAGCGGTCACACAGGTCAAGACTGACCCAGAGCAGTTTATAGATGCATCAAAACTAGAGGAGGCCAAGACTGCCGCAGCAAAAGGTCACCTAAATATAGACCCAACGCAATATTGACAACATACGTCAGATAGTCATTGAGGTAAGGGGGGAGGGGGTAAGGTAATGGGAATAACAGCAATGGCTCTGTGATTCGGTGTGCAATGTAATTTGTATTGTCATTGTCTTAGAACTTGGCGCATTCGCGCGTATTTTTGCCTCTCACAAAAAAACTTGATAACGTTGTTCGCTCTAGGCGTGGTCTGTTCCCCGATGGCCTAGTTTGAACATTTGCATATTATTTATTCATCAGCTAGTGATAAACCAATCAGATTGATGCGTTTGCGCTCGTTAGTCATAATTGCATAAATTACTGTGTTAACTAGACGGCAAATGAAACACCTTTTATACGAAACTAATTTTAGTGTGTTCATTTAGATAAAAAAAATATATCAAAGTGTAAAAAAAAAATGGGGGAAAAAAGGGGGGGGGGGGTTGGGGGGAAGTTTCACATATTTCCTTCATTGTTCCCATATTTGGGGTCAAAAGTTACATCAGGGCAAAGGTTATCAAAGCACGTTTTTTTTTTTAAAAAAAAAAGAAGCAAATTCTTTTTTTTTTGACCTTTCAAAGATTAAAAGACATTATATGATTTAAAAAAGACCAACAACAAAAGTTCCAGTCCACTATTTCTCATTAGTTTTTCTCAGATGAGATCGGTTATTCTGGGACATTAAAAGTTTCAAGAATAAGAGTTTGTTATGTTGTTTTTTTAAAACCATCATTGATTTAAAAATACTTTTTTTTTTAAATATTCCCAGGAATTCTGGCGACATAATGGACACTTGATACGACCAACCTCGTCCCCAAACCATCCCCCTGCCCTGCAAAACCAACCCTCCCCCCACCACCACCACTGGTCATAGAAATAAAAATGTTTGAAAGAACATTTCATAGGGAAGAAGAAGAGAAGAAGAGAGAGAGAGGTGGGTGAGTGGAGGAAACTTATGTTATCTTCGGTATTTCTTCCACTTCACCTCCACTGACAATGGTCTTCAATTGTCCTTCACAGTGTCCACTGTTATCTCGGTCTCTCTCCCTCTCTTGTCAAAATCTCAGCCCCCCCCCACCATCCCACCTCCCCCCCTCACTTCAGCCTCACGGTGGCTCCTGGTTGTGTTTTTTTTTAATTGTTTACCTCCTCAACTAAAAGTATTTGATGACGAAAAAAAGAAGAGGAGGAAAGCTGGGAGATTAAAAAAAAATTCGAGGAGGCGGGAGGGAGATGCGGTAAAAAACAAGTAATCTAAGCCTGTTCCATTCTGGACACAGGACGTGTTAGCGCATTTTCGTGTTATGTATCAGTACGTATGCTATCTTTCAGTAAATATTTGTAAATTTTGGAAATGTTTACAAATTCAATTGTGTAATGCATATATCTGAAAAAAGATATTAAAAAGACGTTTCTTTATAATTGAAAACAAAATTATTTTCTCTTAAATCTAACTACAAGTGGTTTGTGGTCACTGAAATAGGACTCATAATTGAAACATTCTAAATTGTAGTCATTTAATCGTCCGAAAATTCCGTCAATTGTTGTTTTATATAAAGTACGGGAAGTAAGTCATGTTTAATAACTGTTACAAAAATAAATAATGATTACGCCCCTTTGATTAGCTTTTATTATTTATATTTAAAATATAAGCAAAACGGTACATAAAAAACTCTTATATTTTGGCCCTGAGAGGTCAAATCGCAAAATGGACTTTTGATGTACACTTGGCACCAAGACCTACACAATGATGTATACATCATGGGTCTAGGACTTATGGTTGCTGAGATTTAGGGCGGTCCATTATTAGTATAGCTTATATAGTAAAAAACGGTACTTTATAAGGCCCCTTTTACGGCCCTGAGAGGTCAGATCGCGAAATGGAAAAAAGTCATTTCTTGGCAGGCCAAGACCTACAAAATGATATATACATCATGGGTTTAGGACTTATGGTTGTTGAGATATAGGGTGATGACGAACGGACGGACGGACGGACAGACAGACAAAACGGGGACAATAGAGCATTTTTTTTTCGAAAATGCTCTAAAAATGGTGTGTCTTGATGGGGAAAGGGGGTGGGTGGGGGGCATGTAGAAGTCGATGTGTACTTTTGATGAACGCTGGACTGGTAATAGCACAAACAAGCACAACACACAAACGCAACAAGTTATGTCGGGGCAACGCCATCTTAACAGCCTAAGTGGGCCCCCCCTGTTGAAGTCTAATTGGGACCCCTGTTGAAGTCTAAGTGGGACCCCCTGTTAAAGTTAGACAATGTGTACCGAATGTGAATGGCCTATTAGAATAAGGGTTCCTTGTAGTCGGGGAGGGTGGGAGGTGGGGGGACAGTGAGGGGGTGGGGGAAGTACCCATGAGACCACTGCGATAAGACAGCCTTTTTTTAAAAAATCTTTTAAATACTACAATTTATTACTTGCAAGAGACGCAGATATACAAAGATTACGTTATAGCAGAACTAAATTTGAACAATGATTAGATCAAATTACAGGGAAGAATAAACATAGTTCCTTGTTAAAATAAACAGCACGACAGTATAATCAACACAAATGTAAACAAAGCGTAAAATCACGTGACAACCATACAATGACCCCCACTTAACTTGCTTGAGACATTGATTACCATAATAAACGGTGTAAAATCATCGCCCTTTGTTCCACAAAGAGTAGACACGATAGAGGTAACGAAAGGGGTATTTAACATAACAAAATATTCACAACCTATCAGTATTCACCTTCCTTATTAACGACGACTCACCGACGGTTCTCACAATAACAATATTAGTGATACTAGCTGTCAGGTGAACGCGTTTGTTTACTATCAGTTGCAAAAAATCAAACAACACAAAACAAAAAGATGTAATAATGTTGTTTTTAAATTTTAGCTTCATTTTTATGCGATGCAGTATTATAGTTCATATATTGACAACATAAACAATAATAAACTGTGTTAACCATTTAAAAAAACCAATAATAAATAAAGTGTTTAATATGGGGAGATAATCAACGGAATAGTCATTCGATAAATCAGTGGTATTGTTCTACTAGTATTAGGCGCAGGGCCCAAGCCACAGTAGGGAAATAAACCGTTTGGGGCTTTAGGCAAATTTACATACGGGATCCCACGGCAAATTACATTTAGCGGGCCCTCGGAAGAGCCTCGATGGGGTGGGGGGGCTAATGAAAGTTACATTTTTGAACCCTAAGTGAAAACGTTATCAAGGTCGCCATTTACAAAACATGACAACAGCGGCCCTTATGACCCCCCACACCCACACACAACTGTTAATTAAGTCTAAATTAGGGGAAAGAGTCCCAACAGGGGGGCCCCAAGCACCCGCCTAGTTAGCCTATCCATAAGAACGGCATCTGAACTGGCCTCCTGTGTGTAAATTCAACAATAACGGAAAGAGCGAATGATAAAGAATGAGTGGGATTAGCTTAGAGTAACTCAGACATCAGCGGTAAGGCAAAAACGACTATCAGGCCCACCGTGCTGATAATAATATTTTCAAAAGTTGATTGGCCAGCTCAGTCCGGGCCCCTAAAACTCGCCGGGACCATGGGCATTAGCCCCCTGCCCCCCCCCTCTTGGCGGCACTGGGTACTATCACGGTAACCCTACAGGTTATTGGTGTATCAACATACAGGCTGATCCGAATGATTCAGACTGAAACAGGTTTAAGCAAAAAAAAAAAACAAATGAATCTTTCCATCATTTTAAAAAAGAAAACAACATTTAAACGGAAATCCACAGTTTGGAGATTAGTTTAAAAGTTTGTTTATATTTTATGTAATTGCATATACAACAACATATAAGTGCCCATGTCTGACATATTTCTAATTATAGCTTGTAAACATACACAACATGTGCGTACACAAAATGATTCGTTAGTTCATGCGCTCGAAAAAAAAAAACATGCTGTTTGTTTTTGTGCCTATTCACACGTGGAGATAAAAGGGGCTTAGAAAACTGAAAGGCTCAATTATTAAAATACCTCAGAACGGCCCCTTGGACGGGGGGTGGGGGTGTGGGGGCTTGTTTTGCTTCACGCCGGCTCTGGTGCAAGTCAAAGCCTTTGATGGTGGATTGATCAGTGTAATTTTTTTATGGATGAGTGAATGATGTAAACACGTGTAAAACGACCCCACTCATCATATACAGGTGTGTACAGAGGTGGACACGAATACATTCTACATCTGCCATCACAGAGATATCATGTGTCTTTTATTTTAATGACTAGGCTAATGGAGCACAAATTAGTTGATGTTGTTATTGTTGTATTCAAAAATTACTAACATCGAACGCTGCTTGGGAAAGAAAAACAAATGAAATAAAGTACTAACTGTGGCAATTGTGTAATTATTTTGTAAGTGTAAAGGATGTAACTGTAGTATAAGTGTAAGGGATGTAATTGGTTTGTAAACCTAAAGGATGGCAGAGTTTTGTATGCATGCCATTTTATTACATATACTTGCCTGAGCTATCAATGGATATCTGACATATGTAAAGGCAAGTACACTCAGCTTTCAATGGACATCTGACATATGTAAAGGCAAGTGCACTCAGCTTTCAATGGATACCTGATATATGTAAAGGCAAGTCCACTGAGGTATCAATGGATACCTGATATGTGTAAAGGCGGGTGGGCGTTCTGCGAGCCAAACATTCGTTCTACATGCCGAGGCTACTGAAACATATCAATTCTACACTTCATCGGCCCCGATGAGCCCTTAGGGACTTGGGGAAACTTTACTTTTTTTTTAAAGTAGCAGTAACGGCCTTAGAGGGTGGAAACTGGGGCGCTTGGGGTATTTTGTTTGTTAAGGTAACTGCGACTGTGAAGAATTGAGCATTTCTTCAAGACACACCCCGCCCATATGACTCGCCCCCTGGGCCCCCCGCGTACTGCTAAGGGGCCGCCTCTTCTAGACTGAGACATTATCATGTTTATACAGGCCCAATACAAAAGTTCCAGTCTCAATACTAAATAATTTTTCTATTCGTATGAATGTTGTGTCATTATTTTTTTTTAAACCTGCACAATTACGTAAGAGTATATCATCAAATGTCACAATAGGGGGGAGGGGGATGGGCTTAGTCATGGGGGGGGGGCATTAAACAGTTGCCTCGTTCGTCTATGCTTAGGGACAGCTCGGAATATACAGCACTGGTAGTAAGGTAACAAACAATATCATGTTGTGTAGGAGAAGCACAGGTTGAGGAGGGAAACAAGATATAAAAAATAAAGGTTTCATTCATAATAACGTTTTATTCATAATAACGGTTTCATTCATGAAGACATTATGTACATGTATTTATATGTCAAAGACTTAGCTGCATAGATAGGGTGACACACATACCAAAGGAGAATGAACCTGCCCACTCATGCTTGACCATATCATTGGAGGAACTGAATGTACAGTGTTGGGAAGGAATGTTAAGCACCACACAAGTGTCACACACACACACACACACACACACACAAACACAACACCCAACACATTGCATAGCCTGACCCACTCATGCTTGACCACTAACACTTAGATAATACATGTATTCTAAACACATTAAAGGGAAGGGCAGACAAACACAAGGGTCCTTTTTACAAAGATGGACATTGATGATGACGGTCATTTTTTAAAATAGTCTGTGACTGGCCTTCAACAAAACGTGAAGATAAGGTCTCTATGTAAAATATATTAATACCTTCTATCCAGAGACGTACCTAGGGGAGGAGGGGTCAAATTCAAAAGTCCCCCGGGCCCCAGCTTGATGAGGCCCCCCAAAAAATTTGTTTACATTAAATATTAAGTACATTATCTTGAATGACAAAATGCTGGGGACCCCAAAGAGGCCAAGCCCCCCCGGGCCCCAAATCCCTGGTTTTGGCACTGCTTCTATCAGTATGAATGCTTAAATAATTATTGTTTTACACGTTCAAATCTCTGTTTAAACAAAGTTATAATTAGTTACATTTAATACTGATTTTCTTAAAGTTTTATTTTTTTTTAAATATAACCTTCAATAATAGCTACACAACACCCAATATAGATATCATAATAAACAAACAAGAAAGAATAGATAGACTCACCGTTAGTGAAAAGATAAGCCACAACAAGATTTAGGATGATCTGACGGTTCCCTCAGTTGCCACCAAAGTAAAGTCCATCACTAAATCACAACAGACTTCTAAATTCAGAAATGTTTTTTCTCTCTAAAACTTCCTTTTTGTCTCTCTCTCTCCTTCAGTTCACAAACAACAAAGTCTGTCTATTTGACGTACATACCCGACAACGTCGCTTTACAAAACCAAACTAGCGTTAAGTTGTGTATGTTTTTTTAATGTTAGATCACTAACCGCGTTTTGCTTTAAATAATATATATGTGGGTTTTTTAATCGCTAATATAGTTGTTCACCCTTGAAGCGTTTAAAAAAATAAAAAGAAGATGAAATTGTGGTGTTCCCATAGCCATTAAAGTCCATCTAAATAATGGTCAGACATGTGTCCGAGCGATTTTTGCCATTCCTTTAACGCGAGGTGGACAGTCCACTATTTGCTCAATGTTTTACGTAGTAATGGCAACCCCAAACAAAACACGAGCACTGTCGACCAGTTTGTTTACTGCTTCCTTCAGAAGACGAGGAGGAAAAAAATTGGAGAGGTGTTTAAAAAAAAAAAACCGTCCACTGTCAACTGGGCAGTACGTCCAATCGTCTGCTGCGGCTTAAAACTACCTCGCGGCACCGAGCGAAAAAAAAAATAAAGGTTTCCTGCTCCTGTTCACGAGCAAGTCCAACGAACCAGCACAATATTTCTGGGCTTCAACAACAATGCAATGTTCAAACAAAAGCAGAAGAGAGCTGGCTGTAACACCAGTTAAAAAACTTGTCAATTCACTCTAAGACTTTTTACAACACAAATTTCCTCCTCAAGTGCCCACTGTTAAGAATACTGCTAAAAAAAATGCACGATTTTTTTTTTAAATTGTCTGAGAGAAATTTCTTAAATACAGATCACATCCTGTTTTATAAAAAAAAAATATACACTGTATTGAACACAGCCTCTTGAATATTAGCAGTAATCGCTAGAGCCTCGGAAGTTACTTGGCCTAATAACGTATTAAATGTCTGTCGAACCACGAGTCGAGAAAAAATAACCTAACCGAAACGCAGGTCGAGTTTAAATACCCACCATCGGAATGACGAGGAACTTTGCAACGGAAAGGGGTTGAAGGGTGTCGACACACACATATATGCACACACAAAGCTATTACTAATCCAAACAAAAGACAAAATTGTCTGCAGAAAGAAAAAGAACTTTATACAGCGTGCACAGAGGATTCTTCGGCGGAGTAATTAGGCTAGGAGATCGCTTGTCAACTTTTAAATTGATTGCTCCGGAATGATCTTTGTGTTGAATATTAATTAAAACGAATATGTATCCTCGTGGGGTTATTGTGGCTATTGTTGTTTTAGTTGTGATTCAAACAAATTAATGAAGGGAATATTTTATTAGCACAAGTCTAAGACATAAAATATTGGTATTTATATAACTGTTAAAGGAATATAAAAAGCCAATGTATAGAGGGCAGTATATTTATAAAGATCATATTTACAAATACATGTACATCTTTGTAACTGTTTAGCTCTCGTAAAATTGTAATTGTTTTCTGGTAACAGGCACATGGCTTGAAATTTTTAATTAAAATAATATTATTAACAGAACCGGGTTGTTGTTTTTTTTTTGGGGGGGGGGAGTTTTATGCAAATGTGCATAAGGTGGTTGGGGGGGGAGAAAAATGTCCATTTAGAGGGCCCTAGAAAAAAAAGATTTCAAGGTCATAAAATGTTACAGTAAACCATAAAAGTTCCAAGATTGGGCCCCCCCCTCCCTTTAGTATTTTTGCTATAGTTATCACTCTCTGCTACCAGTATCGACTTAGCATGGGGCTCCGATACATTTTACCACCTTCTCTACACGGGGGAGAGGGGGAGACCAAAAGGCACACGCTGTGTTGCCGGGATGTGTGTGTGGGGGGGGAGGGTACATTTTTAAAAAATCAAACTTTCGTTCTTGCAGGAAAAATCTAAAGTAAGCAATCGCTCATGATTGAAGTTAAATTTACTCATAATACATTCAACGATTAAATTTTTAAAAAAAAGTACTCGCTGGTTCGATTCAGGAACTATGGAACATTCTTAAACAGTTCACTTCTAACTGTGAATTATTTTAAAATCTTTGCATACCCATACCCAGAAGCATAGACAGCATTTTTTCCTGCAGGGGGAGGGGGGCACAACAAATGAAATACTTTTTTTTAAAAAATAAATATGAAAGATACGGCGCTTCTAGTCTAGGGGCTCCTAAAAAGTGCCCACCCCCCACCTCTCTTATGTTTTCCCTATACACAAATTCTACATAATTTACACTTAACATGCTATACATGATGACATAGAGTAGTGCAGTGTGGTTGCAATCAGGGTAAAGCCACGAGTCTTGAACTCTTGACTTCTTGAACTCTGACTTGTATAGATCGTAATTGATAGAACTGTTCGAGTTGTTGTTTTTTTTTTTTTTGTTTGCACATTCATCTTTGGATCTCAGAAACCGCTACAAGTCACCCGGGGACCGTTCTCAGTAATGTGCAGACCAGGCAACTACCAAAGCTTCCCCCCCCCCCTTTCCCAGAACTACTTCCTTCCAAAATAGATGCTCTCATATGCAACTACCAAACTCGCCCCTCACCCCCCCTCCTTTTCAGGAATACTTCCTAACAACGAAATAGATGCTTTCATGACAACTGCAAAAGAACCCCCTAGCACCAGACCCGTAGCCAGGTCAAAGTAAGCAGGAGGCACCAATACCCAGCAAGGGGGCACCTTTACTATTTCTTTATTTTTTTCCTCTTTTCTTCTTTTTTAAGCGGGGGGAGGGGCACTCCATACATAGCGGGGGGGGCACGGTCCCCCAGTGCCCCGCCTGGCTACGGGGCTGCATAGCACCGACTGGTTCTTTTACATAGCACCGACTGGCTCTTTTACATAGCACCGACTGGTTCTTTTACATAGCACCGACTGGTTCTTTTACATAGCACCGACTGGTTCTTTTACATAGCACCGACTGGTTCTTTTACATAGCACCGACTGGCTCTTTTACATAGCACCGACTGGTTCTTTTACACAGCACCGACTGGCTCTGCTCTTTTACATAGCACCGACTGGTTCTTTTACACAGCACCGACTGGTTCTTTTACATAGCACCGACTGGTTCTTTTACACAGCACCGACTGGTTCTTTTACACAGCACCGACTGGTTCTTTTACACAGCACTGACTGGCTCTTTTACATAGCACCCTCCCCACCCCACCCCCTTTTAACAAAAAACAAACAAACTCCCATTTACAAGGATGTTATTTTATTAACTAGATTACGCTGTAATGTGTTAAGATTACGTTGTAATGTGTTAAGGGTCTTATACAAAAAGAAAAAAAACAAACTATTTCCTGTTAACAAGAAGGTGCCAGCCACTACCTACATAATAATTTTACTCCGTGCCACCAGATGTTTTAAAATGTCATTGCAGCCATAACTTAACTTTAAATCTAAGTGTGTAGAAATGACAAAAACATCTGGATCCAGGCCAAAAAGGTAGTGCTGAAAATTCTCTTACACATCTAATTACATCGAAAATTTCTTGGACGTTTCCCGTTACAATGAATGAACACACTTGACGTTTGGAAAACAGTTGGAGCCTTTTTTAATGACATTATTATTGATAACAAATTCACGTCCTGCTGCGATAGTATACTTTTAAAAAATAAAGACAATGGCATCGTTGACAATCTGGGAAGGGGGGCTCTCCCGCAAAATGTTGGGGCCCCCATAGCGCTGCCCTGGTCCTCAGCTGTGGGCTTTGCGGGCTTGCTTTCGTCGCTACTGGATATAACAAAATATTTTTTTTTTAAAGTTTGACTGGACATATTTATATAAATGTCCAATGTTGGCAGGCCTTCACCGTCTAGACGATTCAATCTTGAATTTATACTCTCGAAACCATCGACACTCTGTGATCAACAATCCAAATTATGGAGACGGTATTCTTCGTTTACTGCGCATGTTTTCTTACAATAATTTCAACGCTGTTGTCAGCTTGGTAAATTGCTATTTTAGGAAAAATTCCAGTCTTTTAAAGAAACGAAAATCCATTACACAGAATATTGAAAATGATTTATCAACCTTCTAATAATAAAAACCAGTTTTCACTTTGTAAAGGTTTAATTTTAGTGTAAGGGATTAAAGGAAAACAGGAAAAAATGTTTTAAATGTTTAATAAATGGTATAAGTACGCGAGTATTTCGAGAAAGTTGTGAAGTTAATTGCGAATTATTGTGAATTTAATTGCAAATTATTATGACTACAATTACAAATGGTCCGGGTTGATTTTATAATTGTGTTACTTATTAAAATGTGTTTTTAATAATAATTATTTTTTTTTTTAAAAGTAGAAAACGTCTCAATTAAACTTCATAGATCACTTTACGTTAGAAAAAAATTCCATGAAATAATTATGTAACCCAATATGAAAACTGGCTGAGGTGTTGTTATTTAAAAAAAAAGATATTAGTAATATTAAAAGTAGTAACAATTTTATTTCTTCCAAATTAGCTTTACATTTATTTATTTCTGCTTGTCTTGGTTTGTCTTTAAATGGTGACAAGTATGTCAGGGAAAGTAACCAGGAAAAAAAAGATACATGGCTAAGGCCAAGTTGAAGATATAGAAATATATTTTAAGTAAGTTTGTTTCAAATGGAAATTTTCGGCGACTCCACCTCAATCGGCCCGCGGCCCGTCGGGGGGGGGGTGAATTGGGGCCGATTTACGCCCGCCTATCCCATGGCCTATTACTGGGAATACTCTTCTACTCCTCCCCAGAGTCTTTCTTCTTGGCCACTTCGACCCTTGACCTTTGGTGTGTGGAGTGTCGGCACAACAAAACTGTCACTGTTGTGGCTGCAGGTGCGATACAGTTATGAAGGCAGGTCCACCTTAAGGTGTGCGAACCAGACATGCAATGGGTGGGCGAACCAGACATGCAACGGGTGGGGGGGGTTGCCCGTAAGGTATACTAATCTGCTGTAAAATGACTTATTGGGGAAGTGATCAGAGGGGTCCCCCAGCTGGCGGAGAGTGCCCTGGGGCACCAGAGCCGTGGCTAGCTATTGTGGCTCCCTGTGCGAGTTACATTTTTATGGCGCCCTCTTCTCAATATGAAAAGTGCAAAAAAATAGTTCACAGCCCTTTCTTATTTCGGCGCCATGTGCGGACGCACAACCCACAGAACCCTTCCTACGCCACTCCCCGTGGGCCACTATATTACCGAACGGCGGCCTTTATATCAAGAAAGAATAATCTCATAGTGTCAGCGTTTGAACAAACCTAAAGCAAAACTGTTTTATAATAAACCGTACGGTTTTCAACGTCTTATCGTGTTATTATTTAAATTTAAAATAAATTAAATTTCAAGAGGAGGGGGTGGTTTGGGTGGGTCTGGCAAAACAAACCTATTAAAAAACGTTTAAGTGTTCAAGTATTTCTGGTTATTTAAAAAAAAAACTTCTTTGACTGGTTATGAAACACGACACTTGTTTTCAGTTATCTTACAACACGTGGTTTCTTAAAGGTTGTTAGCCCAACCGACAATCTAGCAGACGTCAACAGTAAATATCCTTTTCCTTATAGATCATACACCCATTTTTTTTTATTTTTGAAGCGTTTAGAACTCAACCAAATACGGGTCTGTTTAAATAAAAGAATACATTAGACATTTAATTCTCTGGTATTCCCCCCCTCCGCCCCGATCCTGAAGGATAAAGTGGGTCAGGGTAACGGTAAAAACCAGATGCTGGGCGTTACGTGTCAATACACACTCAAAAAATAACGGTAAAGAAAAATATAACGGTTAAATCTCCTGGTCCGTATCGGCCGACATAAGATAGGGCTGCATCTGAAAACTGGAACAAAACTTGACAGACTCCATACTAATCTCCCCTCCCCCGGAGAATTTTTTTTTTTAAACGAAACAAAAAAATATTCGAGTAACCAATCAAATGCGTGCATAGCTTTTTAAAAATATTTGTCTTGCCAGCCAATCAAAAACAACTTAAGAGACAAGTCGTAGTACAACTCGTAGTAAAAATATTGATATGTCTCAGTTGTGTGTGACACATATTTCTTTTAGGGGTTGGGGCGGGGGCGGGGGGGGGGTGACAGACATCCAGACGAGTCTGTATTTAAAAATATTTAAAAGTTAAAAGCCGCCCCCCCCCCATTTTTTTTTTTTTTTTTTACAAAAATCAAAAAAAAAAAAAAAAGGAAAAGGAGGTCAAGATGCGGATATTGCAATCCATTTAAATTTGAGAGTCACAATAGTCGTAAATAACCCGAGTAGATAGCTACAAGTCGTCGTGTGTGTGTGTGTGTGTGTGTGTGTGTGTGTGTGTGTTTCAGGCATGGCTATCTTGCTGGGCTATGGCTGAACAATCTTTAACTCATCTGGCCCACACAAAAAAAAAGAGGTTTTATTCGGAATATGAAACTTTATTAGAGTCCAGTGGGGGGTCCATTGTAAGGTTGAGATTATTAGTCTCTTGGTCCCATATCAGTGCCGTAGCGAGCTTAACTCGCGCCCTGGGCACAATACCTTTTTAGCTCCTCGCCCCCATTCGAAAACCATATAATATTATATATAAAATATACCATTGGGCGCCCCTTTTTGAGTAGCGCCCGGGGCATGATGTCCCCCTTGACCACTCCTCGCTACGCCTCTGTCCCATATAGAGTCCTCGACCCCCCAATGGAGACAGTGCTGCCTTTCCTTTAACAGAAGTTGTAGTGGTCACAGTGGTACCCCACGGTGGCAGTGACGTACATCGGTTGTTCCCGTGCGGCACTTATTTTGCCACCAGCAAGGGGCGGGATTTTCAACACTTTAGTACTTTTTTTTTTTCAGCAAGGGGGGTGGGACATCTGTTTGATGCCCCCCCCCGGGCACCACTAACGCTATTTACGCCACTGCACGTAGGGCGTGGGTAAGTAGTGCTCACAGCGGTACCGCAGAGGGCATTTTGGTAAACTGGAGTCGCCGAGGTTTGAACCCACAACCTGCGCATCGCCGATTAGGATCTCAACCACATTGCTTTAGGTTCATATCTCAGTTACAACCAGGTACCTATACTTCCACCAAGAATGTGGCGTAAGCTATAAGTCAGTAGCACGTAATGGAATTGGGTACTCAAAATACAGCGACAGTTTAAAAAAAAAAACTATTTAGACCAGTTAATGTATGTTTTGACTTTTTATTGTCTGGGAATATAATATTTGTTCTCGGTCTAAATGTTTGATTCAAGAATTTCTTTCTAGTTTTTTTTTAACATTCGGCTATTTGTGTTTATTCTACGGCAGTGTTTCCCAAAACTTTCGACTTCTGTGAAACCCCCTTTTTATAAAACTTGCATTTATAGTTTTTTACGACAATGGTTTCAACTCATAATATTGTTTTTTTACGACAATGGTTTCAACTCATAATATTGTTTTTTACGACAATGGTTTCAATTCAACTCATAATATTGTTTTTTACGACAATGGTTTCAATTCAACCCATAATATTGTTTTTTCGACAATGGTTTCAACTCATAATACTGTTTTTTTACGACAATGGTTTCAACTCATAATATTGTTTTTTACGACAATGGTTTCAATTCAACTCATAATATTGTTTTCGCTCTAGCCGTGCATGTTAACCCAACGTTCTCAGTCCGGTACGGTGAATACTTCGCCAAACGAGTACCACACTCTGGGGGGAGGCACTGTTCTACGGCAACAGTACATACATAAACCGGAAGTAATAGACACATGGACATAAAATAGTTCTGAAATAAATCTAAGGATTTGTTTGTGTTTGTTTAGGTCCTCGAATTAATTTGGATGACTCTTGCTCTATAAATTAAATATCAGACATGAACAAATGACAAGGGTGTAGGCTATTATTCAAATGTTTAAGACGAAGTCAAAAACATTTTTTTAATTATTTAAAAAAAAAGTAGCCCTATTTGGCTCATTTGCAGTTAAGGTACACTACTTGTGGACAAGTGTAAATCCAACTGACATTTGAGTGGCACTTTGCCAGATTTTTACTACAGTGGAATAAAGGACTACAACAGAGTTGTTGAAACTAAAGGGAATAGTGCAACCACTAGACACAAGTTCCTAGTGGCCAAGGATATGGTAATTATGGCAACTTATGAATGCAAAGTAAACGCACTACTGACATACACAAATAATAAGTTCCCAAATTTGAATAAATCGGTATTTTGTTTTTTAAAACCCAGATTTAAACAAACGCGGAGCAACTCCTGCAGGAGTGTAATGTCACTCTAAGGCCGGGTACTCCTCTTCATTTTAACCGAACAACCGACTGAGCAGTTATCCCTCGTGACACCAGCGCCGTCATGATAGGCGAGCGAGCGCCTAGCCCCCCCCCCCCCCCCACTCACAGGCCCTCCCATCATCACAGTTAACGGGTATATATATATATACATGTATTTGTTTGCAGTGGCAGCCAAAAGAGCGACTCTGTCCGTCCCTGGGGGGAATCGCGCATTGGGGAACATATCTGTGAGAGACGTACTTATGGATATAAAAAAAACTGGGGCCCCCTAGAGTGCCCTAAAGGTTTTGGGAGTCGAGACTTAAATTTTGCTGTAACCCAAACGTAACCCAATCATAACCCAATCGCAACCCAATAATAACCCAATCGTAACCCAATCATAACCCAATCGTAACCCAATAAATAACCCAATCGTAACCCAATCATAACCCAATCGTAACCCAATCATTAGTTTAAAATTCAATCTGTTAATTTTTTATTCCAATCTAACCGCTCAAGAATCGTTCACAACTTCTGTAAGAAATGTTACAAGTCGCGTCATTGCTTAAAGCCGGGCCCAGAAAAAACAAATTGCTTATTTATGAGATTGTCCCGGGGGGGGGGGGGTGCGTGCTAAATGAATCAACAGTTGGGGAGGGGGGGATCAGAATGGTGCTGCACATTGTCGAAGATTAATTATTATCGGCCCAAGATTTGCAAGATGTGGCCCTAGCAGCATTTTTTGTTTTGTGCCGAGGGGCTCCCTTAAATGCATCTTTTGTTTATGGCGCCCCCGCCCCCCCCCTCTCCTCACCCAAGACCGTCAGAAAACCTCTCCGTGTGGTGTCCACATTTCTTGAAGCGTAATTACTAGTTATTAGAATGTGTCTTGTTTACGTGGTACCAGCACAGGGGGAAGGGAGGGGGACGGAGGGGCTATTTTAAGAAACACTATGACGGTATTAGGAAACTGTGTTGTAATCAAGCTCCTCCCCCACCACCCACCAGCTCCCACCTCTCCCCCGGGCGTATTGCCCTTCGGTCTCGGGTCACGGCTACTAGACTTGCGAGGTCACGATGACGACAGTCACGTAACCCCGTGAAAAATGAGAGAGTTGACCTGTTCATGGTCGAGTAGAGAAGCAACTTGATGCCGGGGGGGGGGGGTGATGAAGAGGGGTGAAGAGTGAGGGACACACTGAACGTGTACTGAGATTAGAACAAAACAAACTGACCTTGTATACCATAAGACCTCGTAAACTGTAAGACCTTGTATACTGTAAGATCTTGTAAACTGAAAGACATTGTATACAGGTCTGCGACTGTTAAGCGGGGACGATGGTCGGGCTGTAAAGCTCTCGATTGTCGACCTGGAGGCACAATGTGTGTACAATGATTCAGTCGTCAACCATAGTAACTGATTGGGGGGGGGGCATAATTTTCTGATACGGAGACGTACCTCAGGTGGGGTGAGGGGGGTCCACATTCGAAAGCCCCCCCCCCAGGGCCCGAGCTTGTGCGAGGCCCCCAAAAATGATTTACATTAAATATCAAGTATATTATCTCATGTCATTCTGTCGAATGTCAAAATGCAGGGGCACCCCAAAGAGGCCAAGCCGCCCCCCCCCCACCTCCCGTCGAGCACCCAAATCCCTATAGGTTCGGCACTGCTGTGATACGGACAGATAAGGTAACTCGGGCCAACGTGAATTGTGCCCGCCGCTCAGGTAACTGGGAGATACATTCCATCAGCCTTGGCAGGTCAGGTTAACTTTCTGGGTGACATCACAAAATGTACATTGTGTGGGTGGCATGATGGGATAGATTTGAAATCCCATCGATTAGACCAGTTGGTGGTGGTGAACCTTTTTGGGGGCCGCGTGCCCATACGTTCGCCCACCATTGGATTAGAGTCTTCTTTGATTAAAGTCAACTTCGAATTAATTATTGAACTAAAGTCTTATTTTTATTCCTTTTTTTTTTTTCGTTTATTTTAATTTTACAGGTCCGTTGCGGGGGAGGGGGGTGTGGGAGTGTGGATGAAGGGAGGTCACTTGTCAGCGAAGCCTTGGGAAGGAGCGTCGCTTCAGGTATAATTTCTATTTAAATTTAGAATTTCTCGAGAGACAAAATAACCAACAGAACAAGTCCAGCTTAAGTTCGTCAACAGATGACCAGAAAAATGACTGCCCTCAGGGCATTTGACAATGTTTGGGGCAGTAGTCCGGCTGCCCCCTAACCCCTCTCCCCGAATCAAACACCCTTATAAAACCACAGCAGTCTATCTTAGTTTTTATGGTTTTTTTGCCTTTTCCGATGACGTTGATAAACATTGTCTGGGGAAAGAAGAAAGAATTCAAAGTGAAATTAACAGCATGTAATAATTCAGACAAATGTTTGCTTAAAATGAATCAAATATATGTATTCATGGGCAGAGGGATTTCATGCTGTTTGAACTGATATATATATATATATGTATACAGTGCCGCCGAGGGGGGGGGGACAAGGGGCAAATGCCTAGGGGCCCGGCGAGTTTTAGGGGCTCGGACTGAGCTGGCCAATCAACTTTTGGAAATATTATTATCAGCACGGGGGGCCCGGAATTTCTGTCGGTGGGCCTGTATATATATATATATTAATAGAGATATCACACGGGCCCATGGTTTGTTTTCACCTATAATCGTACCATAGCCCAATTTATTTTTTTTTAGTTTGAATTTATTTTTTTTTTTGATACTGCCAGCACTACACACACACATACATAACGATTCTTTAGATGTCAAGAAATTTATTAGATGGGGGGGGGGGGAGGGAGATGCAGAGAGAAGGGCGTCACCGTTTTCTACATAATGACGAAGATAAAAAGGTGGAATACTACACGTATGTGTAATAAAACTGACTATTGGATTCCAACTGAAACATTTTTTTCTTTTGAAGAGGAATAATGTTAGTACCAGTCAAAGGTTGATGTTACACGACGGTAGTAATAGACAGTAATAGTAATGCCCGATTGGTACCAGACCTCGGTGAGCTAGAGGGAACATTGGCGGGACCCCCAGAGTCGTAATAAATTTAGGCATTCACCCTAGGCCCCCAAATGCTCAAGGGCCCCCTTCTAGAATTTATTCCTATTAAATCTCATGCTGACATGTACTTTTGCCCATGGGCCCAAAAATATCTCTCAGTTTCTGACTGGGGCCCCAAAATATCTCTTAGTTTCTGCATGGGGCCACAAAGAACTAGCTGGTAGCTTTGCTTGAACCAACTGATCCGAGATCATTGCTATAGACCACTGGTCCCCAACCTTTTTCTCGCCGCGGACCGGTCGACGTTTTAATTTCACAGCGGCCCGCTGAGTAGGGGGCGGGGGTTGGGGGGGGGGGGAGAGATGAACGTTGATTATTTATATTTGAGATTGTTTTGATTTACAAAATGCCGCTGCCGCTCACGGCCGCTCGTTAATATTTCGTCCATTCAAAGTGGCAATATCCCGACAGAAATTCACCCCACAGGAAGTAAAAAGGAAAGAATTTAACATGTCTTGGGCGGCCCAGTACCCGCTGACTGGGGGGGGCACTGTTATAGAGTCTAGATCAGGGAAGGGCGAACTTTTTAAACCGTGGGCCACGTCATGTTCTTAAGTTAAAACAGAAAGGGGGGTCGCACATATTAAAATATAACAGCCAATGAAAAAGAACGATCGTGGCACGTGGAAGCAGCGCGAGGGGCCGGATCAAACAAACAGCCGGACGATCCCGGACTTGGCCCGCGGGACTTTGTTTGTCCATGTCCGGTCTAGACTTTCATTAACCTCACGTGGCCCATTCCCTGTTTACGCCCATTTCAACCGTTACAAAATTATAACGGTTTTATCCAATGGCAAATCTTTTTTTTTACTAAGGAATTTCCTAATTGCGCATGCGCATCAAACCTTTTAAGTGACCTCTTGAAAAAGTTGTATCTTTTTTAAAAAAAAAACAATTTGTATTTGTATGTGTGTGTTTGCAAAAAAGAATTAGAACAAAAATGTGTCGTTTTATTTTGTCTTCTTAAAAAATGCATCTTACGCCTGAGTGACTTTTGTCGTGTCTGGATAGATTCCCCTCTGCGCATGGGGGAGGGAGGGAGGGAGGAGTGAAAAGGCGCGGGGGGGGGGGGGGCTTGCTTGCTTTTGGTTTCTTGACAGCCATGCGCTACGCTCTGGTGGTTTAAATTTTATGTCCAGAATTATTTTTAATGGATGTTAAGAAATTTGCCGTTTTTGAACTTTGCTCTTTTTTTTTTCTTCCTTTCTTTCTTTCCAATTCTTCAATGTCTGTGTTCACCAGTCGATCCGAAAGATACAATTCATAGAAATATGTTATCCATTTATTATTTATTTAAAAAAAAAATAAATTAAATAGCGGTACCACGAATCGGCCATTAACATAGCATTAGGACTTTTAGGTGACCAGAGTACAGTTTCATTCCAAGTTCAGGTTTTTTTTTATATAAAAGAATCATCTCTGGTTGACGTGCCGACGAGACGTCAAGTTGTTTGTTCTCAAAGACATTTGGGGGGCGCCATCAAACTGAATGACTCCCCCCCCCTCTCCCCTTCTCTACCAGCCTTGTGAATGTTGGAGAAATTAAAGATGGAGTTTTAAAAAAAAATGGCGTTTTACGAATTAATAAAATTAAAAAAAGGTGGGGGGTGGGGGACGGGGAGGGGGGTTATTGTTTTTATAATGAGCTAACTCCAAACATTGGCGAAGATGTTTTAAAACAATCAATCAAACAAACAAACAAACAAACAATACACAACTGAATGTCATTCTGGTCGGTGGGGGTGGGGGTGGGGGGGGGGGGGCAGTGGGGGAGTGGGGAGCTGGTGTTAGTACGGGTGTATACCTTTTAAAAGATGCTTAGGTCACTTTTCAAAAAAACTGTGTATTGACAGTCCGACTTGTCTTCCCGTTGCGTGCTATCACGAAATAGGGGGGTGGCTGTCCAGAGCCTTTAGGGGCCCCCAAGATAGAGAATTCGTGTATATTTGGGGGTGGGTGGGGGCCTAGGAGGGAAAAATGTCAGTGGGAGCCTTCTCATCGCCAGATGTATTCGAAATTAATACTGGAAGAGGGTACTCACACTTTACTGTGTCCGAATGTGCACCGTCTATGGAATCACCACGGTGGCTCTAAGATTGTGGCAACAAACAAGATAATGTGTTGGTTTGTATTTTTTTACAGCTTAAAGTCTATTGATAGTCTATCTTTACGGATAGCATATATCTATGGATAGCATATATCTGTGGATCTCATTTATCTATGGTTAAGCTGTATCTGTTGATATCTCTGCGGATAGCATATATCTTTGGCTAAGCTGTATCTGTTGAAAGCCCATATCTGTGGATAGATAGCATATATCTTTCTTCGGATGCCTATATCAAGGGATAACCTATATCTACGTGAACCAATGAAGACATTGTTTGCCTCGAACCATGTTCATGTTATAAATATTCAACCTGAAATTCGAATTTCAAAAGGTTGTTGTTGCTTTTATCCGAAGCTTTAGAGTACAACTTGAGTACATTTTCAGAGTACTACTTGAGTACAGTTTCAGAATACTTGTACTCGTGCATGAGATGGTGGGTAAGTTCTACTCATTGTCTTACTTGCAATTTTAAAAACGTGTGTATTTATACTTGCCCCTAGGGTACTTGTACTTGCCCCTAGTGTACTTGTACTTGCCCCTAGGGTACTTGTACTTGCCCCTAGGTTACTTGTACTTGCCCCTAGGGTACTTGCACTTGCCCCTAGGGTACTTGTACTTGCCCCTAGGGTACTTGTACTTGCCCCTAGGGTACTTGTACTTTCTCTGATGTACTTGTACTTTCTCTGGTGTACTCGTACTTTCCCCTAGGGTACTTGTACTTGCCCCTAGGGTACTTGTACTTGCCCCTAGGGTACTTGTACTTGCCCATAGGGTACTTGTACTTGCCCCTAGGTTACTTGTACTTGCCCCTAGGGTACTTGTACTTGCCCCTAGGGTACTTGTACTTGCCCCTAGGGTACTTGTACTTGCCCCTAGGGTACTTGTACTTGCCCCTAGGGTACTTGTACTTGCCCCTAGTGTACTTGTACTTGCTCTGGTGTACTTGTACTTTCTCTGGTGTACTCGTACTTTCCACTAGGGTACTTGTACTTTCTCTGGTGTACTTGTACTTGCCCCTAGTGTACTTGTACTTTCTCTGGTGTACTTGTACTTTCTCTGGTGTACTTGTACTTGCCCCTAGTGTACTTGTACTTTCTCTGGTGTACTTGTACTTGCCCCTAGTGTACTTGTACTTGCCCCTAGTGTACTTGTACTTTCCCCTAATGTACTTGTACTTGCCCCTAGGGTACTCAGTATGACTTCAAACAGTAGAGGTAATATAAAAAAACAGGGGGTTGACAATTTTAAAAGTACAAAAATACATTTTAAATCGAAAAGACTCTGATGGTTATACAAAAGTTGTTCAATTATTTTATATTGCTGCGATAATGCACGACGACATGGTGGGGGGGGGGGAGATAAACGGGCCTAAACGAGCTCATAAATCAGTAGATCTTGCTCCCACACGCCTCTCCCTCTCCCCCTCTCCCTCCCTCTCTCTCTCTCTCACTCACTCTCTCTCTCTCCCTCTCTTTCTCTCTCTCTCTCTCTCTCTCTCTCTCTCTCTCACACACACACACACACACACACACATATATTTAATAGATTCAGTGCCGTAGCGAGCTTAACTTGCGCCCGGGGCACAATAACTTTTTAGCGCCCCCCCATACGAAAACCATGTAATAATATATGTAAAATTTACCATCTGGCGCCCCTTTGTGAGTGGCGCCCGGGGGCATGGTGCCTTCCCTTGCCCACCCCTCGCTACGCCTCTGAATAAAGTGAAGCACTTTGCTAAAGACAGTTAGTCCCGCTAGTTGTACCTACATCGATTAAAGTATTTTTGTTGTGCTAAAGGAAAGATTTGATCAATCGGAATGTTTTTATTTTGATTGTGTCATCGCTACAAGAGACTTTAGTATCCTGTGTGTCCTTAACCGGCTGGCGTGTTTGTTTGTTTGTTTTTGTTGGGGTGGGGAGTGGGGTGGGGAGAGATAAAATTACAGCCATTGAGTGAAGGACCAGCACGTGATTTATATCGTACTCCTCCACCCTCTCTGCCTTCCAGTCGTGGGGTGGGGGGCAGGGCCGTTTTAAGGTCATCGTAGGCTCTAGGCACTTTTAAAGTCGTAATCCCTCCCCGATTTCGTTTTTTAAATATTTTTCAAGAATGCACTTGTTTTCACTTTATGTTCTGGCTTTCGTAGGCCCTTGAAAAGTCCGTAGGCTCTAGGCACAGTGCCTACTGTGCCTATAGGATACATCGGCCCTGGGTGGGGGGGTTCTATAAAGATTAAACAGATAGCTAGCATTATATAGAAGTGTTGTAGCATTTGAATTCGATTTGTTCTGACCAGCAATCGATTTCTGTTGTGTTCATTAATGTTAACAAAAATTAATAATTTGTATACAGACTGAGCTCCTTTTCATATCTGCATCAGGATATTTTAATTTTGTTTTATTGATGTTTATCGACAATTAGCATTATTCCTATTTACTTTTGTATTTTAGACTTTTTTTTACTGTTGACTTTTTTATGGTTGACTTTATTACTGTTGACTTTTTTGTTGACTTTTTTATTGTTGACTTTTTTACTGTTGACTTTTTATTGTTGACTTTTTTATTGTTGACTTTTTTACTGTTGACTTTTTTACTGTTGACTTTTTTACCGTTACTTTTTTTTTACATCTAGACATTTTTACTACCATTTGTAAGATGAGAAAAGAAGCGGATTCAGGTCGGTTGGGAGGAAGGGGGGGAGGGAGGTGGCAGGGAGCAGATGAAAATAGTGGGCCCTTTTCAAAGACAGAGACCAGAGTTATGTGAAGTTACGAGCATGTGCGGCCCTTCATGAGTCAAGCCCGTGTGCAGCTAGTGTAAGTGGCGCCCGGGTCGGACTCGGAGAGACGCCGCCCCCGTTCTTGAGCCCAAAACAATACATTTGTACAGCCAGATGCCGAATTGTGGCTGGCGGCGAAGTAAATGCAACCCACAGCCGGACATCCCCCGCTGACACCCATCTAATTACGCCTCAACTTCATGACCATGTCCACGGTACATTGACCAGTCTTTTTGGTGAAAAAGGTGGGGGGGGGGCGGGTTGGCGTTGGCACAACTACATGAGAACGCCATTTGGGCTCACTAGGCTGTGTATTGTTCTATTTAAGTGACGTCATTACCCTTTTTTTATAGTATGTTATGAATTCAGTATCGAACCTAGGGATTCGGGGGTCCCGGGGGTGAGGGGGGGCTTGGCCTCTTTGGGGGGGGGCCTGCATTTTGACATTCGACCCCATGACATGAGATAATGTACTTAGTATTGGAGCCCCCCCCCTCAAACTGGGGCCTGGGGGGGGAGGGGGGGACTTTCGAATTTGGAGACCACCCACTCCCTAGTTACGACTGTGTATGAAATTTTTTTTTTCGGCATATGATTTTTTTATTTAGTTTTGGCCTATTTTTTTTTTGTCGAGGCTTACGTTCAGTGGGGCCAACAGCGAAATGGACTGAATTACAGCCACCTGGCCAGTCTCCATATAGTGATTTCTACAAATTATTTTGTCTGAAGTTTATATAACATTTTATTTTTAAACTAGCTACGCCTCCCGCCCCCCCCCCCCCCGACATACACCCTTTTTTTTATTTATCCTATTTAAAAAAAAAATAAAAAAATAAAACAACACATGTAAGCGCTGTTTGCCAGGATGACCTTTCAACTTTCGATACATAAACGATACTAGTGTTTCTTTTTTTTTTTCTAAACATCAAACCACAGACAGGCATGTAGACACACACACACACACACAGACATTTACTCTAGGCTACACTATCAGGTCACATTTACCGTTATTTTACGCTAACTGTCAGGGAGTATCAGCCCTATCCCCCCCCCCTTTTTTTTTTTTACTCTTTTGCTCCACGTCGACATTGCCAGAACCGTTATCCACCACGTGACAGACGGTAATTGCATCCTGGCAGACTATTGTCATTTTGAATTGGGCCGTGAAGTGCACCCCCCCCCCTTTTCCCAAAATGTCTTCGCTTCTTCCACACCCCTCACTTTTTTTTTAACTTAGAAAAAAAAAAAACAGTTTCTGTTGACTGGAATTACATTTCGACTGGGTCACATGATTTATCACAAAAGTTTACAAAAAACCGTTATAAACACACAGACACACAGACACACACACACACACATGCAACATATTAGCGCAGTCACACACATACGTTTGAAAATGTTGTATTTAAAAAAAAGAAAAGATGATCCAACCTGGCCAGCCTATAAGATACATAGCCAGATTTAGTTGAATAACAATGATAGGAATTATTATCATTATTCTCCGATGGCCTTCAAATACAATTACTGGTATCTCAATGTGGGGGGAAAACCCATTGGGAATTTCTATGCTTTATAAAAAGGAACCTATTGGCGTACAGTTTAAATAGGTGTGTTTCTTTAGATTTTTTTTATCTGTATTTGAAAAGATATAGCGAAATGAGGTAAAGCAAAAAAAAAAAAAAAAGTTAGTCAAATAGCTATGAAGATTGTCGCATTGTTTGGTTCCATTTTAGAAAAAATGTAGGCTTGCTTGATCAAGGGATAGTGATGGGAACAGCCAATGACGTAATAATAGCCGAGGATGTTACCACTTGCAAAATATTGTACATAATGTAAAAAAATAAAAATCCCACGAAACAATGTCGTATTAATGCTTGGTCCCACTGGGCTCGTGCCCTGGGTCCATGTGGTATAAAGGCAACATGCTAATGTACCATTTGCGTTCCATTTTTATGAGTGATTATCAAAAAGCGCCCGCCCCACCCCTCAGCATACTGGTTTGTCCAGGGCTGCATGGTGCTCTCCCATTGTCTTCCTTATTTTCTTGGATGGTGGCAACTAGGGCAATTGACCCTGGTCCCCTCTCACCTGATGCCCGGGGGTGGGGGGCGCTGTATAGATTCTTTTGTCATCCAACTTCATGCACTTAAGACTCTCTGGTCCGCATGGGGGCGAGGGGCGGGGGGGGGGGGGGGGGGCGCCCCCACCACCAGCCCTCCCCCCCCGCCTTTTTTTTAAAAAATATCCCCCGGGGGGGAAAAAACACACACATATCCCCCCCGGTCTGGAGAATTTTTTTTTCATCCCCGGCACTGGTTTTTTCTTAAATCGAACACTGGTCCGCATATGACATTGTACAAAGGCCCCACGTAATCTACTGCTAAAATCGCCTCCATGTTGAAAGATCGTTTCCTGCATTGCTTCACTGGATTGGATGTGAAACACAGTGAACTATTTTTCAACGTTATGAATTCGACGTATATTAAGAGTCGCCATTTATATTGATTACTTCCTGTTTAATTTTTTTTTAAATTATGATTTTTAAAAATGTAATGTCCTTCCTATTGTACGTTGCTGTTTTTTTTACCAACATTCCGGTAATAATGACTTCAAAGAGAGATTTTCAGATAGTTGTCAGAACACCTTGTGAAAACTGAGTCATCGTCAACAGATGAACAAAAAAAAATTAATTGCGAATTACCAGCTGAATTGATTCATTGAATCGGGTCTTCAAATAGATCGTTCAATTATTACGTAATGCCTTTGGAGGAAGTTGTTGCCAAAGATCATGGTTGTTGCCATAGATCATGGTTGTTGCCAAAGATCATGGTTGTTGCCAAAGATCACGGTTGTTACCAAAGATCATGGTTGTTGCCAAAGATCATGGTTGTTGCCAAAGATCATGGTTGTTGCCAAAGATCATGGTTGTTGCCAAAGATCATGGTTGTTGCCAAAGATCATGGTTGTTGCCAAAGATCATGGTTGTTGCCATAGATCATGGTTGTTGCCATAGATCATGGTTGTTGCCATAGATCATGGTTGTTACCAAAGATCATGGTTGTTGTCGAAGATCATGGTTGTTGCCAAAGATCATGGTTGTTGCCGAATGCGACAAATTGTGAAAGGGATTTGGGGGGGGAAAGAGGAGACGGATTAAGCTAGAGGAGCCACTGTAACCAGTATTGACGGTTGAACAAGCTCCTCCTCGCTTGGGATCCACATCAGTTTCCCACAAACGGGCTTTGTGAAAGACCATGCTGGCCTATGTGGGTCGCTCTGTGCTTACGAGGCAGAGATGACAGCCATTACTGAGGCAGTGGACCACATAGGAGGGCTAATTCCGGAAGGGACTTGCCTGCTACGAGCATTGTCATCCTGACCGATGCGCTCTCTGTTCTCCAAGCTGTAAAAGGGACGGGAGAATGGCCGCTTCTGCTGGAAGCCATGCTGATGGCAATACAGGGTCTTCAATGGGTTCCCGGGCATGTGGACGTGCCTGGAAATGAACGGGCAGACTGCATTGCCAAGGCAATCCAACAGTTGACAGATCCCAAAGTGCAGCCCGTGAGTGCAAGAAAGAGCTCATTCGAGGCAGCGCGTGCCAAGATCTGTCTCTTTGGACAATCGAAGTGGTTCTCGAGCTGGGACAATGGGGTGAACGGAAGGAATGTCCGAAAGTTTCTAGAGCGGCCGTCCAAAACTGACCCGTGGTGGAAGCTTAGGAGAGTCGAGCAGGTGCTAATTGCCCAGTTCCGTACTGGGCATTGTCCTATTGGCGCGTACTTTGGGAGGTTGAGGTCCAATGTCGACATCCTTTGCAGACACTGCAGGGAGGTGGAGGAAACCGTGGATCACGTGCTTTCAAGTGCCCCGGACTGGCGGACCACAGGAGGAACCAGTCTGGAAGCTTGCTGGCCATCGGGCTCTATGGCAGTCTCCAGATGTTGAGAGACACAGCAAGTCTGATCTCACGGGCTCTAAGAGACTAAGTCTCAGCCCGCAGTTTACTGAGAGAGTTCAGAGAGAAAGGAGCCACTCCGAGCCAGTAGCGTGAACATTCTACAGCGGGGGCTGGGGGGGGGCAGGTAATACATTTTACTAAATAGAACAAATAAGCGGGGGGGGGGGCAGACAAAACGCAGGGGGGGGGACCGTCCCCCCGCACGCTACGGGCCTGCTTCTGTTACTAGGCTAAAACGTCACTGGGGAAGGGATTTTTATACACATGGGTTATAAAAATTTCACCTGGAAGATAAAACGAAACTTATTATTTTCTGAAAACATTTTATATTCTGAAAATATTCTGAAAGTACCTAAAACATTTTATGTACACTTTTTAGTTAGTAAAAAAGATTAGTTCGACTACACTTTTGACCAAAATTAAAAGTTGGTTAAGCTTTTTACTTGTAATCAAAAAATAAAAGTTTGTTGATCTTTTAGTAACTTTTTAGCGAACTCTTACCCATCAACGGTTGTATCAAAGGGCGTTAAATCGTTTCCCCGACGCTCTCATTTAATGTAACTCACATTAGGAAGAGTATTGTCGTTGTTTTTACCTCCCCTTAGGAGACGGATGGTCGTGCGGTATATACCCGGAGAGTCCCGGTTTCGAAGCTCATGGATAAACTTGCGATTTTTTCAGGTCCTGGTGAAAGTCCCCCAAGTTGACCCAGCTTTAAATGGGTACCTGACTTTAAGTTGGGGAAGTAAAGGCGGCTGGGCGTTGTGCTAAACACACAATCCCTTTATGTGCTGAGTTGACTGAAACAGATGAACTCTACACTTCATCTGCCCCAATGAGTCCTTAGGGGCTTAGTGAAACTTTACTTTTACCTCCCAGTAAAGAAAATGTATTTGGAAAAATTCAAATGAATTTAAATAAATGTAATATTAATCATAACTTTTAAATACATTTCTCCATCTCCAGATATATGCTTGTGTGTGTAACAAGTATGGGTTTAAGCATGTTACCAGCAATTATTTTTTTTTTTTGGGGTAATAATTTACATGAAGTCCCTGTAAAGATGAGATGAAATCTCTTAGATCCTATAAACCACTAATGGCATGGTTTTTGCAGATCCCTTCTTTCATCCCCACCATAGTCGATAGTGTAATGACCATGAAGGCACCATGGGAGATACAGCAGAGACTTTAACCATAACTTGAAATATCCATTGGTCATCACCAAATATCGAGCCATATCTAGTACTTTGATTTCCCCATTAGCGATTTTTCAAATAAAAAAATCTATAAAATATTTATACTTTTTCAAACCAGATATAATTCACCAACATATTTGACATGATCTAAATATTCACAGATACAAAAAAATCCACACAAAGAAAACAAAAAAAAAAAGTGTTTTTTTTAATACATAAGATTTTTTTTTAATTACACAGTCTTATTTCAATTTGATACTTTTTAATAGGTTACGTATAATAATAGTCATTGAGTTACGTATTATAATAGTCATTAAGTTAAAATTTAGGCAACAAAATCAAACTGTTGACTAAAAAAAAATTACATAAGTCCTTGACAGTTCCTCTGGGTGTTTGTTAAAAAAAACTATCTCATCTTTTTTCTATGACGACTTTACAAAAAAAAAAAAAAAAATACACAGAAGTTCCAATCTGGAGACAGTCTGTAATATTGTCCTTGCAAATAAAATAATTAATAATTTTTAAAAAAATTAAGTAAATCACCAAAACAGACAACAATAATAAAATAAAATAATGTCCTGTAGTTTTTTTTGTTAAAAAAAAATTTTAATTTCACAGTGGATTACAAACTGTCTAGTTTACCTTTATTTCATTAAAAAAAAAAAAAAATTATTCAGAATTCACCAATCATGATGAATGTCTCAATCTCCCACACCATACATAAACCCTCCATTATATCTGGCCACCGAGTTCCAGTCATCTCATCCAGCCGAACTTCAAATATACAACAACGGAGACCCCCTCCCCCCTTCCCTCCATCCCACTACCCAACCCCTTCAAACCCACTCCCCCCCTCCAAACCTCAAATAGACTAATAATACATCACAGTAAATGCCATAATGCTTTTAACTTTAAATTGTATTTGGCCAAAGATGCCGCACTGTACAAACTCACTCCATTTTCTTCCAGTACCAATCAAGTTTTTTTTATTTCAGTTTTAAATCAAAACAATAATGAAAGGCATCACCATAAAAGTTTTTTTTACTAAATAAAAATAATTGTACGCGCCTTCTGAAATGTTTATGTTTCAGATGTGACCCCACCCCACCTTTTATACAGATACAACAATCATCGATTCTGTATAGTGAGCCCGGCAGATGAGTCTCAAAAATACAGCTAGCTTATAATTAGAACAAGTCGACATGCACTCAAAAAGAAAAAAAGACAGCCTGGCTAACAGACATGTCAAATGTGAATTACAGATGATACATCCGTTTCGACTTGACCAGACAAAATCTGAATCTTCAACTGTATAAAATATGAGCCAGCATTAATTCAATGTTCATTTTAATTCATAATAACTATTAAAAAACAAAAACACAAAACCTAAAATACTTCTAAAAAGTAAGAAGGTTAATACTATTTATCAGTGTTTATAAGATTAAAAACTCGCCAACAAAATAAACATATTTCGCCTTCATTCTGCTTCAACCTTTTGTCGATAATAAACTTGCATCATTATTTTGAATGTGCACTGCCCATTGTACGTATCACAATGATAAATGATCAACTGACACTCAGGAGACTTCTATGGACTTTGCTACATCATTGTTATCTCTTTCTAAAGATTTGTTTTACAAAGACTATTAACTCATATCGAAATAGACAAGAGTTTCACGCCACCTATTTATATTTTCCATTTCTCTGTTATCAGATGAATATGCTTTTATCCCCATATAGCACATACATGCTATTATGTTTGTTGAAAAGTTTTACGCAATTTAATGAGCAACAACAATAAAAAATGGATTTAAACTCACAAAGTATCAAAAGAAAGAAAGAATCAGACAAAGTTAATTACCACTAGAAAAGAAAAAAAAATTTTTCATCAAAATCAAGATTTTTTTCATTACATAAAAAGAACCAGCAAACATTATAATAAAAACAGTAATAAAAATAATGAATAAATACTATGCAGTGACACAGGTCTTCCAGTTCTAAATATAGAATTCTTAGTAATCTCGAACCCAGTGCAGGTCACCCTGACCTAACTGTCCAGGTAACCTCTGATTAGCAGGACTGACATGCAAGAAAGTGAATTGCAGGTTGCTTGACATCATTGGCCAGAAAGAAAGAAAAAATTACAGTTATATACAGACTATGTATATATTTATAGATACATGTAATGACATCATGTGGCTGCATTAAATTAACAGTACAAACGACCCAGATAGAAACATTATTAGATTTTTATGCAATCTGTCCCCCGCCCATGGTCCCTAAGTGCCCTAAGTTCATCTGACAGAAGAAAAAAAAAGAGTTAAAAACAAGAAGAATATAAATTGTTACAATTATTGTAAGAACAGGTAAATAAAACTGTCTCCTCATAACAAGCACTGTGCAAAACTAATATGAAAGTTCTCGACTGACTGAAAGAACATGTTCAAATAACACAAAAATACTGAGTTATATAAATAATTTTTCCTCCTACGCCAGAGGTGGCCACAGATGAGGTCATTAGAAGCCACATTACTGCTTTACATATGCTAACAAAATTTCTATAAAGAGCCACTTTACTGCTTTTCGTATGGTAAAAAAAATTACTATAAAGAGCCACATTACTGCTTTTCATATGGTAAAAAAATAACTATTAGTGAGTCACATCATAGTAAATTTAACAAGAGAAAGTAATGAAATAATTTTTTAAAAAGCCAACTCAATGAGAGTATGAGCACTGTGGTGCTGTATAACAATGAAAACAACCTTTTATTTTACAATACATTTCTCTTAACCAGGCAGTATATAGTATGAAGGCCTGATAACCATGAGCCTGGCCAAATAATCATGAGCATGGCCAAATAATCATGAGCCTGGCCAAATAATCATGAGCCTAGAGTCAAGTCTTCTTATTTATAATCTTAAAATTTTTAAATTTGTAATGCAGAAAGTAATTTCAGTTACAAAATATTTATGTTATTTTTTGTAACAGAAATTAAAAGTTTACCAATCTAAGTTACGAATTAAAAGTATAGATATCAAATAGTTGGTATGGGCAACAGCAGTTACCAGCCTTTGAACAGATGTACATTTTTTTTAAGGTAACTATACAATTGACAAGACTCGTGTGTGATAATATATATATTGTTTTGGGGTTTGGACGAAGACAAAGTGCTCTGTACAAGGTTAATACAGATGGAAAAAAAAAAAATGAAAATCTGTATGTCATGGTCATCACAATATGATGATCAGTTAGTAAAAAAGTGACATAATTATTGCAATCTTCAAATACACAAGAGTGACTCATTTTAAATAAGCTATAGGTTATGGTGAGGGGGACAAAAAAAGAAAAAAAAATAATAAATGCACAAATAAATTGACATGGTGCTACAATTAATAAATACACATGGGTTTATATTTTAGATTTCTCTGTATTACCACCAATCAAAAAACACAAGTCTCACAGGTGACCTCGTGGAAAAAAAAACCTCGGCGATGAATGCACTCTTAAACCATCAACAGAAGAAACGATTCATGTGTGTCATTGATACAATTTGCCTTTTTACAGCCCCCCCCCCAACATAGAAAATTCAACAATACAAAGTTTTCATCATGATGTTCTAAAATATTGTCCTTAAAGTTGGTTGAATTTTGTACAATATAATGGATTGTATTCAATACAATTTATTTGTTTAAAAATTAAGCAAAAATAGTTTTATAATCTTGTTTAAAATTGTTTTGCTTTTTATTTAAATAAAAAAAAGAAAAAGAAGAATTTGATTAGATGGTGTTTGCATTTTATACGCTGTATAAAGTAAAATAACACGTATTTTTAAGTGTGTAAAAAATAAAAGGAGCTAAAAGTAGCCTGATCAAAAAAGATTAAAAATAAAAAAAAAAGATAATTGTCAATAAAAATTAAAAAAAAAATTCAAAATACTGAATTTTAAAATTTCAGCTCTTTCAGAAAATTAATGACTAAAAGGCAATAAAAATAGATTATGACCAGCAGGGCTGAGCAGAAAAATAAATTCTTAGGCTAGTGCCTAGTCTGTGACCTGATTTTGTCAGCTAACAAAAAAAAAAGTATAATAGATTGCATTTGTGTACGGTGACAGAAAGATACAGAATATTTCTCGATGATAAAAAAATTATGACAGTAAACACAAAACATACTGGGAGGTGCTGAATAAATAACACACATAAATACATTTCAATCAAAGTCACAATAAGTTTAATCGTTTGATAAAACTTTGTGCAACAGATAAATAAAAGATTAACGAAACGGTGTGAAGGGATAAACTTTATACACCAGCTTTGTGCACAGTGATATTAAATTACATCCAGGGAGTTATTATCAGCCATTATTAGGCATGACTGTACAGTTTTGATCAACTTTAAAAAAAAAAACTCATTGAACAAACACAACACATAATAAAAGTTATCCCATGAGAGTTTTGAATATAAAAATTTTTTTTCAAAACTAAGAGCATCAGACAAATCCTTTCTATAATAATTAAAAAAAAAATAATGTACACCGTAAAAAGTACAAAACTAAAAAAAAAAAAATTAAATAGATCAGAGCTATACTTTTAACAGTATAGTTCCATTCAAACACAGTTCAAAACATCTTTAATTAAAAGAAAAATCATTCTTTTATCTTTTACAACTAGGAAGTAGTAGTGATGCAGCGTCTTTTTTCAAAATACTGTTTTTAATGGAATCAATGAAAAAAATACTGAATGGGAATAATCTATACCTGTTTTATTTTTTTTAAGGGCACAACCAATGTTATGAATATACAGGGCTACATGATTATGAATTTTTCTAGAAAATGTTTACAGAACAAACAGAATTCACTTAAGAGTAGGATACGGCCTTTGAATTTATAAAATATGGACAAACAAAGTGTCCAATTGTTATCATTCTTTATTCCATCTCTCATGAGACATAATGTATGTACATAATGTACACAAAGGAGATAATAAATTACATATTTTTATGTGTACATAGCATTTACACGGATATTTATATTTATGTGCAAAACAACATAGTCATTTACAGAAAATAATGCATTTGTAAGTCAACTTTGACTTCATACAACAGCTATATGTTTTCATCAATTTTCTGATCAAGAAAAAATAATTTGTCTTAGTAAAAAAAAAAAAAAAGCACATATTTGAGTTTCAACCAAATATACACACACACTCACACAAATATATATAGATATAAATATAATTATATATACACATACTCACACAAATATATAAAAATATAAATATAGTTATATAAATTAACAGGGAAAAATTGTGAAAAAATATGAAACACATTAAAAAAAAATATATATATATAAAATAAACAGGAACAAATGTACAAGTCTTGAGGTAAAAGATGCAAATCACCAATGTTTTAATATCATATTCGTTCAGTAACAAAAAAAACAAATGAAAATCGCAGAGGCTCAGATTCCAATTACAGAAATAAAATAGTGCTCTGCAGAAAAAAAAAAAACTATTTAGAACTTTTAATGATTAACATACTCGAGATAAAAAATACATATTTTTTTTTTTAAATCATTGATTTGTTCTGTTTGATTTCCAACACATAAAAGCAAACTTAATATTGGTACACACAGCTGAAGTATTCATTTAAAATATACCTTACAGATAATTAACTATCAATAAAAATGCAGATAAGACTTGAAATTTTATCCTAATAAGGTTGCTATTATTGTTGTTTTTTTTGCAGACTGATAAAGGGGGACAGAAAACATTCAAAAATGTATTTAAAAATGAAACACACAAAATTTTACTTTTAGTCAACATTGAGAGATACTCTAACTCTCTTTTGCTCTTTTTTTTTTTTGTATTTGCTGGACAAATAAATTATTGAATGTCTTTGCTCCAATATATGATGAGCGCAAAATTATTTAAATTGAATTTAAATGGGGGCAGGGGGAAGGTCTTTTAGATTATAGGTCAATACAAGCGTTGGAAATGGTCTCAATAGTCTTATCTCATTTTAAGCCATGGTTTAAAAAAATGTATCTACAATTTACCATGATTATCTCTGTTGTTATTAAAAAAAGGACTACTCTAATTGTATTGTTGGATTATTTTGTATTGAATTGTATTCTAATTGAGTTGTTGGATTATTTTGTATTGAATTGTATTCTAATTGTATTGTTGGATTATTTTGTATTGAATTGTTTTATAATTGAGTTGTTGGATTATTTTGTATTGAATTGTATTCTAATTGTATTGTTGGATTATTTTGTATTGAATTGTATTATAATTGAGTTGTTGGATTATTTTGTATTGAATTGTATTATAATTGAGTTGTTAGATTATTTTGTATTGAATTGTATTATAATTGAGTTGTTGGATTATTTTGTATTGAATTGTATTATAATTGAGTTGTTGGATCCAAAAAAAAAAAAAAATCAGTCTACAAATGCCAATAAGTTAATTTGTTTGATTGGATTCGTTATTTTTGGAGAGAAGAAGTATATATAAAAGTCTAATCAAGGGTAAGGGAAACAAAAAAAAAGGTTTTCAACTGCTGATCCAGTCAGATGAATGAGTTAAAGCTTCTGAACAGTCTTATATAAAATCCTCATGCGAGCATGCATGAGTGTAACAATTATTTACCTTTACACACAAATACAGTCTGCCCCAATCATCGAGAATAAATAGATGAATAACAATTAAAATACAACATGAAATTTTGATAAAAAAAAGAAGGGACATAAATCCAGAATAAAACAATTATGAAAAAAAAAACATTTAATGTTAACTTCTGAATAAAATGTGTTTGATTTTATTTATGATTATAAAAAAATGAGAATAGAAAATGATGTAACAATGAAAATAAGTGCAATAAAATTTAACAGAGTTGAATGACTAATAAGTTATATTATTCACTATTTATTAGTAATTTAAAATGTCCATTAAGCTAAAAACGTTTGAAACAATAATATACGTTGTTTTAGTAACATTTAGACATGCATTCTCATTAGATTAATAGCCATTTTAACAGATCTTAATAACAAAACCTCCCAGTAAAAGACAGCTTCATATTATCGCTTATCAGCCACACTGGCCGAATGTTAGTAAATGTCTTGAATTTTTACATTGCCTAATCTGGGTATACTTTAAATGTCGTATCTTTTCACTGCACAGTCTGGGTATTCTTTAGATATATCTTTCAACGAAATCTTTCCATGTAGAATAAAAAGGTAACTATTGGCAAGTAACTTGAGTTGAAAAAAATAAGTTTCACACAACGTCAAAATGCCTTTTGTGTTGACTACTCCACGTTTCAGAAGACGACATGTTCTGTGGAGGAAAGCCAGTTGTTAAAAACAATGTGAACACCTTCTTCAGATGGATTACTTTTGCACTAATGCATAAATCATAAGCGACAAAACAAAAACATTAAACAGCAACACTATTATAAATTGATAATTGATTACAGAAATGTACCACAGTGAAACATCATTATTACGAACTTCACTGTAATGAATTTTTTAATACTGCAATTTTTTTTTCCTGTTCTATCCTTTATATAATGTCTGTTAAAGAAAATCGTAGTGACAAAATTCTTCATTTTAGTAAAAAAAAAAAAAAGGCATTTGATGGAGGGAGGTGGTTGAATAAAAAAAATTTCAAATGACCTCAAACCAGGTATCAAAAATTACTTTTACTAATCTGAGCAGTTGGGGGGAGAGAGGGATGAGCTTTAAAATTACACATAGCATTTCTGACCAAGTAATGTGCTGTTCGGGCATGATTGACAGTAATTACAGTTGAAATTGAATAGCTTAAGAAAAATGTGATTTTATTGTTTGTGGTAGAGATTTGATAGACACTGATGATCATATTTTGTTTTTAGATAAGGAAAACTACATAAATCGTAATTGGCTAAGACATTTAATAATTTGATCAGAAATACTCAAAGAGAAGAACAGAAACCAAGATTTAAAATACCCATGATAATAATTTTATAATGTACTTATTTACCTGTGCATTTAATTTTTTGGAATGCATACATGCAAAAACTTTAAAATGGGTTTAACTCTCTTATTTATTATTCTTTTTTTTTTCTCAATTTATATACAATGTCATGAACAGAAAATATTTTGTAAAATAAAGTTGCAGTTTAAGTTGAAAATTAATTTTGAACAGTTTTAATGAAATTACTATTATATCATTGCATTCATATCTATAAATAAATAAAATGCACCAGACAAAAAATGATGATCCTCCCCGAATTTTGGCTCGGGGAGGAAAGGCGGCTTGGTTTAGTGTTAGCCCCAACATCCATAACTATGCTGTGGCTATAGAAACAGATGATTTCCATAACTATGCTGTGGCTATAGAAACAGATGATTTCCATAACTATGCTGTGACTATAGAAACAGATGAATTCCATAACTATGCAGTGACTATAGAAACAGATGAATTCCATAACTATGCAGTGACTATAGAAACAGATGAATTCCATAACTATGCAGTGACTATAGAAACAGATGATTTCCATAACTATGCTGTGGCTATAGAAACAGATGAATTCCATAACTATGCTGTGGCTATAGAAACAGATGAATTCTATAACTATGCTGTGGCTATAGAAACAGATGAATTCCATAACTATGCTGTGGCTATAGAAACAGATGAATTCCATAACTATGCTGTGGCTATAGAAACAGATGAATTCCATAACTATGCTGTGGCTATAGAAACAGATGATTTCCACCATTAATTAGCCCTGGTGGACCATAAGGCTGAGGGAACTTTTTACCGGCATGAGCAAAATCATTCATTTCAAACTGCTATAATTTAGGCACTTTGATACAATTCTATTTGTCGTCCCTACTTAAATTCTCACGGATGAAGATTCAAAGCTTACTTCTGATTGAATAATTAATGATGCAAATGGAAATAAGACTTTAAAAAAATTGAACACTAATGTCTACCTGGTGAGACGTGCTGTGAGGATCTAAGGCTGGGCTGCTATCCACATTAAACATCTGTTCTTCCTCATCATTCTCGTCTTCATCTTCATCGAGCAAATTCATCATTGACGGAGCCTGAGACTCTTTTAAGCTTTCGCCAGTCAAGGTCATTTCAATATACATGTAATTACTTTCTCTCAATCCCAAGAAAATCAAGCTCGAAAAATGAGAATTTACAATTTACATGATAGAAGAAATTTAAGGAACAGAAAGCATGCTATGCTCTTGTCGAAAAAGAAATATTTAATAATGAAAAAAGGATACATCTGCTGGGCTGACTTTTTTTTACGCTTTAGAAAAAATCTCCTTGCCAAGGCTGCAAACTGTTTTCTAGATGCTGTGGAAAGCAATAAAAGAATATTTCAGTCACATTTACTTAGATTTTTTTTTTTACTGATGGACTAGTTCCAAAGCCAGTATCTGCCTTTATACATCCTACAGGATACATGTATAAACAGGATATCTACTATGAATTGGTATTGGTCAGGATTATAAAACAGGATATCTACTATGAATAGGTATTGGTCAAGATATAAAACAGGAAATCTACTGTGAATAGGTATTGGTCAGGATATAAAACAGGAAATCTACTGTGAATGGGTATTGGTCAGGATATAAAACAGGATATCTACTGTGAATTGGTATTGGTCAGGATATAAAACAGGATATCTACTATGACCGTATTGGTCAAGATATAAAAACACAATATCAAGAAGATATGACTCCGTCTTGTTCCTGCTGCTTTTTTGTAGATATGACAAATTTAAACAACAGGTTCACTATTGGATCCATCAATGAAGACTCACTATAAGACATTTAAACTTAATGATAGATTCAATACATGAGTCGCTTCAGACTACCCACCTTTACCCATATTTTTCAATTTCTTTCTGAGCTCCACATCTTCACTGACTGGTGGTGGCAACTGCTGGCTGAAGGGAAATGCCTCAAGTGTATCTCTCCGATCATCCCCATAGCCTTCTAAAATAAAAAAAAAAAGTCACATTTTTTCCAAGAATTTTTCTAAAATATATTTTGAGTTATATTCCTGATGTAAAAAACAAACAAACAAAAACACAAATCACTAACCAATAAAATCTCTGTTTTCAGGATCTATACTTAATGGTGTTATGGGATCTGATGGTGGCTCCACTTTCGTTTTCTCACTAATACCATTGCGCTGATCTAGAGACGACAAACAATTCAGTGTAACAGACAAATATTTTAGGTCATTATAGCTGGGTACTGTAATTTTTTTTTTTTTTTTTACTGACAATATTGTAATTATCTTTTTGGATGTTAGTGATAGTAAGTAAAGTTCACTTAGAATCTCAGGCCATTGGGGAGATGAAACATGAATTCGTCTGTGAATGTATCCACAGCATATTAAGGGATTGTGTGGCTAGCACAATGCCCAGCCATCTTTACTTCCCCAACTAAGTCAAGAACCCATTTAAAGCTGGATGAACTTGGGGGTGTTTGCAACCAACATTTAGAAGGACATGGGAAAATCGCCTTGGTTCTCACAGAGGAACAATCCCAGGATTCTCAGTCGAGCACTCTACACAGCCTGACCATCCTTTCCATATGGATTTTCATACATCTCAGGCTTTTCCCACCCTTAACAGAAATGAGTATTTTCATGAGCCTTAAGTGCAATGATTGAGAGTGGGCCTTGACACTTGCATTCGATGAAATAGCATCTAGGATCTTTACAGTCAAAACAAACTGAGCCAATCATTGGATGGTGACAAGAAAACAACATATTTAACAACATGCAGGGATTAAATGTTGAGAGACAACAAGGCAATACAATTTTTCTAATTTCGTTAGAAGGGATACCTCGTTCTAATGTCATCATAAATATTCTGTCCCCTCTCAGCTCCTGCAAAAATTCACTGTTCTGTAGCATTATTGCCAGCCTCTCATCCTCCAAATACTGGGCCAGATCCGGGTCGAGATCCATGGATGTCATGCGGCGTCTGCGCTCATTTTCCTTCATTCTTTCCTGCAGTATGTCAGAGCTGAATTCATGTTGGGCCAAACCCTGAAAAAAAAAATGAATAAATATTTTAGCAAATTACTAAATACTTCCAGGTCAAAGGGGGAAAAAATGAGCTCAACACTCTATTTGCAGACATTATTTGATTTTTATGTCACGGCCTGTTTTCAAAATGACTTATTGGTATTCCTAATTTAAAAACTGTTAGATTCAACCACTGTAGGTGGTTTCATTGCAGTGCCTTGACCATGATTGGATTTCAATTTGGAGACAGCCCTCGACAAAGCAATTGAACAATTTCTGCAGATGCTGTCATATTTTAAAAAATAAAGTGCAATGTAATTGCAATTTTTAAAATAATCAAAATTGCGTACACGCTTTCTTGAGACAACCTGTACACTGTTAAAAAAAAATACATTATAAAATAAAAAAATTACTACACGGTTTTATGACAAATAAGGGATCTTACCGATGGATGAGCATTTTGTGATCTCCTGGGCTGAGTGGTGTGACCAGCAAATGACAGAGAGCGATGAGGCTTTTGAGAAGACTTTTGTTTTGTGGACTGATTCAGAGCAGGAGAAATACTAGTCTCAGTTGTGGTTAATGATGAAAGGGGAGGTGCTGGGTGAAACGTTGGACGCTGTGGACCTACCGCTGACATTGTTCTGTAAATCAAGTTTCAATTTAATATAAAAGCTGCTTATTGTGAACTATAACAAAAATATGAATACATTAAAAAAAAAAAAAAACTCAATAAGGAAACATGTTAAACTTATTGCTGGAACACTCATAACGAAATGGATTTGCCCACTGACACAAGCATAATACACTACTGTCCATACCCAGAAATCTTAACTTTGTCAATTGAAATATGAAAATTCCAAGATTATGCAACTCATAATAGAAAAAAAAAAAATAAAAGTCAAAAAAGGTTTTCCTGAAAAAAATCTAACAACCAGAAAAGTTGATAAGTACTGAAAACTTACTACTTTCTCTGACTATAGATATGTTGCATTAAAGTTTATTTTTAACATTATTATTACCTGTGTAACTGAACAGTGGGTCTTTGTGGTCTTGGAGGTTGAACTGGGATGGGAGTCAGTCTCAGAAAATCATCTGGGAGCGTACCGAGCAATGGAGGATTCCAATTTCTATAGGCTGGCCGTTTCAATATGGTGGTTGACTATTAACAGGAAAACAGAATTATTAAAAATTTTTTTTTTTTTACATTTTAGATGCTGCAGGTGAAAGAGTCTGACATGCATAGAGTTCAAGGGACATGGGAACTACAAGCATTTAGCAAAATGACCTCATGCCAAAGAACATAAGACTTTGAAAGCTAGCCAAAAAAAAAAATGAAATCAGGAGTGGCAGAATTTAATGAATGATCAAAGGCAAAAAAAAAAAATACTTATTTAGTTTAGTATAAACCAAATCACTCTACCCCTTCACCATACATTCATATCAAATCAGTCATTGAAAACAAAATCAAGTAATTTAAAAAATGATGTGAAGATTCACTAATTCTAGACGAATCATCCAATAACTATGCATTAGAAAAAAACATGATAATATGAATGATTAGATTTGCACATTTATTTTAATTCAATAAATTTAGGTGCACTGTGATGGATGTGAATAAAGAGATGCAATTATCTAGGCAAGGCTTACTAGAAAGATATGATAGTAAAACAAAGCTCCGCTCTATAAAAATCCAATAATAGTGCAAAGTGCTAATGTCAATTTTGTGATTAATTAATAAGCAAATGCAATTTTATCCCTGTTTTATCTTGCTAAATGTTCATGTTTCATTTTAATCTAATTTAAAATGTCCCAGCATACCACTGGAGGTGGGGGGGGGGGGGGGGTGTGCATTTTAAAAGTTTGTTGCCATGGGGGTGTGGGGGGTGTAAATCCTTGACCTCAACAATAGCAGCAGACTAAAATATATGGCATTTATTTGTCTGTGATTTCAAATCATACGGTTTAAGTAAATTTATAATGTGTTCGAGTAAAATTTATAATATGACACTTGATGACTATGAGCCTATGGAGATATCATTTTCCCATCAATGAAATTTTTTGTATAAATTTGCACTCTTTATTTGGGGTGTTGGTGGTGGGGGGGGGGGAGGAGTATTTTTTAGATTAAGGAGGAGGGTCTTAAAAATGTGCTCAAATTTGTTGTCATAATGAACGGACAACCCCTTACAAAGGATTTTATCCTTCTTCATTCTATAATAAATCTATTTCATGTTACTACAGGTATGCTTTTCCTTTTAGATTATGATTTCCTCACAAAGGGATAAGAAATGGATTACATTCTAAATTTGAAAAAAAAAAAAAACATTGAATGAGTTAAAGAAAAAGTTATGATGGCTAAAAACGACAATAGGAGTGACTGGTATTTAGTTAGTGACCCCAGTGAAGCTCCAGTCCAGTCTTCAACCTCACAGTCACTCAATGACCAAAGCACGGCAGAATAATATTATACCATGCTCATAGAAAGCACAATTTCAAGATGGGCAACATAATCCCATAGGTTAGCCGTGGCTTAAGAAACAGATGAACTCTCCTTCATCTGACCAAAGAGGACCCTTACAGGATTTATATAAGAGATACTTTACTTAATTTTTACATGAACAGTTATTCAAAGAATATAAAATGCCTCTCTCTTTGAAGAAGACTGTCCTACAATATTGTATCATTTGATCCTATGTCATTGTAATTACTTAAAATAGTTCATTGTAACTTTGTAATTTAAAATGTAAATGTTAACTCTTTCAATATATTTCCTTTTTTTTCTAGCTATTTATATAGGGCTGTTTTATTTTAGTTAACAAAGCTAAATTGGAAAAAAAAAGTCTGGCAACCAACATATCTTAGCACAAAGTTAAACTCTACATTTTGTTTTCTGACTTGTTTTTATAGCATTTTTTTAAATTTTAAACTAAATATAAAATTCAAAGCATGCAGTTAGCACTTCTTAGAATCTAAATTAAACCCAATATTTAATTATCTGATTAGTTTTCTTTCTGGCTATTTCACAGGACTGTTTTATGCCAGTTAGTCAAACTAAATAAAAAAAAAAAAAGCATGCAGTTCAAACTTGGTACAAAGTTTTAATCTCTTATTTTATTTCTGTTTATGTTTTACTCTGGCTACTTCAGGGGAATGTTCTATTATAGTAAAAATGACTTTAAAATAAACGGCATGCAGCTAGCACATCTTCAAAGAAAAATTAAATTTCTAGTCCAATAGGATTGAGGCTATAACAAGGGCGTGGGAGGAATCACTACATAAACCTACGTCTCTATGACCAGATCTCCATCGATGAGGGCTCTTCTCTCTGTTACAGGGGGGCCCACCTTCCATCACAAAATCATTGCTATCTAAAGATCCCTTTCTGTGAGGCCGAAAACTGAAGTCGTCTGTGGCCGAGTCCTGTTGAGCATGAGAAGGAAGAGTTGCGGCAGCCAATATATTCCGACCCGGCCGGGGCTTGTGCGGTGAGCCCTCCAGCGTCTCACCCCGGCGACGGTGGTGGTTGGAAGATCGGGAGGCATGATGGTGATAAGTGTGATGATGTACAGAGTGGTGGTGACTGTGATGAATTTTAGAGGCAGATCCTGAAGAGGCACTACTCACAACGGGTGCCGTGTCGGGGCCCAAATCCAGCAAATGATGCATGGTTCCCATAGAGTGGCGAGGGTGATGCACACTGCCATTATTCACAGCCAGGGTAGGGGAGTTACGATGTCTGTTTCGACCACTGCTGCTCCTGTGATTGTGAGACATGTGAGATTGCACTGCTTCTGTGTAAGACGGAGGGCAATCTTCTGCATCTTTTGAGAGCTTCTCTTGAGAATCAGAACTCTGAGTTTTCTGATGAAAAATAAATTCATACTCAGTGATTATTGTATTGATGAAAAATATATTTTTTAAGGAGTGAAAATACAGAAATCCGTTTTATTTTAGTAAAAGAAATATTTTTTTAAGTGTGGGACTTTCAATGGTTACTAAAATGGATAAATTAAAAAAAAACTGTTCATTTATAATAATGTAAAACCTGCCCCCCCCCCAATCCAAAAAAAAATTGGTTCAAATAAAATTACTAATTATAAATGTTAAATTCTTGAGATAAATAGTTTAAGCTGTTATGCATTAATTAAACACTCGTAATTTTGCCCTCTTACTAGTAATCTATAATATGAATTCAATATTTAACATAAGGTAACATAAGTAATAGATACCTATCAATTAAGGGGATACAAGTCTTAGGTACATTTAAATCTGCGAACCCTATAGAGAATAAAATATTTTAAAGTTGCACTTTTTTTTTCTAATTCAAGATTGCAGGACTGACCCATACTAGGTTTTTAAAAAAATTGAAGCAAACCTTGCCAGACTTGGTTTCTCTACCAGGTCTTTTGGTTCCTGGTATGGGATGCTGGGACTGCTGAACATCCCTTTCCACCGACATCAAAATGTGATCAGATAGATCATCATCATCATTCAAATCAGCATCAATATTCATGGTTAAAAGTTGGTCGATTGTTGCATCCACCATGCCATTGTTGGCTCTTAGAACTGCTTCAATCACTTCTTCATCTGTTTCAGGAAACATGTGACGGAAATCTGACATGGCCTGGATTGAAAAATATAAAGGAATTAATTTTTTTTTTAATTGATAAAAAAAAAGAAAGTAAATAAAAGGCAATATTGTGACAGATTAATTTGTTTTATTGATATTCCTTATAATAATAAAAATACAGGCCTGGTGAAATTCCAGTTGACGCATAGGTCGTCCAGGAGGTCGGCCAGACGAATCTTCACCTTGGCCAACACCCCTAAGTCTGCTTAAATTATCCGTTTCTGTCATTGTGAAGATTTAATTCTTGACTGAACGTGATAAAAGCATGATTGCTGAAACAAAATTAGGCCATAATAATAATATATATTTTGCAGAGAATAAAATGTTTAATAATGTAAACTAATACATAATACATACATTTATTAATAATTACTGTATAACGTATGAGTTTGATACAATGGACATGTTCTAGCATAACTTGAAATAAAATAAATTTTAAGAAGTAACTATAATATACATATTCTTAATTAATTTTCAGAATGCAAAGAAAAATCAATCATTGGATAGATAGTTTTAAGTAGCAATAATGCCAGGTATTTTTAGTACCTTAAGGCAGTGGTCCCCAACCCCGGCCAGTACCTGTCTGTGGATCAAATGGTACTGGGCCGCCCAAGAAATATAAAATTTTTTCCTTCTTATTTACTTTGGTGTATATCTCTCTGGATTTTGCAATTTTCATGGACGAGAGATTAACTGAGAGTGGTTGTGAGCAGCAATGGCATTGTAAATCAAAACAATCTAAAATATAAACAATTAACACACACACTCCCAGTGGGCAGGGGTAAAAATTACCAAAAGACGACCGGTCCACAGCGAGAAAAAGGTTAGTGACCACTGACCTAAGGCAAGCTAAACACACAGCAGTGTTTTCATTTCTGACCTAAATGTATGAATACAACTAATCTCGGCATGATAGAAAGCTACGGATCTCAAAAGACATGTGCCTACGCCTAATGAAAGCTATTGCTTCTTTTCAGAATATTCAGAGGAGCACTAAGAAAGGTATTAAAAGATAATTACAGTGGCTAGAACAGACTTAGTCTACTAAAAAACACCTCAGTGAAGTAAAACGGGAAAAGGCTAAGTCTGTTGCAAGACACTAAGACCATCTATTTTTGGTTATTATCTTCAATATTTTGTTTACTTAAAATTGATTTTAAAACTCGCATGCTTTTAAGGCTGATGCTCACAAACAAATCTTGACTTTATTCATGTATTCAAATTTACTAATTAATTAATTTTACATTTTATTATACACCTGATTTCATTTATTTGATATTACTGATTACACTTTTTCTTTGTTCTGCCTAATAAAATAAGTCTTTCCATGAAAAAAAAAACAAGATATAACCAAAAAAATTACCTAAAAAATGTCAACATTGTCTAAATCAAAAAGGGCAAAATGTGCAGTTCTGCGTTGAGTTTTGTGAAGCTCCCAGTGAATCAGCTTTTTGTATTATTTCATTAACAAATGAAGTTAAATAGATAATGGAGTACTCTTTTTATTATACAACAAACTGGTATTAGGTTATTGTGGACCTCATTCTTCACCATAGATTGTTCATGTCCTAAAGCATTACCAATGGTGTTCGGTCATTAGATATCACCCCACCACAATCATCTCATTGATTTAGAAAGAAAAAAAATTATATCTTAAGTTTTTAAACAATGTTGGACAAAATATATTCTGTAACCAGCAGCACTAAAAAAAAAAAGTCATTAACCCAGTGGCATGACAAGGATGATGGGGTTGCAGCAATTACTTTGCTGCTTTCCTAGGGCAGCATCTTCGTTGCTTCAGCACTTTTTTATATTTTGGCTGCATTTTCATATTCCGCGCTCGGTGCCACTTATGCTAGTGTATAGACCACTGCCAGTCATTAAAACAATCCAATGAAAATTTAAGAAATGGTTTTTAAAATTTAATTAAGAAGAAGTATTGAATATTCAAGATTCATAGGGACATAGGCAATAGGATAATTAAAATCAAGATAATAAATAACCATGCCATATCAACTATTATAAACATGTTTGGTGCATGATGGGTACAGTACAAGTTCAGCTCTTAACACCACCGTCTCCGGGTACCAGGCACTAAACTATGATTTGAAAATACTTATTATAGATAACTAAATAATTATATTATATTTTTAATTTACTATTTAAATTTAGCTCATTCATTTATTATAATTTATTATAACTAGATTTAAGATATTAAGAAAACTTTGAATTCATTCATTCTTTTAAAAAAAATTATGATAGTTATTTCATTATAAAACTATATTATTACTACTTGTTTTATTTTAATTTGTCAACTTAAATTTATTACTTATACTGTATAACATACAAAAAATAAATATTAAATAAGCTTAAAAATTTCTTACATCATCGATAGGCGATCCAGTTCTAGTGAAGAAATATTTTATTACAGCTATTTACATAGCTGAATCTACATATAATATGATGAATGGTTAGCATAGCAGTAGTTAGCTGACAGGCATCCTAAAATAAAAGTGGTTATGAGAAAAGTTGATCGACATAATAATCTTCTCGTCTCATGTAAACCTGAAATATGGAAGTTGGATTGACAGAACAAACTTGATTCCTTCTAGATATCAAAAAAAATAAATCCATTGATTCCTACATTAAATCATTTTTGAAGTCCTAAAATTATAGTTGATTAATTATTTTTGGAGAAATAGTATTGAATATAGAACAATATATTTATATAGTTTCTTTTAATAAACATTCATTTAGGTTTTTACTTCCATAAAAAAATACTAAACAATATAGGTTGGTGCGCAAGCACGGTAACGAGCAAAATATTAACCAATATTTTATAAATTCTTTTTCTGGATTTCAAAGACTTATTTTTCTGTGATCTAAGCAGAAATTTTCTAAGTACTGATAATGCAAACAAAAGTATTTTAATCACTATTTCTCATAAATTGATTAAAATCGGTTAACTTTATAAATGCATAGTGGTAAATATTTTGAGAATTAATTTCAGTGCAACACAATATTAAAATTACACCGTAAAATGTATTGTGTTGTATGCCAAATAGTACGCAAAAATTCTAAACTTTTAAATAATGTTAATAATTTGAATATCTATTTTAATTTAATAACTGTATGTTTTATTTCGCTGATTAAAAAAATTCAATTTGTAGACACAAATAATTATATATTTTTAATAGCTAAATATACGAGTAGTTTTATTTGCTCAACATAATTCCTTGTTGGCAGAAGTCCTGTACAGTTTTTTTTGGATTTATCAGTTCGTATGTATTGATTAATGATAATAATAATTAATATAGCTTAATATATTAATAGAATCTTTATTCTTTTGCAATCGTTTATTTCATTTTGGAAAAAATGCTATTCGCAAAAATGTTAACAGTACAGTTTAAATTGTAAAGTTTCTTTATAAAAATAGGACACGATTTGCTCATTTATCATTGTCATTAGTGTCACTTCCTGTCGGTGACGATCTGTATGTGTTTGATGACAGAGCCCTGGTAATTTAGTGAATTGTTTATTAAAATAATAATTAAAAAAGAAAGTATGATTATCGATTCTTACACTTGATACATTGCTTTGATGTTTTTCCCCTAATGAAGAAAATTAATGCAATTCATTCTCATAAATGTCACTCAACAGCTACAATGTAGATTTTGATGGACATGATCACCAATCAATGGGGGCGTGTCTACTCATTTGACTTGTCTCTACTGACTAACAATGATTATATATAGTCTTAATTAGTGGTCATTGCTATATTAAATATGTCTTCTTTCCCTGTGATTTACCCCTTCTCCTGATTATTTGTATCATTCCCATTGCCTGTTTATGTCATGGACATTATTGTGTGTTACACTTCACTGACACACAGTTCAACACATCCCCACACTGCCTTTTCTCATTTGTTTTCCTATAAACTGCCTTTTCGCTTCAGTTATTTTCCATTCTTTTGAATTGACCCAGACCTATGTCTGCACCATTTTTATATCAGATAAAATTTAAGAAAATGTGAAGTATTTTTTTTTTTCTGTAAGCATCTTTCTGGTTAAGAATGGTCTGCCGCTGATTATTGCTAGATTTGACTAGTAGTAATCATACTATCACTATCATTAGTCATAATTATTTTTAGTGGTTAGTTATACCAGTGGTCACATTTGATATTAAACTGTTATAATGATTAATTACTCTGATTAGAAGCTTTGTGTCTATTGAAATGTAATTGCTGTTATTTCAGAACTAAAAACACAGCACAATGACAGACTCAAAGTATTTCACCACCACCAAAAAAGGTTACATTGATTATTTTAATTACTTTCATAACCCTAGTGTTCTTTTAGTTAACTATCGTAAAATAATTTCCAAGCTAGAAAATAGGTCTTAAACTAAATGTATTTTAACCATTGTTTACAGTGCTTCTTTCTTTCTGAATAAATTTTAGGTGAGATATTTGAGTTAAAAGCCGAGTTAAATAGTGATAAAAAAGAAAAGAAGAAAGAGGCTGTTAAGAAAGTCATTGCCAGCATGACAGTAGGAAAAGATGTCAGGTAAGGAAACCTCCAGAGTTTAAATTTTTCATGTTGTGAAATATTGAGTTAAAATTTATAGTCAATTACATTTTTTAAAGTTTTTATTTTTTTTTTATATTTACAAGAGCTAAAAGTTTAGAAAATATGATTATATAAATAATGCATCAGACAAATAACATGTATGATTCACATTGATCCATAAAACTTTTCTCCGAAAAATTCATTTATTTAATATTTTGTGTAATGTGGTTGATTGTAATGTTGTGTTCTTATTTTCAGTGCTCTTTTTGCTGATGTAGTCAATTGTATGCAGACGGATAACCTGGAATTGAAAAAACTTGTTTACTTGTATTTGATGAATTATGCCAAAACCCAGCCAGATGTGGCCATCATTTCCGTAAATACATTTGTCAGGGTAAAAAAAAAAAGTTCCTCTTTTTATGGTTTGCTATAAATATCTAACCCTGAATTAAGAAAGAAATTATTTTGAAAACATTGATATTTTTTCCTTCGCAGTGAATGTTGATTCCACTGAATGAATGATTTCATAATCAAAAAGGAAAAAAATAACTATTGATTTAAAAAAAAAATTTCATATTATTTTATCTTCTCAACCTAAGGACTGTGAGGACCCAAACCCTCTGATCAGAGCTTTGGCTGTTCGAACAATGGGGTGCATTCGGGTAGACAAGATCACAGAGTACCTGTGTGAGCCACTGCGAAAGTGCTTGAAAGATGAAGATCCCTATGTGAGAAAAACTGCAGCTGTATGTGTTGCCAAGCTTCATGATATCAATGCTCAGCTGGTAGAAGATCAAGGATTTTTGGATGCTCTGAAAGATTTGCTTTCAGATTCAAATCCAATGGTAAAAATATCATTGATTGTTTTGTAAAAATAAAAAAGTTTAAATTAGTTTATATTGAAGAATGGCTATCTTACGGATTAGTGTATCTTCTATCCTTGCCTCACCAATCTTTCAAAATTCTATCAATGCAGGTCGTTGCAAATGCTGTGGCTGCTATTTCTGAGATTCTTGAAACATCCACCAATGCTCAGCCTAGCCTGGAAATGAATTCTGGAACTATCAACAAACTTTTGACTGCTCTCAACGAATGCACAGAGTAGGCATTGGTTTTATTTATATGTGTTTTTATGAGCGTGAAAAATTGATAAATGATTTATGGTTTTGACAAAGTATTTTGCATGGAAAAGTAGCTGTATTTTATGTGAAAATATTTCAATTTGTTGAGAAGTCTTATAGCTTTCTATTTTTTAATCTACTGTATTTTTTTTTATTAAAAGATATTATGTTCTATAGTTACTCCTAGAAATAAATGGCATCACTCTGGTAATGTGACTCTAGCTTTACAAAAGAGTAACTCTCATTTTTAAAGTGTAATATTTTATAATCCTTTTATTACATTGTTGCTCTAATAAATGATTAAAATTTCAAATCAACAGATGGGGCCAAGTCTTCATTTTAGACTCAATTTCTAACTACACTCCTAAAGATGAAAAAGAAGCACAGAGGTGAATCATTTAATTCATGAATATATATACCGCTAAAATCCAAAATCTTAAACTCTTTATTTTCTTTACTATAGATGGATTTGTTATCTTGAGTTTCATCAACTCCAATAATTATTCATCATGTTTACTATCTGAAAATGAAACAAAAAAAATTTTAACAGTGAAAAAATTGATAAGTGTTTTATGATCTTTAAACTTTAAAAGTGTTAAAACAGTAAGTTTTATAAAGTCTATTACAACTCAGGTATCTACATAAAAATTGGTTTTAATACCTGACATTCTCAAAGAAAAATGTATTAGTTGTTTAAATTCTAATTACTTTTTTCATTATTATTCTTAGCATTTGTGAAAGAGTGACTCCACGATTGGCTCATGCTAATGCTGCTGTGGTCCTGTCAGCTGTGAAAGTAAGCTATCATTTGAATCAGATTATACATGAATCTCTATCAGAATAATGACATATAATGCCACTGTTTTTACTTTAAGGCAGATAAATGTTCAGTAAGTGTGTGCATGTAATTACATTTTATGTTTTATGTCTGTGCCAGGTGATAATGAAATATATGGAGGTCTTGGACATCCACAGTGACTATGTCACAATGCTGGTTAAAAAGCTGTCACCCCCTCTTGTCACACTGCTTTCTGCTGAACCTGAGATTCAGTATGTTGCCTTGAGGAACATCAACTTGATTGTTCAGAAACGGTAAATATCTTTATTGATTCCTACTTACTCTGTGGTGCTTACATTACAGTTTAACAAAAAAACCAAGATTGAGTTAATATAAATGTTTTGGTTCAGATATAAATTATTTGTAAGAAAATCCATATTTGATGTTTTTGCAGATCTGACATCTTGAAGACAGAGATGAAAGTTTTCTTTGTTAAATATAATGATCCCATCTATGTGAAGCTGGAGAAGTTGGATATTATGATTCGCCTGACAAATCAGGGGAACATCGCACAAGTTTTGGCTGAGCTAAAAGAGTATGTCATTATTATTTTTTTTTTTGCACAGCCTGTAAATTAACTCCCCCCCCCCCCCCCCCCCCCCCCCCCCCCCCCCACCCCCCCAGCCGCCGCCCCCCGGCGCCCCCCCGGGCAAAACCCCCCCCCCCCCCCCCCCCCCCCCCCCCCCCCCCCCCCCCCCCCCCCCCCCCCCCCCCCCCCCCCCCCCCACACCGGCCCCCCACCCCCCCCCCCACCAACGCACCCCCCACTCCCCCCCCCCCAAATAAAGGCAAGGGTTAGGGGGGGGGGGGGGGGGGAGGGGGCCCGCCATCCAAAGAGAGGGCGGAGGGAGGGAGAGGGTTAAAAAGTTCAAAAATTTAAGGGGTAAATTGGAAGTGACATTGATTTTAGTAAAAACACATAGAAAAAGAACAAATATTTATATTAAATATATATACATTCACCTATATTAAAAAGCAATTAAAGTGGGTTGTTGGAGTTAATAACAGAGTGGGGGTGGGGAAAAAATAGAAAAAAATGTTGGAAACACATATGGGGCCACCCCCCCCCCTTAAAAAAAAAAAAAAAAAAAAACCATGTCACATTTTAAAAAAAAATTAACACTTACATTTTTGACCTCCATTTTTTGTTGTTGTTGAGACCTGAATGAGATAATATTTGATGCTCAATGTGTTACCCTTGTCTCTCTCCATAGATATGCTACTGAAGTTGATGTTGACTTTGTCCGCAAGTCTGTCCGAGCTATTGGAAGGTGTGCAATTAAAGTGGAGCAAGCAGCAGAGCGTTGCGTCAGCACTTTGCTGGACTTGATCCAGACCAAAGTGAACTATGTGGTACAAGAGGCAATTGTTGTCATCAAGGTACCGCACCTTTTAAAAAGTTCCAGACTAATCAGCCACCAGGGCAGAAATGCAGAATACATCTGTTTCTTTAACCATGGCATATAGAGGGATTGTATAGTTATCTCAGTGCCCAGCATCCTTTACTTCTCTAACGAATGTCGGGTGCCCATTTAAAGCTAGGTGGATTTGGGGGACTTTTGAATTCATCAGAAATCTTTTGAAAATGTTTCAATTATCATCTACATTAATTTCAAATATACCAGTCAAACTAAAAGTTTTTCACTTTGAATGTTTGTTCAGTTATATGAGAGATATGTATTTCGTCCGTAATTCAATAAATATCCGTAGACTGGAGATTTGAGGTAGCTAAGGATTCTGGCAGAGAGAAAGAATCTCATTTCATTATTTGCTCTGCTGTGCATAATATCTTAAGTGTTATAAAAATTGAAAAACATACTTTATATGAGCTTTAGCATTTTAGCTGATGAAACCATTCACTCCCCTATCCTCTGAAAATCACTTAATAGCTTTCTCACCAACTTTCAAATCTACTCTATTTTTATGTCACTGTAAATAAAGCATTGAATTAGACGATAAAAAGATAGTTCGAATAGACAGCTATTTAAAAGAAGAATTAAGAAGATTTCTTCTCATGAACTTTCTTTCCCTGGAAATGAGGAAATAAAATATGTTAATTGCACTTTTTATTAATTTAAAGATTCATTGGAAAATTAGTGTTCTAAATAGTTTGACAGTTTTTCATTGTTTCCTCCAATTAAAAAATAAACAAGCTCAAGTCTGATATCAATGTGAAGTTAATAATTTATAAGACTATCTCTTTCTAGATCTTTGTTGCACTTTTAAATAGAAATTAAGCTTTTAATGTAAAATAGTTCAGCGTTGTTATTATTTATTTATTTTAAAAAAAAAAAAAAACATAAATTGTCCTGTTTCTTTTTTATTATTTTTGAAGGTTATGAAATTAATTGTTTTGTTATTGTTTGGTTGGTTTTTGAGCTAAATTCAATACATTTATCAAGCTAACATTTACACAACATTCAATACAATCACATTCACGATGAGGGGGTCATCATACAATGGGATTAGATTATGTTCTCTTGTTGCTAAGAGCATGATAACTCTTAAAAAAATGTGTTGTTGTTGTTTCATCAGGATATCTTCAGAAAATACCCCAACAAGTATGAGAGTATCATTGCCACTTTGTGTGAAAATCTGGACACCTTGGATGAACCTGAAGCTAGGTACTGCATTAAAAAGAAATTTTTTAAAAATATATTTTAATTTGAGTAAATGTTGACTTTTCCCTGGTACACACTTAGTCATGTCATATTGAATGCTAGTCTGTTAACATTCGATTTATAATGTTATAATAAAAGGGTGTCCTCGAGGCCAGAGCACATGGAACATGGCTGGTGTGGTCAGATCAAGACCTCAACATAGATGGCTGTGAACTTTTTCATTGGGCTCATTTATTCATGTTGGCATTAAGCTTATCACACAGCCCCTCGAAAGATAATTTGAGAACATCTTTGTCTTATGTAAAAATACTTCCGCTTACCTGAATAAAATAGAAAGCAAATAATCGAGGTATAACTTGAATAAAATGCAGGTTGTGTAAAAAAAAAAAATAAAGGAAAGGAAATTTTTTAAATAATAGTTAATATATCCTCAGTATTTTGACTTATTATTATGATTATGAGTGTTGTTTGATGAAAAAATGTTAAAATGGATTGTCTCTATATATTTTTTTTTTTTAAATGTATTTATTTTTTCGGACAATAGTTGAATCAATGGTGTGTGATTTATATATGAAATATAATAAATACATTTAAAAAAGATTTCAAAATTTCATGTAAAACCTTCAACCATTTACATTTTAAACAATGCCACACTAAGAATCAATGTATAGTAGTCACTCACCATTGCACATGTGATCTTGTTTTTCTGATATCATTTGAATTAGTACCAAGCAGTTTAAATTTTGTTTATGCTAAATGCAGTATCATTTTTAGCTACATAAAAATGAGTGCAATTTTATTATAAAAGAATATGTAGTACTATTTTTGTTCATTTTTCAACTGCAAGTTACATTGAAAAAAACAATATTCTTTGAATGTATTTAAAGTAATTAATAGACTTAAAGTTTCTATTACAATTTTCAGACACAAAATGAATTTTCAATTGTACTGTTATAGGATAGGTCTGATTAACATTAGAACTTGTTTCACGTTGATTTTTTTATGATGGTTGTTAGGGCCTCAATGATTTGGATTATTGGCGAGTATGCAGAGAGAATTGACAATGCCGATGAACTGTTGGAAAGTTTCCTGGAAGGTTTCCAAGATGAAAACACACAGGTACACACAGATAACTCTTTTGTTTTCAATGTTTGTTTTATCTTGGTTGTTGTTATTTCTTTTTTTTTTTTCATTGATGTGATGAATTTCTTAAGGTTATCTTTATTTTCATTACAGGTTCAACTCCAGCTCTTAACTGCAATTGTCAAGTTATTCCTGAAGAGACCAACAGATACTCAAGAACTTGTCCAGCAGGTTCTCTCCCTGGCCACACAGGTATACTTTACTACAATTTACTCACGTACTCGTAACTGATGTAAAGAGAAAATATTGCATTGTATTAAATACTAGAAATAAAATATTAAGCAGAAAAAAAAATTGCTTACTGTGACTCATTATTGAATAGTGATGAATATCATTTTTACCACTATTTTTGTCTTTTCATTTGCAGGACAGTGATAATCCTGATCTACGAGATCGTGGCTACATTTACTGGCGTCTTCTCTCAACAGATCCTGCTGCTGCCAAAGAGGTCGTGCTGGCAGAAAAGCCTCTCATCTCCGAAGAGACTGACCTGATAGAGCCAACTTTGTTGGATGAGCTGATATGCCACATTGCCAGTTTGGCCTCTGTCTACCATAAGCCACCGAATGCTTTTGTTGAGGGCCGTGGTGTTATGAGACGCTCTTTGCCTCGCAACCAGTCGTAAGTGTATTATTATGGACATTTTTATAATGCACGAATGCTCTTAGGATTTGTGTTTTTTTTATAACAGTGCTGATGGAAGAAGTGTGCCTTTGTCTTAAACTTGGCCCTACTAAATGTGAATAAAGTGTGTGGTTGGCTGGAATGTAGCCATTAAAAATTCATCACCATGTTTATTTCAGTTTTTTCACTGGTTCTTTTTTTATGTTTATGTCAACAGTGGTGAGGCAGTAATAGGTGAGTCCACAAGTGATACCATTTCCCCACCTGTACCACAGCCAACAGTCATTCCAGGCGTGGACTCACTCATCGGTGACCTACTAGACATGGACCTGGGAGGCCCCACCCCTTACCAACAGCAGCAGATGATGAGCCAGTTACCCCTTTCAGCACCCACTCCCTCTGGTGTCGTTGACTTATTAGGAGAGGGGCTTGATAACTTGGTATTAAAAAAAAAAATTATTTAACTATTACTATTTAATTGTTGCACCTAGTGACAATAAGTTGATGGTAAATGATTTTTTTTTTGTTTTATTTCTAAAAGCTTGGTGGCGGAGGGGGTGGTGTGGACACATTAGGAGGTTTAAACGATATATTTGGAGTCAGCACACAGTCCTCATTTTACACTCCACCTCAAGAAGTGAGTTTTTCTTGTTTGCTTTCTGCCCTTTTATCCAAGTCAAAATAAGCGATTCCCAATAGTTGTTTTTTTTATGAACCAGCATTACATTGAGTTTTTTAAATTTTATATATCTTCAAGGTTTGGTTGCCAGCTGCCAAGGGAAAAGGTATGGAAATAACAGGAACATTCGCCAGAAGAAACAAACAGATATACATGGAGCTTACTTTTACCAACAAAGCAATGCAGCCTATCATGAACTTTGCCATTCAATTTAACAAGAACAGGTAATCTGTTGTATATATATATACATCTAGTTTTTTTTTTCTCATTCATCTTGTAATTTTTTTGTTCTTTCTTTTATTTTATTCTCGCTGACCTTGTTGTTTGTGTTCCCAGCGAAGGCCATCTGTTCACGCCATCATTCCGTGTCTGAATAAAAATTGTTAGTCAGCTTGTCCTAATTTGTTTTAAAATGATTTAACTTACATAAAAATTCTGAAAATCATTGGTGAATTTGTTGCGTCTGACTGACTGAAATTTCGATCATTAAAAATATAAAAGGGATTACGGTATTATCGTTATTTAAAAAATTATTTTATTTCAATAGTTTCGGCATCCAGCCAGCCTCACCCCTTCAGCTCCAATCACCGCTTCCTCCCAACCAGAGCGCAAGTACATCTCTCCCGCTCAACACACAAGGGCAGATTCAAAAAATGGAGCCACTGACAAACTTGCAGGTAACTCTTTCGCGTGGCACCTTCTTAAGTTCAACTTATGCAATGTATTTATTATAAATAGGTCCCATTGAGCAAGTGGATTTTTTTTTTTTTTATTTCCTGATCATTTAATGAAAACATTACAAGTATTAAAGGAGTTTTCTAGTTCGTATTGAAGACTTGCTAGGGAGTTGGGGCAGATAGTTTTTAGTTGGATTTAAACTCATGACTCGAGTTCAGGCTTCATCTTCCCTGCCACAAAACTATACAAATATTGAGGACATGCTTCAGATAACTTTACATTGAACTTTAAGGATCTTTTTGTTCTCACAGTATTAAAGTTTTTGTTGGGTTTTTTTATATTTTGAAACTTGATTTTTTTTTTCCTAGGTTGCTGTGAAGAACAACATTGGTGTCTTCTACTTTAGTTGTCAAATGCCAATGCATTGTCTGTTTACTGAAGAAGGTGAAATGGATAAGAAAGACTTCCTTACATTCTGGAAGGAAATTCCTTCACCAAACGAAGTCCAGTCCACCATCACTAATGTTCAGCACAGTGCAGGTGAGAAATAAAGTTGAATTACGTGTACTAGAGATTTATTTCGGCTTTATCCCATTTGGCTTCATAGCTGCCGCTATAGATTTAACACAGTAGATGCTGAAAATGGCAGCCGAGACATGGCTTACTAGCCTGAGTACTGGGTCATATTTATGGACACTTAAACGGAAGTCTTGCGAGCCATGTTGCCAGGTGATGGCATTAATCTCATTCACGAAATATTATGATATTTGAGAGTAAATTTCTTTTGGTTGGTATTCGGGGAGGGGGGGGGAATAAAGACATTTTAGTCTCTGGGTTAAGGGGGTTGTATATGTATATCATTTTGTTTATCGGAGCATGGTCACATTTATGCATTAACAAATAAATATGATCATTACCCTGAGTACTGATTTTACACATCATCATATTCTGCTTCCTACAGACACTGTGTCACAGAAACTTCGCAACAACAACATTTTCACCATTGCTAAACGTAATGTGGAAGGCCAGGATATGCTTTACCAATCTTTGTCTCTGACCAATGGTATCAGAGTACTAGCAGAGCTTAAGATTCAACCTGGAATGTCTAACTTCACTGTGAGTTATTGTTTTTGAATTTCTGATGAACTGACTTATATTTTATGTATATAAATTTACATCTAACTTGATAGTTCATTTTAATGTGTTGTAATGATTATGCAGGTATGGCAAATAGGACTTAATATCCAAGTGCTAATATCCAGGCCAACTTAAATTGGTTTTCATCGCATTTTAGTACCCTATGTATTTATCTGTAGTCTTTATAATTTGTTTTTATTGATATTTTAGTGAGCTAAGTTTGGCAAGCGTGTCGTTTAATTGTCATTCCTGGGTTAGTGAATATGCCTTGCCACTCAAGAGATGTAGCCATCAGGATGGTCAGGCATACTTCATTTTGCACTTATTTTTTCCAACCTTTTCTGAATTGAAGATATACTAGTGAAATAATTTACAAAAACTAATAATCAATGATTATATGTAGAAATGAAGTATTATTTTTTGTAACTTTTCAGCTTTCACTGAAGTCGAGAGTTTTGGATATTTATCCCTTCATTCAGCAAGCGTTTGATAACATTCTGCACAACTAGACTAGACATTATGAAGATTTTCCAAACCTCTGCACAGCAAGGGAATGTATTTATGTGTTTAAGAACAATATACATTTGTACATGTAGAGTAATTGTAGCTTATTAATGTGATATGAAACTAAATATGTTAACTAGGCCCTACTTGGATGTGATTTCTTACATGTATTTAAGTGCAGATTATTTCTGCCAAATTCTTTTTTTCAATGTGAAAAAATGGAGTTATCATCAGCTAAATGATTAATTAGAAACAAGTTTTCATTGTGAATTACTGTCCTCCCCCGTTACATGTAGTACTTGGATTTATTTTTACTTTATAAATTATTATTTTCATTGAGACATTGTCACTTAGCAACTTTGTATAAACCAATAAATGTGATAAAAGAAAATGCCTGGTTCTTTTTTTTTTTTTTACTTAAGTGATTGTTGAATTTCAAATTATTCCATGATCAGCAAGGGATTCTCTGTACTCCAAGTTTCAGCCAAAATGTTAATGTACATTGATAAATTAATTACTGGGAATAAATTTCATATCAAATACTCACAAATTTTACATTAATAATTGTTCTATAAACTCTCAAGTTCAGTAGTGAAAACCGTTTCATTTACTTCAGCTGTTGTATTGTTACATTTGTTTTGATCTCTATGACAGTGTTACAAGTTCAATCTCACACCAGCCTTGGAGTCCACACTTCCATACTATAAAGACAATCTAGTAAGCTGATTCTATTATGATCCTTCTGCCCAAGACACTATAAACACAGAATTCTATTAATGAATTTCATATCTGAAAATCTATTTAAATGCTTTAATGAAGTTTGTAAAATATGAACTTAGTGTACAGTGGACAATTAAGTATGATTAAAATTCTAAAATATTCAAAACATTTAGTAATGTGAAAAATTCTTTAATAGTACTTTAACAACCATTGCAAGACACATGACAAACAAAATGTAACAAATTTAAGTTCAGCAAAATATATTGTCAAATATTTTAATTTGAGATAAAATTTAAAAAACTATTTTGCATCTCCTCCAGTAAGATGCGGTTCAAGATATAGATCGGGAGACATTTTAACAGATTTATTCTGATGAGATGAGAAGTATTTTTCAGCATAACGGGCACAAGCAAAGAGAACCTGCAAGATGGAAAACAATTTTATGAAATTTATTTTTTTAATAATTAAAAGATTCAATTAGACAGTGAAGCATTGTATAATGTGGTCAAATAAGATAGTTTTACAAACAAGTGAAGTTAAAAAAAATTCTAACCCAATCATATAGTTAAAATAATGCTCTGCTATATAGAACAGATGGTATTTACAAAAACTACTTAATATGATACATTGGACTGTGGATTTAAGGCAACAATACTATCCACACAATAAACCAGAATTCAGCCTATGCCGTCCATCATTCTCAAAAACAAACAACATGGCAAAAAAAAAAAAAAACATTTTTCAGAATTTCATCTTTATAAAGCATTGTTTTGATTTTAACAATGAGAAAAATAAATACTGTTATAACAATTCATCTCGAATAAGTTATAAGCATTGACGGGTAAATTGTAATTTGAGACATGAAATGTGAATTTCTTTTTCACATTAGGTAGGTGGAGAATATTAGCACTGATTTCTTTACCCAATTAGCCCCATCCTTCTAATAGTATCTGGGAATATTTCAAATGTCACATGGCAATCCATCTTCCCATGCAACGCTGGGTACAGAGTTAGTTCTAAATAATTTTAGATTAATTCATTATGTTACAAAATTAACAAAAAAAGACCTTTAATTAAAACAGATCTGCAAACCTAACCTAAAAAAATGTTCAGTAACTGTTAATAAATCTGTAAAATTAAAAAAAACTTAAAATTATCAAACTAACAACAGGCCTACAAAACCCAAAAAAAAAATAAATTCAACAACTGTTGATGAATTAGTAAATTAACTTTATATATATAGCTTTATCAACAAAGGGCTGATAAATTAAGTCAACATACATTTAAATGACAGCTTAAAAAGATAATTATTTTAAAAGTGTTACCTCCACAAGGATGAGAATGATGATCATAACCTCGAGCCGTGTGTGATGTGCGTCATTCAGATGAGAGCTGACCAGCTCAGTAAGCTCGCAGCAGTGGTTGAGCTTTTCATTGATGACCTATTGGAGAAGATACGTGTTTCAGATGGATTCCTTCACTGAATTTCAAACAGACACTTTAACTCTGACAAAGCGAAGTGATATAACTCGAATTTATTTTCATTTAATGACCATTAATGAAATCTTTGAACTAAAATTGTAAATCTCAGACATTTGGTGATAACCTAGATATGATATACTTAGATTTTTCAAAAACAATATTTTTATTTAGTATCTAGCTGCAGATAATTAAAGACTTGAATAATAGGAAAAAATTATAATTGTTC
>JAGDYQ010000001.1:31852764-31867934 GCA_021962125.1 Bulinus truncatus | reverse complement strand
TGAACTATAATTACAGGTAGAACATTGTAGATGCAGGATTGTTTGTTTTGTGTTTAATAATTCATTCTACTGTTTAATGTTGTGTTTGGAATGCTAATCTTTGATTAAGCCAAAAATTCCAAAAGCATTGATGTTTACTTGTTGAACGTATAATACCTAAACTTTGCTTCATTTAGTACCTCTAAATGGTAAGATATCAACACCAATTTTTTTTTCTAGATGTTTCTACATCCAAAAGGAACAATCTAAAAAGAAGGTGAGACCTAAAGAAATCAAGGTTTTAATTTTTAGTGAACCTATTAACACCTTTTTGTATATATATATATATATATATATATATATATATATATATATATATATATATATATATATATATATATATATATATATATATATATATGTCTTAGCTATTAGTTCAATGTAATGGGTGATATTATTGTTTAATAGGTTGTGTGAGGTCCCACTGTAAGGATGAGATAAAATCTCTTAAATCCTTACTAATAAACCACTAATGGAAGGAGTTTCATGATGCACTTACTTTCATCCACACCATAGCCGTTGGTGCAATTTATGGAGGACTATGGTACGGTGACTGGACACTAGAGGTTGGTCCTTTTTTCATTTTTTCCCAGAGATCTTATTTACTACTGAAAGCTTTTTAATGAACATTTCGTAGAACAAAATATGAAAATAATATTAATTTATTTTTCTTTCAAAAAAACACTCCCACACCAACGCCATCTTGTGTTTACAAATAAGCCAACGTTTTCAATAAAAGTACTTCTTTATGGATTGCACACTGATATAAATGTTTGATTGCATTATATTTTAGCGGGATCTTTATAGGGGTATTTTTAACCTCCATATCTTAACATTAAAAAAATAAATAAAAAAAAAAAAAAAGTTTATTTTAAATTTAAGTGCCTTGTTTGAATGTATTTTGCGATCTATGCAACTGGGCTAAAGACAGCAAATCTTATGATACCTTTGTTTTGGAATTGTTTCTACTAGGTGGTCTACTAGCCAAATTTGGAAAGTCTGCTTGATTGATTTGAGAATCTTGTATTCTTTGGTACAATTTTCATTCAGCTGTAATCGTCTGTTTGTATAATTTTATGGGAAAAATTAAATTTGTTAACAAATAAAGCTTGGAAAGTTCTACGAATAATAAGCAGGCCACTCACTAACTTACTAAACTACTGTTAGTCAGGGGTGTATAAGATAACCTATGAAAATAAGTTGATTTGTTGCAAATTTGCGGTTTATAAAAACAGCTTACAAAATTTTGAATGGTGCATACATTTTGACAGAAAAAAGAATAGAAGGAGAAAAACAAGATGTTATACTGAAAAACGTTGAAAAAGAAATTGATTAAGACATATTGTCTCTGACAAATGGAAAAGCAGAGACAATATACAGCGAATAGGACTGTCATCACTAGCTGAATACAGAGACTCAATATTCCATGTGTTCCAGTAATTACGTGACAAGATATAAGGAATACAAGTCCTGGCAACAAAAATAGTATGAATACTATAATCTACTAAAATACCAATTAATGGAATAGTGGACAATAAATCCCTCCAGTACATGGGCTGACTGCCTGTTTTAGGCCTAGTTCTCAAGCATACTATGGATTCTGTTTTCGGCGGAAACAATCGATCCAAACATTTCTTATCCATTGTTGCTGAAATTAGAAAGCCAAATTACAAGTCACTAAAGGTCACTTGATTACCAAGATAGTAGTTCAGAAATCATGTGAGAAAACAAAGGATGGAAAGGGCATGAAGTTCCCTTACATCGATTTGACTAAATTATTTTACATAACTTACGAATGAAATAAAACATTCCCAGTAATTGGCTTCAGAGACCAAAATGACGGCATTAAGTAATACAAGCACTTATGGCATTCCAGCAAAATACAGAAACGAGAATTTTGAACTTGTGTGTACTTTCCATAGCGAGGTCTGAAGTAGGGGTGTTCCGGAATCAGGTACCTTGGATTTTGGATTATCCGGTGAAATCCGTTCCATGAAAGTGCTACGTATCTAAAGGAAGAACAAGCATTCCGGAATCCGGAATATGCCGGATTTGGGAATTTGCCAGATTTTGTGACTAACTTGGATCACAATCTGAAATAAAAATAATTCTCTCTTTATGATCTTACAAGTCCTCGATAATCCAATTGTTTCGAGACGTTGGGTTTTCCCATTTAATCGTTTGGAATATATTAGAGGCTAAAGTCCATACAACTAGTAGTCGAGCCAATCGTCCCAATCCCTACATGATAAAACTGGGGATGGTATTATTATTAGTGACAATCTTATCTGTCTTCATAATGACCAATGACGTTTGGAACAGAAAGAATGAGCATAACTTTACTTGTAAAACGCCTTAATAATATTGAGCCCGCCACTATTCATAACAAAATAAAGTAACAGAAATGAATGGTATTTGACGATAAATTCTCAACATTTCAAGTTATTTCGTCTGATTCTCTCTTGCGCTATGATCTATTATTCTTTGGTTTAAGCGATAGTATGACCAATAGCCTTTGCAACCTTTGCAATAAGCTAATGATGATACTGGCATCACTGGAATGTGTACATCTATTTGGCTAATGGATTTGGAGTAACTTGCCACTTGTTAATAAATTGATATTCATTAGTTAGTTATCAACAATATTATTCTTACTACTGTAGCCCTGAATAATGGAACATTGTCCAAAATATCAATTGAATTCAATAGGAGACCTAGGATTGCTATTTTTCAAACTTGTAAACTACATAAATACAGAATTATTGTTCTCAAATCTCATTTTCAATTCGATCTTGTTACCTTCCGTTTTCAAATTAAATTGTCCATTTCAAACTGCCTGCATCGTAGAAAACCATGAACATTTGAATAATGACAATCAAGCGATAAACGTCAGCCATTATCCATTGAGCAAATGACAAGACCAGATTAACTCCAGATGATGAGGTCCAGCTTTTTCTCTTCAGATTCAAAACAATTGATTGCCCTACAATGGTTCTTCAACATCCAACTAAATCAGCAATGTCATGTTTTGCCTGCTTAGGCCATCTGTTCAGATTTACCGGTATCTACCAAAGTACTAAAATCCGGAGTAATAATCCCTGGTCGGTTGAAAAAACGGTCCAAACACCTCTGGTCTGAAGTATGGTTTCAGATCAAGGGAGACTGGAAAATAGGAAGAGATTTTAGCACCTGCTTGCCTAGATGCACTGAAGTAGAAGGATTTTACTTGAGGCACTGGGTCTGGAAGATTAAGTAATACCTGGTATTGAACGAAGTAACTTTACTTCTATACCCAAAAAGCTAAACAAATAATGCAAGATATTGATAACACGTTGTGAGGAATTCAAAAGACATGCTATTAACTTGTTTTTAATTCTTACCTGATGATTAATCATAAAAAAACTGAAATTTATGTTCCTTCTTCTGTCCTTTATTGTCATTTCCCTATTTTGGACATCTCTATATCCTCACTCTTACATACATTGCACTTGATTGTTCTTATGTAACTTTCTATTTACAGTGTTGTGTTATATATATAATATATGTATTCGTTTTATGTTTGAAGGTGGAAGGATTTACTAATGTCACAGAAGAAAGGGTTCTTTGTGTAATAATACACTCATTAAAGTCACCTTCTTCGCCATGTAATAATGTGAAGTTACAAGGAAGTCATATCCTTAATTAGAAGCATATGGGTATATTAGGAACTTATAGAGAATAAGTGGGAGATTATGGGAATTTTCAGGAGATTATGGGAACATCTTAGGGCTTATGGGGAATATGTAGGAGCTTATGGAAATGTGTGGGAGCTTATAGAGTATGTAGGGGCTTATAGGAATAAGTAGCAAGCTTATGGGAATATTAGAAGCACATATGGGAATAGTGGGAGCTTATGGTAAGTCTCCTTGGGGCTTATGGGGAATATGTGAGAACTTATGGGAATATTAGGAGCTTATGGAATTATGTGAGGCTGTGGGAATATGTGGGAACTTATTGAATAAGTGGGAGCTTTATGGGAATATGTAGGAGCTTATGGGGAGATATGTAAAAGCTTATCAGACTATGTAGGAGCTTATGGGGCTATTTGAGCTTATGGGGAATAATGTAAGAGCTTATGGGGAATATTTTGGGGCTTATGGGGAATATGTAGGATTTCAGGGGAATATGTAGGAGCTTAAAGAGATACTTGGGGCTTATGGGAATAATGTAGTTGCAATAAGAGATATTAGGGGCTATATGGGAATCTGTGGGAGCTTTTGGAAATATGTAGGAGCTAATGAGGAGTTATTAGGAGCCTTTGGGAATACTTAGAAATATATGGGATTGTGAAGAGGCTAATGGGAATATGTAAGAGCTTATGGGAATATCTAGGAACTATATGTCATGGGAGCTTATGGGATTATTTTGAGGTTCATGGAGATCCATCCTTATGAGCCTATAGGTTGGTATCAGCTTATGGGATTATTAGGAGTTATTATTTGGAATTATTTGGGAGCTGTGTCGACTAATAATAGTAGAAGCTTACGGGAACATGTGGAGGGCTTACAGTGGGAATATTATGGGCTTATGGGGAATATGTGGGGGCTTATGGGAATATGTGGGAGTTTATGGGAATATGTAGGATCGGATCGGAATATGTCTTGGGCTTATGCTTAGGAGCTTATGGGAATATGTGCAGGGCTATGTACAGACTTGTAGGAATAATAGGAGCTAATGGGAATATGTAGGGGCTTATTGGAATATTAGGAGCTTATGGGAGATACGTGTAGGAGCTTATGGGAATATGTGGGAGCCTACATGGGAATGATGGGAGCTTATGGGAATATGTAGGAGCTTATGGAATGTGAAACAGCTTATGAGGAATATGTAGGAGCCTAGTGGGAAATATGTAGGAGCCTATGGGAACAATATGTGGGGGCTTATGGGAATATGTAGGAGCTTATAGGGGAATATGCCCTATGGAGCTTATCCTAGGAGCGTATGGGGAATATTAGGTAGCTTGTGGGGAATATGTACGAGATAGTAGGGAATATTAGGAGACTTAAGGGGAGTTCTAGGAGGTTATGGGAATATGTGAGGAGGCTATGGGGATAATGCTTTTAGGAGCTTATGGGGATTCCTGACAGCAATGGCTTATAAAGATTATTAGGAGCTTATGGGAAGTGGTGGGAGACAATGGAAATATAAAGGAGGCTAGTGGAATATGTATGGGTTTATGGGAGAATATGTAGGAGCTTATCGGAACAACTAGGAGCTTATAGGAATATTGTAGGAGCTTATGGGGAATATGTGAGAACTTATGGGGAATATTAGGAGCTTATGGGGTTATGTGGGAGCTTATGGAAATATGTGGAGAAACTATAGGAATATGTAGGAACTTGTGGGAATAGATTTGGAGGCTACAAGGAATTTATAGGAGCTTATAGAGATATGTAGGAGAACTCATAGGAGTATGTAGGAGCTTAAAGGAGATATGTAGGAACTATATGGAAATAGTCGTAACATAAAGGAATATTGGGGGGCTTATGGGAATACCTAGAAGGCTTTTAAAAGTAAACCTATGGGAACTAGTTGGATTATTAGGAGCTTAATGGGGATGTCGCAGGAGCTTATAGGGAATATGAAGAAGCCCAATGGGGAATATGTAGGAGGTTTACAGGAATATGTGGGAACTATGGGAATATGTAGGAGGCTGAGGGAATATGTAGGAGCTTATGGAAAAATGTGCGGAGCTTCATGTAAGAAACTGTGGGAATAATAGAAACTTTTGGAAAAACATAGGAGCTTATGGGATTATTTTCGGGGCTTTATGGGAGTAGAAAGTAGTAGATAAGCAACCAGGAATAAAATGTAGGAGCTTATGGGAATATGTAGGGGTTTATCTTAATATGTAGGGGAGACTTATGGAGATATGTCTTAGGATCTTATGGGGAATATGAAGGAGCTGTGAGAATATGGAGGAGCTTATCAGGAATATGTAGGAGCTTTGTAGGAGCTTATGGGAATATTACAAGCTTTTGGGAATATATAGGGGCTTATGGGAATATGTAGTGAACTCTGTAGGAAGTCTTTGAACACAGGGTGGTACAAGGGGGAATATGTAGGAGATTATGTGAATATATGGGGGTTTTTGGGAATATGTAGGAGCTTATGGGAATATGAGGAGCCTTATGGAATATGTATGAGGCTACAGCAAGTATTCAGGAGCTTTGGAAATATGCTAGGACTGCCTTATGGGAGTTTTAGGAGCTTCTGGGAATATAAGTTCTTGCCTTGTCGGAATATCATCAGGAGCTTATGGGGAAGTATGTGGGGAGATTATGGAAATATTAGAAACTTATGGGGGAATATGTCAGGGAGACTTCTAGTAACTATGTAGGAGCTTATGGGAATTTTGTATCAGCTTATAAGATTATTGGGAGCTGGTAGGAAGTGGTGAGAGCTTAAGGAAATATAAAAAGAGCTTATTGGAAAATGTAGGAGCTTATGGGAATATGTTGGAGCTTATGGGATTATTAGGAGCTTATGGGAATAATGTAAGAAGCTTATGGGAATATTAGGTGACTTATGAAATTATTTGTGATCGGAATTTTGGTAATATGAATAGAAGCTTATCAGGTATATGTAGGAACTTGTGGGGATATGTAGGATGTTATGGGAATATGTAAGAGCTTAATAGGAATATATGGGAGCTTATGGGAATATGTAGAGACTCAAGGGAGTATGTAGGGGCTTAAGGGAATATGTAGGAGCTTATGGTAATGTGTAGTAGCCAAAGGAATATTTTTTAGCTTTAATGAAGAATACATGGGAGCTTTTGGGGAATCCGTGGGAGCTAAGTGAAAAGTAGGGTTATTTGGAGCTTATTGAATATGTGGGAGCTTCATGAAATATGAATAAGCCAATGGGAATATCTAGAAGGTAATAGGAATATATAGGAGCTAATGGCAATATTTAGGAGCTTTAGGGAATATGTAGGAGCTAGGGGAATATGTAGGAGCTTATGGGGGAACATTATAAAGGAGCTATGTGGGAGATTATGGGAATATTAGAAACTTTGGAAAATCATAGAAGCTTATGGGATTATTAGGCTTACTGGGAAAATTGTGGGAGCTTATGGGATAATGAAGGAGCTTATGGAAATATGTAAGAGTTTATCGGAATATGTGGGAGCTTCATGGAATATGTAGGAGCTTATGGGAATAAGAAAGAGCTTACAGAATATGGAGGAGCTATGGAAATATGTAGGATCTATGTAGGAGCTTATTGGAATATTTCGAAGCTTATGGGAAAATGAAGGGAGCTTATGGGAATATGTGGGAATTTATGAGAGTATGTGAGAGCTTATGGGAATATGTGGAGATTATGTGAATATGTGGGAGTTTATGGGAATATTAGGAGCTTTTAAAAATATGTAGGAGCTTTTGGGAATATTAGAAGCTTTTGGGAATATATGGGTGCTTATGGGAATATATGGGAGCATATGGGAATAAGTGGGAGCTTATGGGAATATGTGTGAGATTATGGGAATATAAGGATCTAATGGGAATTTGTAGGAGCTTATGGGAATATTGGAGCTTACGGGAATATGTAAGAACTTATGGGAATATGAAGGAGTACCCTGCTATATGGGATTATGTGGGAGCTTAGGCGGGGCATATGAGGGCCTATGGGAATATGTTAAGTAGTTTATGGAAATATGTATGGGCTTACGGGAATTTGTAGGAGCTTATGGGAATGACTAGGAATTACATGGGAGTATGTAGGAGCTTAAAGGAATAGTGTGGGAGCCTTATGGAACTATGTGGTAGCCTAAAGGAATGTTGGGGGCTTATGGGGAATACGTGGGAACTTTTGGAAATACGTAAGAGCTAATGGGATTATTAGGAGCTTATGGGAATATGTACAAACATATCTAGGAGGTTATGGGAATATTAGGAGCTATATGCGGGATCCGTACGAGCTTATGGGAATATTCCAACAGGCTTATGGGATACATATGCAAAAAGCATGTGTAAAGGGTGCTGATGGAAATATTAGGGGCTTAGGGGAATATGTAGATGCCTATAGCGAGTATACTCAGTAGCTTATGAAAATATGCAGGAGATTATGGGATTATGTACAGGACCTTATGGGAATATGTGGAGGCCTTGGCATAGAACTATGTTGGAGACTATAGAAATGGCTGTAGAGAGTTTATGAGGTATATGTGAGAGCTTGTATAGCTTGAGATATGTGGGATCTTATGGGATTAAATGTGGGAGCTTATGGGGGTGTCTGCAGGAGATAATGGGAATATGTAGAGTCTTATGGAAATATGTGGGAGCTTATGGGATTATGTTCGAACCATATCTAGGAGGTTATGGGAATATTAGGAGCTTCTAGGCATACATTTGATCTTATGGAGAATATTATGAGCTTAGGGGGAATTTATCAGGAGGTTCATGGGGAATATGTAGGGGCTTATGGGGCTATGTAACGTAGCTATTGGGAATTTGAAGCAGCTTATAAGATTATTGGAATCATAATGGGATCTTAGGAGGAAAGGCTTGAAAATACAAAGGAGCTTGGTGGAATATCTAGGAGCATATGAAACATATATGAGAAACTTAAAAAAACATGACATGATGCTTCATGGGCATATTAGGTCTTATGGGAATATCTAGGAGCTTACCTGGGTTATATTAGGAGCTTTTGGGTTGATGTAGATGCTTATGGGAATATATAGGACCTGTATGGGAATATGTGGGAGCTTACGCAAGTTTATAGCGCGAAAAGGAGGGTTATTAGGAGCTTATGAATATTTGTGGGCGCTTTATGGATATATAAAGGAGCTTATTGAAAAATATGTTGGAGCTTATGGGAAATATGTAGGAGATTATGTGGAACATGTAGGGAAGCCTTATGAGGATATTAGGAGCCAAAAATTATGGGACTATGTAAGAATAGTATGGGGAATATGTATGAGCTACGGCAAACTAGTAGGAGCTGTATGGGAATATATACGTGCTTATGGCCCAGAGGCTTATGGGGATGTTAGGAGAAACTATGGGGAATATGAAGGGTTAAAAATATAAATTAGAGCTATGGGAATATCGTGCACAGCTTATGAGAATATGTAGTAGGAGCTTAGTGGGAATATGCTAGGAGCTATGGGATTATGTAGATCATATGGGAATGTCGGAACTTCTGGGGAATAAGTCCGAGCTATCTAGGGGACTTATGGGAATATTTGGGGCTTATGGGAATATGTACGGGATTTGAAAATATTAGGAGCTTATAAGAAATTTGTGGGAGGTTATGGAATATGTGGGGGCCCCAAGGAATATGTAGAAGCTGATGGGGAATTTGTGGGGAGAATATGGGAAATATAAAAAGGAGCTTATTGGAATATGTGGCAAGCCTATGGGAATATGTAGGAGACCAATATGGGAAGATGTGGGAGGTTATGGAAATGCAGAGGCTTATGGGGAATATGTAGGAGCTTTGAGGAATATAAGGGGCTTTAATGGAGGTGTGTGGGTAGCATACAGGGAATATGTAGGAGCTAATGGGAATATGTAGAATCTTATGGAAATAATAAGGCCCCTATGGGGCTAATATCTAGTGGCTGTGGGAATATGTAGTAGACTTATAGAAATTTTAGTCAGCTATGGGATTATTAGGAGCTTATGGGATTTTGTGTAAGGAGCTAATAGAAAACCTAAAAGGAGAGTATTGGAATATGTGGAAAGCTTATGGAAATATGCTTAGGAGCTTATGGGAATATGTGGGGGTGCTTTATGGGAAAATTAGGAGGCTTATGGGAATTTTTAGTAGCTTATGGGATTATTAGGAACTTATAGAATTTTGGTAGGAACTAATGAAAAAGTATAAGGAGATGAGGGGAATATGTAAGGGCTACCTGGGGTCATAGTAGGAATGGTAGCAGAAATGTAAGCTTACCAGAGCTCTATGTGGAGCTTGTGGGATATATGTACGAGCTAATGACATAAGCTTATGGGGAATATTCAGAGGCTATGGGAATTTACTTGGAGCTGTATGGGAATATGCAGGACAATATGGGTTTATTTAGGGCTGTATGGGAATAAGGTAGGAGCTTCGCAGGAATATAGTAGGAGCCTAGGGAATCATATAGGAGCTAAAGAAAATATATAGGAGCTATCCAGAATAATGACTGGCTTATCTGAAGACTTATGGGAATATTGGGAGCTTAAGAGGATAACATATGCTTGGGCTTATGGGGAATATTCGGAGCTTAAGAAATTTATGAGGAGGTTACTGTAAAAATATGTAGGATGTTATAGAGAATATATACAAGCTTCTCAGAATTTCCAGCAACTTGTGAGATTATTAGGAGCTTATGGGAATTTGGTGGAGCTTATGGAAATATAAAAGAGCTATTGAAAATGTCGAAGCTTAAGGGGAACATGTGGGAGCTGATGGGAATGATTAGGAGCTTAACCATGGGAATATGTAAGGGCTGCAGGGAATATTAGGAGCTTATGGAATTATACTGGAGGCTTATGAGAATATGTAGGAGCTAATAGGAATATGTGGGAGCTGTGGGAAAGATTTAGGGGCCTATGGGAATATGTATGAGCTAACAGGAATTAGTAGATACTTTTAGGAATATGTAGGATCTCTTCGGGAGTATGTAAGGAGCTGGAAGGAATGTGTGTGCAAAGCCTAAAGGAATATCTTTTTTTAAAATTTTGGGAATACGTAGGAGCTTTTGAAAATACGTAGGAGCTAATCGGATTATCTAGGAGCTTATGGGGAATATGTGGGAACTAATGGGATTATGAAGAAGCCAATTGAGGTTATGAAGGGTTTATCGGAATATGTGGGAGCTTTTGGGAATATGTAGGAGAAACTATGGGTATATGTTACAGACTTATGTACAGACTTATGGGAATATAAGGGCTTACTAGAAATTCGTAAAGATGCTTATGGAGTAATATATGGGAAACCCATAGGAATTATGTGGGAGATTTTGGAATATTAGGTACTTATGGGAGTACATAGGCGCTTTTGGCAATACGTAGGAGCTTATGGAAATGCGTTGTAGGAGTTTAGAGAATATATGGGGAGCTTATGGAATGTGTAGGAGTAAATGGGAATAGTGTAAAAGCTAATGGAGGAATATGTAGGAGCTTATGGAATTGTAGGAGCTTATGGGAATAATGTATTAGCTTATGGAGATATGTAAGGCTTAGAACCTATGGGAATGCCTTATTAGCCCTTATGGGATTATTAGGAGAAACTATGGAAATATGTAGGAGCCTGATGAAATTATAAAGGAGATTGTTGGAATATGTAGGAGCTTATGGAAATATGTAGAAACCTTATGAGACATGTGAAGAGCTTATGGGAGCTTATTAGGGTTTATGTGGAATATGCTTACAGGAGCTTGTGGGAATCTTAGGAGCTTATGGAAATATTAGGAGCTTAAGGAATTTGTAGGAGGTTATGGGAATTTGTAGAGAGATTACTATGGAGATATGTAGAAGCATAGGTACATGTGTGAAAGTACATTAAGAGATTATTTGTGATCTTATGGGGAATTTGTAGGAGGCTATGGAGGAAATATAAAGAAGCTTATTGAGATATTTAGGAGCTTATGGAAATAATGTAGGAGCTTATGGAAACATAAAGGAGCTTATGGGAATATTACAGGGCTTATGGGGGAATATGTAGGAGCTCATGGGGAATATTTGAGGCTAATGGGGAGTATGTTGAACATGGTAATAATGTCGAGGCTTATAGGAATTTGTGACAAACTTATGAGGTCTATTATGGGCTTATAGGAATTTGTGAGGAGCTTATGGAAAGATAAAAGGGCTGTTGTGGAATATTTGGAAGCTTATGGAAATATGTAGGTGCTTAAGGAATTTATGTTGGAGCTTATGGGAATATTAGGAGCTTATGGGAATATGTAGGAGTTTAGCAGGAGATTGTTCCCCGTTTTGGGGAATATGGAGGAGCTTATGTGAATATATAGGAGCTTATGGGACTGTGAAGCGACGGATGGGAATATGCTTCAAAGCGTATCGGAAGGTTTAGGATGTTATGGGATTATGTGGAGCCTATACAGGGAATATGTGGAGAAACAGCAAAGATATTCTTAGGAACATGAGAATATGTACCGAGATTATGTAGGAGCTTATGGAAATATTTTGAGGTTAAGGGAATGCTGAAGGAGCTGATGGGAATATAAGGAGCTTATGGGAATTTGTAGATGCTTATGGGAATATGTAGGAGCTTATGGAAATATGCTTGGAGATTGTGAAATATTGCGAGCTTATGAAAACCGCGTAGGAGCTTTTGGAAATACGTAGGAGCTTATGGGAATACGCTAGGAGTTTTTAAGAATATGTAGGAGCTTATGGGAATAATAATGGGAACGCCATGGGAATATGTAGGAGCTAATGGATAACTATGTAGGAGTTTATGGAAATATTTGGAGCTTATCGGATAATGTAGGAGGTTGGTGATCTGGCTGGGAGCTATGGGAATTTTATAGCAGCATCTGAAATTTTGAAACTGTGGACTAATTGGACTTATTGGGAATAAAAGAAGGAGCTTATGAAAATGAAGTACAGGCTTATGGGAATATGTGAAGGCTTAACTGGGAATATTAGGAGCTGATTTTGGGCCTTTATGAACTTATGGGAATGGCATAACGGGTTCACATGAGGAATACTGTAACAGACTTATCAGATGTGTGTGGAGTGTATGGGGAATATGTAAGAGCTTATGTGGAAAACATAAGAATATACTACTAGGATGTGGCGCAGGCATGCAAAATATTCAAAACTTACAGAGGAATGTGTAGAACACATTTGAATATGAAGCCAACTTTATGAGATTATCCAAGAACATAAGATAATTCTCTGGACTATGGGATTATGTGGGGCTTGCTCGGGAATGTGTGGAAGTTTTACAGATATCTATGGGAACTCTGGGGAATATCTAGGAGCTTATTAGGAATATGTAGGAGCTTATGGGACTATGTACGAAACACATCTAGGAGCTTATGGGAATAATAGGAGCTTATGAGAGATATGTATGACTTTAGAGGAATATTTTGAGGCTTAAGGGAGTTTGTAGGAGGTTATCAGGAATAATGCAGGAGCTTATGGGAATATGTAGAAGCTTTTGGGAATATGAAGCATCTTAATGGGAATATGTAGGAGCTTATGGAGGAAATATTAGGAGCTTATAGGGAATATGTATTAGCTTATGGGAATATATAGAATATTAGAGGAATTTGTAGCAGCCTATGGGATTATTTAAACTAGGGAAATATGTTAGAGCTTATTGGAGATATAAGGAGCTTATGGAATTTGGAGATGCTTATGGGAATATCTGAGAAGCACAAAAAACTATAGCAGGAGATTATGAAAATACGTGGGAGCTTTTGAAATAGGTTAGAGCTTAGCCGATACGTAGGAACTTATGGGAATATCTTGGACCAATGGGATTATGTGGGGCTTTCGGGTTATTTGGAGCTTATGGGGTAGTAGGGAGCTTATGGGAATATCTTGGGGCTGATGTGAATATTAGGAGCTTATGGGAATTTGTAGGAGCTTATGGGAATATGGAAAGCATCTTATGGGAATATGTAGGAGCTTTTGGGAATAATGGGGGAATTATGGGATTATGTAGGGACTATTCAGATAGCAGCTTTTTTGGAAGTGTGGGCAGCATGAGGAATGGCAAAGGCGCTTATGGGGAATATTGGAGCTTATGGGAATATGGAGGAGCTTATAGGAATGAGGCAACAAGGAATATGTATGAGCTTATGGGAATATGCAGAGGAGCTTATGGGATTGTGTAGAAGCTTGTGGGAATATGTAGGAACTTAGCTTCTTTTGGGGAACTGTGGTAGGAGCTTATGGAAATATGTGGGATCTTATGGGGAATATGTACGGAAAACATGTTGAAGCTTGTGGGAATATTAGGAGCTTATGGAAAATGTAGGAGATTGTGGAAATATTTGGATCTAATGCGATTTGTAGGAGCTTATGGGAATAGTATCTAGGAGACTTATGGGAATATTTAGGAGCTTATGGGGAATATGTGTAAGAGAACATGGGTATATGAAGCAGCTTATGGGGAATATGTAGGAGAGCTGATTGGAAGATGCAGGGTTAAGGGATTTTGTGGGGCTTATGTGGGGAATATGACAGGGCTTATGGGAATATTGGGAGCTTCAGGGATTAATTGGAAGCTTAGCTCGGGAATGTATAAGTGCTTACTAGCAGGAATATGTAGGACTTATGTGAATAATGTGGAACTTGTTGAATATTAAAACAGTAATATGGTATTATGTAGAGAGCTTATGGGAATATGTCATGGAAAACATAAATTTGCCAGGACACATATGGTCAAAACCGTAACCAACAGCAATCAGATTAATTTGTGGCAAGAAAGATCCGTTTGTCTCGCTACCACCCATCTTCACAATATGCAATAGGTGTCCATTATTTCAATGTGATAGGTGCTATTAGTTCAATGTGATAGGTGTTATTAGTTCAATGTGAGTAGGTGTCATTAGTTCAATGTGATAGGTGTCATTAGTTCGATGGTATCGGACGGCATTAGGCAATGCAGCGTGGCGTGTAGTAGAAGACATCGGAGACATGATCCTTTATGACCAGATCCTTCTCCGCCAGTGAAATGAGACTAATTACGAAACAGGAGTTCACACATTTTGCCATCATATGTCGCTTGTAAAGGTAAACGTTTAAGCAGGCAGCTAACCATTTTTAAAAAGTAACAACAATTCATGCAGCTTTACAATTTTTTTTCTTCAGATTTTCCATTAAATTGAATTTTGTGAAAAAACAGGATTTTTTTCTCTTTTTTAGAACTCAGTTCAGTGGCGGCCGTGGTGAGGGTGGGCTGCGATAGCATAAAGTTTACACTTACAATTTGTGGGCCTCTTCTAATGACATTCCCTTGGGCCCACTGAACTGCCTTTATCTGCCATGCTCATATCTTCTTATATAGTTAATAAATCAAATTTGAAAAAAGTTCTGAGATTTGACTCTGGCGTGATTCAGGCGCGTGTATAAATACTTAAGCCAAATAACGTTTATGTCGTTATATTCCTTTCACCCGTG
>JAGDYQ010000001.1:31765713-31852264 GCA_021962125.1 Bulinus truncatus | reverse complement strand
CGCATTATTCCATGGGAAAAAAAACTCTGCCCAAATGTGAAAATAATTTTGGCTTTTGAGAGATAAGGCAGTAGTTCTCAAACTTTAATAGCACATATTCTCGATTAAATAATTATTCAACAATATTGGCAACCCACCAGTGAGAGCCACTGCCTTAAAAGGCCCCTGCGGCATAATGTCACTAATTTGACGACTTTGGTGCCTCTACAGCTGATTTAGTCTTTTTTTTTTGTATACTTTATCAGTTTTTTCACTAAATCTTAAATTTTGTTAAAAAAGACTACGGTGGTCTCATTATAATATTTTGTTTACCATATTGAAAAACTGGAATGTGGCTCTCAATGATCTCATCATGCAAAGCCACCCCTCCCCTCAAATCAATAAATCCTCTAAAAGTATTTTGTACGAGCATAAATATTTCTGACTGATACAGCAGGTTCTAAATTTAATGAATGTATCTACACATAGTTAAAGGGGACAGGTGGTCGTGCCGTAAAGTGCTCGACTGCCGAATTAAAAGTACCTGGTTTGATCTCCGGTGAGGGCCAAGAAAAATGTTCATGTCATGGCTTAACTCTTAATCGACGGCAGGTTTATGGCCATTTTTTATTACCAAACAGGTGTCCTTACATTTTGGACTATATTGTCTGTTTCCTTTATAGCCCATATATGTGTGATATATCATTTTTTTCTACTTTGGGTAGGCTTTAAAACTGTGTAGTTTATTTTTGTGAAAATGAAACTTGTTAATGTTTAAAAAAAAGAATTTAAAAAAAAATATTTTTTTTTTATAACAGTGTACAAAGTCAAAAAATAAGTATTAAAAACAAACACATTTTTTTAGACATTTTATTAATCTACATTCATTTCTGTAAGGAAATACTCAGTTTTCAATCAATTTCTTCAACAAATAAATGTTTGGTGACTTTTTTTCAAATATGCATATTTTCCTTCTTTATTCACATAAAAATGGCACATTTCAATTTTTTTTTCTCAACATTTTTTTTCTTCTCAGTATACTTTAAAAATATATAATTCTTTTCATAATTAAATGGTAGTTTAATTAAATCAATATTTAATCATAATATTTAGATATTTTTAGACATTGATTTTAATTTATCGATAATTCTAATAACATAAAACAAAGTTATAATCAAGTTTGAATGCAAAAAAAAAAAGATATATAATTAGTTAAAATGTTCGGTTTACATAAACTACTACTTTAAATGCTGGATCAAAAATCTAAATTTGAAAACAAGGGCATTTAGAATTATTTATTTTTAAATAAATTTTATTATCTAATTTTCATTTTTTAAAAAATTGCGAACAAAATCTACACAGCACTCTTCCACTCTTTCCTTGATACATGGACTCTTTCCTCCACACTTGTAGCTTTCATATCTTTCTCCACATCAATGAGCCAACTGTTTCTTGAAATCACAAATTGTTACTTGGTATCCTGAATATGTATAGGGAGATAAAAAAAATTAAATTTAAATTAGCTTGTGATATGAGATAAACAATTTCTATCTTTCATCAAGTGCGAAAAAAATATCACACACTACACTTGACATTTGTTCTTCTCTAAACCTTGTCATTTGAATAGCACAATCTACATTTACCACATTTATTTACTATTATTGGGTCTATTGCATGTTTAAAAAAAAGAGTGGCTTAGTCGCAAGAAGTACTGGAGCACTTTCTGAAATATTACCAAAGTCTCCAATGAGTTCTTCAGAAAAATTTAATTGTCCATAATTATTAGGTATGTGTAACTCTTAAGATTCATCTATAGAAATATTTTCATATGGTTGAAACTATGTCATGCATTTCATTTTTATGTATGTCAGTAGTGTTCTTACTTTACATAATTTGTCATTAGGGTTTTCATTTTCAGGATTTGTAATTTTTAAGAAACTCAGAATAGCATTAAATCTGTCAAAAGATATAAATGCACAATCCCAGAATCCATTATAAAGAGGCTTTTTACTCCAAAATCTGTCAATACTAGAGGTTTTAACTATTCCTGCGTACATTATCAGCCCACAAAAGCAATAAAACTCCTCTGGTGTAATACCAAACCAACCCTTGTAAATACTTACTTGTGTGGTCCATGAATCTTTGCTTAATCATTAGTATACTGGCTTATGTGAAGTATAGTTTGAAGAAATCCATGGCATGGAAGAACCTCTTGTTCTAACTTCTTTCAATTGAATACCTGGAACCCTTTCTGGTAGAATTGAAGGAGGTGACTTTCTCATCTTAGCCAATGAAGCTGTGTCAAATAAAAATAATGTAATTAATTATAATAAAGAGGCTTTTTACTCCAAAATCTGTCAATACTAGAGGTTTTAACTATTCCTGCATACATTATCAGTCTACAAAAGCAATAAAACTCCTCTGGTGTAATACCAAACCAACCCTTGTAAATACTTACTTTTGTGGTCCGTGAATCTTTGCGTAATTGTGGTCCATGAATCTTTGCATAATCATTAGTATACTGGCTTATGCGAGTTACTTTATCCAGTGTGAAGTATAGTTTGAAGAAATCCATGGCATGGAAGAACCTCTTTGCACTATCTCTTGTTCTAACTTCTTTCAAGTGAATTCCTGGAACCCTTTCTGGTAGAATTGAAGGAGGTGACTTTCTCACCTTAGCCATTGAAGCTGTGTCAAATAAAAATAATGCAATTAATTATAAATTAAGTATTTTTATTTTTTTTCATATAAAATAATGTTTTAAATGTAATAATAAAATATATAAATAATATATATAAAACAAAACAGAAGACTATAGTACATATATCTGTGTGCTCTCCTATCAGCTGATTTTTGTTTATCAATCAGCTGAGAGCTAAAGATTTATATAGTACCATGCTTTATATGGAAAAACAAAATATTTAACATGTATTTCTAAGTTTTTTTTAAAATTATTAATACACTTACAATATTTTTCTGCTAAAATGTTAAAGCTAGCGTGATATTAGGTGATTATTTAGCATATAACAGACCATAAATCGTAAAAAAAAAACGAAAAAAAAATACAGCATGTTGTTGTGAGCATTGGTATACTTACACATGAATATTAGATGTATTCAAACTTCCATTGAACGAAACATTTTCATCATCTGAAACATCAGAAACGTCGGTTAGATCCCAGACTTCATCTTCACATGAATCTAACTTGGAATCGGGCTGAAAATCTGAGTCAGAATCCATTATAATGAGCAGGTCGTAGTGCGTCATTCCTTAGCCGGCTTCAAAATGGCGTGTGGAGGAAGTGTCGTTATCTGCTTTGTTTACGTTTTTAAAGTCGCGAGAATTTATATTTATTATAAAATTTCGTAAATATTTTTTTAAATTTTAATGCATTAAGTCCATTTTATTACAATAAAATAACAATTAAATTAAAGAAAAGTAATAAATAATATTATTTGTATTAAGTTAAAAAAAATTGCCAAAAATAGTGCATTTCTTTGTATTCCGTCGTTTAAGATTTAAGTCCCCCCCCCCATATCTCCCGTGGTGCCTCCATGGCCAATGCACTATCAGCTATGGTGGGGATGAAAGAAGGGCATCATAAAAACCGTCCCATTAGTGGTTTATAGGATCTAAGAGATTTCATCTCATCCTTACAGGGACTTCACACACAAGGTTAAAGGAATGAAACTATTAGATGCAAACAGACCTAAGGAAGTGAATAATTTGGTGTGGATGGGGTGTTAGGGTTATTTCTCTATAAAATATTTTGCTATTTAAATTAAATATTAACTTCTGAATATAAATTAAAATGTAATAACAATTTTGACCTCACCCGTGTTCTTTTTGAAATACTGAGATAAAAATATAAAGATCGATAGAGTGGTTCCAAGGATTCTCTGTCCCAATAAAAGTCTGGTGTGTCCAGCAAGTCTGAACTTAAATTTATCAAATGTCTGAAAAACACAGATGCAATTATTATAGTCAAGTATTTGGGGGAAAAAAAACTACAATACTCTAATGCTCTTCTATAAAATACATCCATGGAACATACATTTATGGCATTTTAAAATTGGGAAACTTAAAGTTATACAGCCATGAAGGCAATAAAGAGATAATGAAATCTTTAATTGTGAAATAGTTGTTTGCGATCAGTCAATGTATATTTAATGCAATGAAATCAATATTTAATCATAATATTTAGATATTTTTAGACATTGATTTTAATTTATCGATAATTCTAATAACATAAAACAAAGTTATAATCAAGTTTGAATGCAAAAAAAAAAAGATATATAATTAGTTAAAATGTTCGGTTTACATAAACTACTACTTTAAATGCTGGATCAAAAATCTAAATTTGAAAACAAGGGCATTTAGAATTATTTATTTTTAAATAAATTTTATTATCTAATTTTCATTTTTTAAAAATTGCGAACAAAATCTACACAGCACTCTTCCACTCTTTCCTTGATACATGGACTCTTTCCTCCACACTTGTAGCTTTCATATCTTTCTCCACATCAATGAGCCAACTGTTTCTTGAAATCACAAATTGTTACTTGGTATCCTGAATATGTATAGGGAGATAAAAAAAATTAAATTTAAATTAGCTTGTGATATGAGATAAACAATTTCTATCTTTCATCAAGTGTGAAAAAAATATCACACACTACACTTGACATTTGTTCTTCTCTAAACCTTGTCATTTGAATAGCACAATCTACATTTACCACATTTATTTACAATTATTGGGTCTATTGCATGTTTAAAAAAAAGAGTGGCTTAGTCGCAAGAAGTACTGGAGCACTTTCTGAAATATTACCAAAGTCTCCAATGAGTTCTTCAGAAAAATTTAATTGTCCATAATTATTAGGTATGTGTAACTCTTAAGATTCATCTATAGAAATATTTTCATATGGTTGAAACTATGTCATGCATTTCATTTTTATGTATGTCAGTAGTGTTCTTACTTTACATAATTTGTCATTAGGGTTTTCATTTTCAGGATTTGTAATTTTTAAGAAACTCAGAATAGCATTAAATCTGTCAAAGATATAAATGCACAATCCCAGAATCCATTATAAAGAGGCTTTTTACTCCAAAATCTGTCAATACTAGAGGTTTTAACTATTCCTGCATACATTATCAGCCCACAAAAGCAATAAAACTCCTCTGGTGTAATACCAAACCAACCCTTGTAAATACTTACTTGTGTGGTCCATGAATCTTTGCTTAATCATTAGTATACTGGCTTATATGAGTTACTATATCCAGTGTGAAGTATAGTTTGAAGAAATCCATGGCATGGAAGAACCTCTTGTTCTAACTTCTTTCAAGTGAATACCTGGAACCCTTTCTGGTAGAATTGAAGGAGGTGACTTTCTCATCTTAGCCAATGAAGCTGTGTCAAATAAAAATAATGTAATTAATTATAATAAAGAGGCTTTTTACTCCAAAATCTGTCAATACTAGAGGTTTTAACTATTCCTGCATACATTATCAGTCTACAAAAGCAATAAAATTCCTCTGGTGTAATACCAAACCAACCCTTGTAAATAATTACTTTTGTGGTCCGTGAATCTTTGCGTAATTGTGGTCCATGAATCTTTGCATAATCATTAGTATACTGGCTTATGCGAGTTACTTTATCCAGTGTGAAGTATAGTTTGAAGAAATCCATGGCATGGAAGAACCTCTTTGCACTATCTCTTGTTCTAACTTCTTTCAAGTGAATTCCTGGAACCCTTTCTAGTAGAATTGAAGGAGGTGACTTTCTCACCTTAGCCATTGAAGCTGTGTCAAATAAAAATAATGCAATTAATTATAAATTAAGTATTTTTATTTTTTTTCATATAAAATAATGTTTTAAATGTAATAATAAAATATATAAATAATATATATAAAACAAAACAGAAGACTATAGTACATATATCTGTGTGCTCTCCTATCAGCTGATTTTTGTTTATCAATCAGCTGAGAGCTAAAGATTTATATAGTACCATGCTTTAAATGGAAAAACAAAATATTTAACATGTATTTCTAAGTTTTTTTAAAATTATTAATACACTTACAATATTTTTCTGCTAAAATGTTATAACTAGCGTGATATTAGGTGATTATTTAGCATATAACAGACCATAAATCGTAAAAAAAAAACGAGAAAAAAATACAGCATGTTGTTGTGAGCATTGGTATACTTACACATGAATATTAGATGTATTCAAACTTCCATTGAACGAAACATTTTCGTCATCTGAAACATCAGAAACGTCGGTTAGATCCCAGACTTCATCTTCACATGAATCTAACTTGGAATCGGGCTGAAAATCTGAGTCAGAATCCATTATAATGAGCAGGTCGAAGTGCGTCATTCCTTAGCCGGCTTCAAAATGGCGTGTGGAGGAAGTGTCGTTATCGGCTTTGTTTACGTTTTTAAAGTCGCGAGAATTTATATTTATTATAAAATTTCGTAAATATTTTTTTAATTTTAATGTATTAAGTCCATTTTATTACAATAAAATAACAATTAAATTAAAGAAAAGTAATAAATAATATTATTTGTATTAAGTTAAAAAAAATTGCCAAAAATAGTGCATTTCTTTGTATTCCGTCGTTTAAGATTTAAGTCCCCCCCCCCATATCTCCCGTGGTGCCTCCATGGCCAATGCACTATCAGCTATGGTGGGGATGAAAGAAGGGCATCATAAAAACCGTCCCATTAGTGGTTTATAGGATCTAAGAGATTTCATCTCATCCTTACAGGGACTTCACACACAAGGTTAAAGGAATGAAACTATTAGATGCAAACAGACCTAAGGAAGTGAATAATTTGGTGTGGATGGGGTGTTAGGGTTATTTCTCTATAAAATATTTTGCTATTTAAATTAAATATTAACTTCTGAATATAAATTAAAATGTAATAACAATTTTGACCTCACCCGTGTTCTTTTTGAAATACTGAGATAAAAATATAAAGATCGATAGAGTGGTTCCAAGGATTCTCTGTCCCAATAAAAGTCTGGTGTGTCCAGCAAGTCTGAACTTAAATTTATCAAATGTCTGAAAAACACAGATGCAATTATTATAGTCAAGTATTTGGGGGAAAAAAAACTACAATACTCTAATGCTCTTCTATAAAATACATCCATGGAACATACATTTATGGCATTTTAAAATTGGGAAACTTAAAGTTATACAGCCATGAAGGCAATAAAGAGATAATGAAATCTTTAATTGTGAAATAGTTGTTTGCGATCAGTCAATGTATATTTAATGCAATGAAAAGATTTTTATAAAGTGCCCTACTAGATTTAGTTAAAGCTTTCCTCTAACCAAAGCGAAGCGAACCGCTGCGCTATTTCTCACGTGAGATTTTTCAAAGCGCGAAAAACCCTCACTACACCTAAGCGAAGCGAACGTAGGCGTCAGCCGACCGGATATAATGATTTTTTAAATTTTCTTTTTGTTTATTTGAAGACGTCGGCAGACATTTTCTTCTTATGATATATTTTCTACAGTTATGGTATTTTACAAGTAAAAAGTGAAAAAAAAACACTTACTTTTTGGTATAATCTGATATAATTCAATATGCTATATATAAATGTAAGTCTTATTTGTTAATTTTAAGACATTTATATCAATTTTAACCTTGATTTTCATTTGAGTCGATGTTTCTAGGCAGCCATTTTGGATTGTTTACACTCGCGAAACAACTCTGAAAGAAGCGATGCCGCGAAATTTCTCTGCACCGCCGCGTAAATTCTACGCGGTTTGAGCATCTCCATGTAAATACATTGCCGCGAAAGAGGAGCGAATTTCGCGAGCTACCTAGATACGCGAAATTCGCTTTGGTTAGAGGAAAGCTTAATGTATCACATAAATAAATAGAAGCAGCTTTACCTTAAAGAGAACAACTCTCCAATTTTCATCCTTATCTGTCTTCGAGACATACCAATTTTGTTACCTTTCCGCAAATCCTATAAATGAAAAAAATAAGTTTTCAGGTTTTCAGAATGCAACAATAAATTTGTTTCCTCATCATACACTTTCAGATGTTGTAATAAAACTCTGCACAGTCCCTGGCGAGAAAGTTTGTATGAAGGAACCAACCAGATGAAACAATGCATGTATGAGTAATATGAATAGTTTTCATCAAGTTCTTGAAATTTCTGCTTTACTGGCAGATGGCTTATCTGCCTTCCTGGTCATTGGAAGAAATCACTGCATATTACACAAAATGAAAATTATTTACAGGACTTTTCAAGACATCATACACAGTCTTTGCAACAGGAGTTTCATGTTTTTTGTATATTTTTCTTGACCTCACTATACATGCCTATAAATAGCTGACCAAAACAGGAAACCAATTTTCTAGACAAAAAAGTCTCTGGGATATCCGAGATGGAAAATAACTATGCCATAATTTGTACACTTCTATTGACAGTTGAAAACTGATAGGCTATAGCTATGAAATCTTCTAAAAAACATAGAAAGGCTGGTTTTGAACTGCTAGAACTGAATGATACAGTATAATGGTTAGGCTGAAACTAACATTTAAAGAAACTCTTTAAACAGTAAACAAAACTAACTGGATGTGGTTCGAGATTAAAAAAAAAAGTGCCATTGAGCAGTCTCTGATGATAGTGGTGTGCTTTCACATAGAATGTACCATAATTGAAGCGTATTACACCAGACTACCCAGACCCACATCTTGAGTGAGGCTACTATGGCTTAAAAAGCTTCTTGCATAAATATGTATAAAAATATATGAAGCATTTGGACATTCTGCTAGCCACACTACTCCATATTATGCCATGGCTACAGAAACATTCTATCTTTCCCGTTGGCGCCCCAATGGTTGAATTTACTTCACTATACGAAGTGTTTAGAGCCATAGTAGCCTAACCCAAGATGTGCGTTAGACTAGTCCGGCTTAAAAAAAGCATCAATTATATCTATGTATAAGAAGTATAATCACCGGAAACCTGAGTGGCTTAAATTTATCTAAAATGCTTTTCCAGTACCTCAATGATCCTCTCGATTGAAACAACAAACTTGTTCAATGAACCCTCCCACATGGCCAGTTTCACAGACTGCGCAAGGGCATTAGAAAAGCTGTACATCTCAAGGAACTTTTTATGCCCCTCCTCATCCGTATCTTGTATCTGGATTGTGTCCCCGTTGAGGCGAGTTTTGTCTCTGCCGGAAACGAAAAAAAATATAGATATGGATAACACAATATTACTCAACATGTAAATATGTGATACATTTATTTAGCTGCTTTTTAATTACAGCCCTATGCACCATCTTAAAAAAGGGAAATTATTATAACACTGCAACAGAATTCAGGATGGTGGGCCATATATATTAATTTCCAGTGTTATAATCTTATGTGGCATACGTTATTCAAGAAAATCTAAGAGGAATACAAGATTATTTACTGCTTTTGAATCAATAATGGGTTTGGCATACTCTGTGGCCACTGAAAGTATTCACTGGGCAGACAGAAGGTAATAATTATGTCAAGGATTTATAAATAAATGACACACATCAGTAGAAAAAATGAAGGGAAGGAGCATGACAGTCTACTCAATTTGTCGACATTGATGATGATAACAGACTAACAAAGTGCTGTCGTAAAGGCATTTTAGCTAACTCATCCCTAAAACACTTCAGCCACAGTTAGTCTTTAAAAAAAAATATTTTATAATGAAAAAAACTTAATTTGTAAGCTGAGAGCCTTTTGGTGATCAAGGCTTGGCCCTGCCACCTTATCCTCATAGTGCTATGTATAACAATAACATTATAAAAAATTAACGTAGTAAAGTTCTTGTGCAAATACTTTTCAGAACTAAATATTACTTTACATAAACAAAATCCAGTTCTTCTCTTTCATAAATAACAAGACTGGAAATGTAAGGCCCTTCAGCAAACTTATTTAGCACTTTTAAAAATGCACTTCTCTGAAAAAAATAAAATAAGAACAAAGGTTAACAAATTTTAACCATTGATTCCATTCGTTGATTATTTTTTTATTTCATCATTCACGTTAACATCTGGAATTTCAACGAAGGAGATTCTTAGCTTGCATATTTATGTATATAAATAAGATAAGCATACATGACACTTTTTTTTTATAAAAAGAATAAATACAAGTACTAATACATGTAACAGATAAACACACATTAAGATAACTGACGAACTAACTGATATAATCTATTTCTTTTTAGCTGAATATTCATCGAATGATGATAAACTGAACAAATTATTACATTCTGAAAAAAAAAAATTAATACAACCTATACATGTATGTTTATTTATTTATAACAGCTCACCTCAACTTCTGGGATACACCAAAATACAACTGAGCCGTCTCTAGAAAAAAAAAAAAAAACCACATTATCAAATGATTTTGTATAATTCTAACCAGTAGCTTGTGTAGCTCTCTAGGTATCTTTAATACCACAAAACTTATAGGAAACGAAACAGAAAAAGTTTGTTGATTTTCTTACTCAAAGACAAATATTTCTTTAGGTTTCTGATCAACATTGTACTTGCCTCGAACATGCAAAGCATTTGTAACATCTGCAATAGAAAATATTTTATCAGTTAAAAAATAAAAAATAAACTAAATCCTAATCCAACATGACAGACGTTTCATGGAAATAAATCAACATGAATAGGTTGAATCTTGAAATCTTCATGGGTAATACATCATAAATGTCCAACAATAATACATCATACATGTCCAACAATAATACATCATAAATGTCCCAACAGTTTAAAACCAAAAGTTTTAAAAGGGATTTTTTTTTAAAATTATTCAGATTGATTAAAATGAAAATTTTATCCGCATGCAGGTTTCAGCCACAATTTATTATCTTACTATGTCAAGATTTTAAGTTTATCATGATTTTTTTATTCCAACAGCTGTATTTTATATGGAAAGAGAATTATAAAAAAATTAAAAGCCATCAAAGAGACATGTTCAAAATTTTAAATTATTGCTGTGTGAGTCAAGAGTTTAAAAAAACTTTCAGTCATGTTTTTAGCTATAATTTTGATAGCTAACTAGCTTACAGTCAGTAATGTTGTTTAAATGTATAAAAACTTTGGCATGAATTTTAATATACAGGGTAACCATTAAATACTTCACTGGATAAAGAATCTTGATTTTCCAAAAAAAAGTCTCATTGAAGTACAAATTTTGTGGACATATGATTTGGGGACATTAAAAATAATATTGAAATCAAAAATTTTCCCCGGCAGAAATATACCACAAGAAGACAAACCAAAATAGATAATGAAATTAAGTATGTGCTGAACATCAAACATCCAGAAAAATGTGTTCTGTGGAAATGAAAGTGTCAATCAGTTGACTGTGATTTAAATACATTAAACAAGAGGAAATCTTTCACCTGAAGGCAATTTCTCAATAGTATAAAGACCTTGTTTGACCAAATAGTTTTTCAGATCCAGAAGGTTTACTTGTTCTGCAAAGGCGTAAGCTACAACATTATCAACTTGTGTTGTCTGAAAAAAAAAGAAAAATCTCTTTTAGATAAACTAATAAAAAAAATTCTTTTAAATATATATATGTATGTATATACACATTAAGAACATATTATTATAATTGTGTTTTTGTGCTTGATGGTGGTAGGCTGTACATAGTACTGTATATTTTCAAATAGACTAGAACATATAAACACACAACTAAATAAATAAAGCGGTGGCTTTACAACACCCAAACCCAATATTTTACAAGTATACACAGCATTCTGACACATACATCAGGTTCTGTATTTAAAACTACAAGAGAACATATACTAAACTAATGTACGTGGTAAGAATTCTACCCGTTGATTAAAGTATACAATATGGCTACTGCCCCTAGACTCGAGTGTTGTCATGTGCTTAAGTAATGAGGGTTGACCTATTTGTCAATGTAGCACCACCTGGGGGGATTACAACCCTTTACTATAGGATGTGTCCAACACCTGTGCTCTACATTTACAGTGAGTATTTCTGGTCACTAAATGTCAAGCATTTGTCAAATGTTACCTGAATGATTATCTTTCTTAGTATTAATTGTGAACATCAGAATATTTAAATATAGACAGTTACTACATGATAAAATGAAACTTGAATGTAAATCAACATCTTTTTATTTTAAACTAGACGGATTATGTAAATTACTTAATTTTTATTTTTTGCTCAATTAAAAATTGTGTGATCAAATAAATATATACCTCATTTTCTTCATGGACTTTAGGAGCCTTTTTGCGAGCAAGACGTCTGACTTGCAGAGCTGACTGATCTTGAAGAATAGTGGAAGAACTAGTATCTGTAGAGTACTGATAAGTTGTAGAATAATTGTAAGTTCTGAGTGAGACATTTAGTCTTATACAAGAGCTTGTTGAAAATCTATTCACATGCCATTGGCCAGTGATGAAAAGCCAATGATTGGCGAGGTTTTTAAATTGTTGTGCAGATGTCGAACACAATCTTTCATTGCTCAAGAAACAGTTTGTAGTAGGTGACTTTGTAAGTTGGTTACTAAGTCCTATGGTTTGACCTTGAGGCTTTATGCTAGATGACAATCTAGACACGTAGCATTTAAAGACATCCTGTACCATTCTGAGCATGTTTCGCTCCATCTTGCTTTGATCTTTTGTTGCTTTTGGAATAAAATCTTAAAATTAGATTTTTAAATACAGTGGATTCCGCTTTATTGGGACACCGCTTAGTTGGGACAGCCGCTTATTTGGGACAAATCTCAAAGAAACCAAACCAAGAAGCCAATAGTAAATTTGTATGTTTAATTGGAACAGCCGCTTAATTGGGACAAAAAGCCTTGGTCCCGATGTGTCCCAATTAAGCGGAATCCACTGTATACAAATTATAACGCTAAACTTCTAATGATAAAATAAACCAGACGAAAAATGTTAATTAATGATATTCCCCTCCTCCAGGTTTAATTAAAATTTTCTTTATGAGTAAGCTTTTAAAATCAGTCAAAGATATCAGCTGCACACCACTAACATGACTGTTGTTTTATGATGCTTCTTTCATCCCAACCATAGGCATAGCCGATAGCACAGATTAGATATTATACAGATTGCACAAGCCTCATTATGAAACAATGTTTTCATCATTAATGATATTTTCATTCATCAGTCCATTCATAGAATATAATGGTTTATTAAAAAAACACATGAACTCCTGAATTAAATAACATATTATAGCTTTTTTTATATTTGTAAAGCAAATTGAAAGCTTTTCCATTCATATGTGACAAATTATGTGTTATCATGTCTTTGAGAGTTGAAACAATGACTTCAATGAGGTGTAAATAGGTCTGTGTGTTTTTATGAATGGAAAGTATCATTGGAAACATAGGCTTATAACAACAATGGCACGAGAGTTTTTAACACAAAACTGAGGACTATTTATATAGCGATGCTCTATCTGTATAATATATCATCATAGGCAAATATAGGCCAATAAAATGTGGTGATAGTGGTTTCATCTTCAGGCCTTATTATTATTATTGTTTACTTAATTCCTATTAAAATTTAAAAAAAAACGTCGTTAACAATAACCAGAATTGCCAATAGATAAGGTGGTGAAATTATAGAAATACTATAATGAATTTGACTGTATTGGTCGGACTTCAGTTTTAGCTGTTTATTTTATCTTCATAAAAGTAAGACCATTTTTCTCAGTGTTGCCAAATCTAAATCTTTAGATGGAATAATCTATTCATTATTTTTATGTGCTAAGAAAATATAATAAAATGTATTTAACTTACTAATTTATTTTAATAATTTGATAATTACAGCTCGATTAATACGTCCTCATAATTTAAAATGTCAGTCTGAACTTCTGACAAATTTAAGTCTTACGAGTCCATTGAGACTATGATTGAGACCATTGTTTTGTCTTTGACTTTGCGGCACACTAGTTGCTTGATTACATAGATATATAGGCAATGAATATTAATGGTTTCTTGCGAGCTCTTCGAAAACAAAGATACATTTGCATTTTCCATCTACAACATAAACATTAAATATGGATTTGGTAGCTGAATATTGTAATCAACTGAAGAATTTAGTTTCTCCTTTCAATTTTAGAAAATTAACATCGTGTTTCATAATCTACATAATTTCTGTGTGCTATATTTTTGAATTAGTCAAAGCTAATGAAGTAAACATTGAAGTATTTCAGTTTATGAAACATTCTAAGAATAGCAAAGCATCATCATCGTCATCACGTATTGTCTATCAATCAAAAAATGAGATTGACTTGGATGATAATTCACGCTGTTCGCTAACTTTTTTTAAAGAAAGAAAAAATAGCCAAGAACCTTATATTGAAGTAAAAGGGAGATATCTAACAGCTGGAGCAACAATTCCAGTTGGTGCTGGTCGTTTGCATTTGGTTAGTCTTTAGACACTTTAGTGGGTGACAGAAACAGAATTTAGTAGATTATTTATACTCTTCTCAGTCTTCTGACAGTAGTGTCAGAAGCTAGTACTAACAACCATGTTTATATGCTCTAGTCTGAATTTCCTTTAACTATTGAGTATTGTTTAATTTAAAAAAATACAACAGATAACAGTTAGATACTTGTAAAGCTGAATCACTGTATCTAAAATTCATTAAATTCAGAAATGATAAATCTTTACTGATATCCATTTATAGTATTAATATCCTTAAATCTTTATCTAGTTTTGTTTTAATTTTAATACCTTTAAAAAAAATCAAATACAATTTATCTTTGATCAAAGAAGTTATTAACAAACTTTCTTAGTTAAACTTAATTATCTTAATAAATATCAAACATTTTATGACTAAAATATTTTTTTTATATAGAGAATTGTAAATTTTGCAATACATAATTCATTGTGTAGTAACTTTTGCTGAATTTAGATTTTAGAAATGCTGTTTTCTGTAGTCTTGCTGCTCAATCTTTACTTGATCTTCAACTGTAAGGATATAATTCACCAGCTGTTAATCATGTCTCTTCATGAGCCAGGTTTTAGAAAGTTTGGGAGGTATTTTGTCTGTTGAGTCTTGTGGAAGCTGCATTTAGAGCCCCCATATTTTCACCAGAAAGTGCATCATTAGTTAATTCTACTCTAACCATTTCTGACAGCTGCTTAGTAATTGGGACTCAACTAATTACATCTAGAACTTCTGATGTCAATAGCAGTTAAATAATTTTTCAGTTGTCAGGAAGTGTTGATGGCAGAGATGATGAAAATGGCTATGCTAGATTATCACAAGACTGGGTTGGAGTTATTCACTACACAGCAGAGACTGATGGCAGTAGCGTGGATGGAAATGCTAATGATTCACCTCTTGTGTTAGAAAGGGTGAGAAAATATTTTATAAAGAGCTAACAATTAATAAGAATACTACTTTCTTTTTGATAAACTCTATCATGTTTCTCGTATGTGCAAATTAATTGTAACATTCTTTTGAATAAAACAGGTTCGTAAGGCGTTAATGTTTGGAGCATCAGCTATTATCATATTGACACTTAATCAAGAATTTATTAAAGAGGTTAGTTAAAAATACATTTTTGTTTATTACATAAATAGTCGTACTTCAGGTCTGGAAACTTAAGCCTGTTTTTGATTGATTATAAAAAAATATTCTTTTTTTGAATGACTATATAATGTAAGTGATGTAATTATGACTTTTTTGGCTGAATTAAGTTGGATGCAACTCAAGTTGTTTCGAAACCAGTGGTATTGGTGGACAATATTCAGAACATAACCTGTCTCTTGACACTATTACTGAGGTAATCATATTGAATTTATACTTTGATTTTTCTGCTTTCATTCATTGATAGTTTTATATGCTCTAATGTGATTTCCAGATTTATCTAGTGATATGAAGAATAATACTTAATCTTTGACTGTTTTAAAACAAGGTAGTAAATTGATTTATGTTTTCCAAATTACTATCATGGGTTTACTTGTCCTTTTAGTTTTCCATAAAAAGAACTCAAAATTTATAGATCCTAAACGAAACTTTTAACCACTTGTTAGACATTGTCAAGCCCTTGAGGCGCTAGTGAAGCCAAAATATATAAGTTTAGCAGATGATTGCAAAAATATAGTATCTCGCTTCACTGAGATTTAAAGTATGACTGTTCCAAGACAACCATTGGCTTTATCAAAAGTCTTTGAAACCTTCCTATTTCTTTAAGTCTTTAGAAGCAATTAAAAAATTCCTGATTTTTTAAAAATAAATAACACTTTAAGAAAAAAATCATTCATCTATTTCTATTTAACACATTTTTTTATTTAGAGAAAATTATTTGTGGAAAAGTGCATAAAAATAGAGACAATTTTATGGACAAAACTTGTAGTATTTGGGCAGTTAAAAGATTTCACATTTCTACTTTCAGTTCAATTTAACCATCACTTTTAACATGTATCCTTTCTGTTTTATTGCCCGAATATTTTACTGAAATTTTAATTTGATAATTTCTCCAGTCAGGTGAAGTTTGATACTAAACTCTCAGCCAGCATTAAAAAAGATTCACTTCCTGTGAGTTCTTAAACTGTGATGAGTGTTTTATAGATTAAGTGCAAAAATATTAGCACAGTTACCTTGGTACCTTATCATTGACTGTTTAGTGTAGTGGACAATAATGTGCAATCATTATTGGGTTAAACTTTTTTTTAAAATGAGTAATTATTTTGTTGCTTCAGATGTTATGGGGGGGGGGGCGGATGGCCGTTCGGTGTAGAGCCTTGACTGTCAACCTTAGGGTCCCTTGTTCGATCCTCAGTAAGAACTACTAGAATTTTGTTCAGCTCCTTGAGAAAGTCCCCCAGCTTTAAATGGGTACCTGACTTAATTTGGGGAAGTAAAAGGGGCTGGGCGTTGTGCTGGTCTCACAATCCCTAATTATGCTGTGGCTGTGGTGGCTTTACATTTCACCCCCCCCCCCTCCAGGATGGCCATCAAGGGCTAAAGGGGCTTTACTTTTTTTTTTTAAACGATGACAGATCAAATTATATCGTTTCTTCTAGAGAAAATGTCTGGTTATTTTTTTCTAACAACTAGCTAATATAAATATATTTACATCTAAATTAGCTGCCACTGTGAATGTAAATGTCAATAGCAGTCGCTTTGGCCTTATGAATATGTTTAAATTAAATCCCCTAGAAAGTTCCTACTTTTACAATCTGGTCAACATGTTACAAGGCTCCTGGAGAACGAGGCGTCATATGTTTAGAACAGAAAGACCAAACAAATAAAGGCAAGGTAAGGAATAGTTTCATCATTAATGTAGCCATAATATTTGGGGGCACGAGTAATGTAATATCAATATTACATACTTCATATGCAGTGGGCTCAGTACAAATATAGAAGTGTATTTTGAATACTAGACATGTGGATACAAATTTAAGAAAATGAATTTTTTTTATTTTATGTTTTTTTTTTTAGCTGATTGAAATTTTTATCTTTCAAAATTTGTAGGCTGATCCAAACCAGTTTTGGGAATGTTTCTATGCCTGTATAGTTTTGCTAGCTTTGTTGGCAGGTGTCAAGACGCGCCTTGCTGGTGGGGGTTTGGGGTTCGGAGAGCAAGATGTCCAGGGAATGGGCAGTCAGGAGGTAAAATATTACATGCATATATTATTATTGTTTAGTAAAGCACCCATTCACTTGAATCGCAGGGTTTCATATTTTGTGTAGGTATAATTATCAATGTGTGCTAGTTTTTTTTTTTTCCTGTTTCTGCCTGCAGTCCAGCCTGAGGAGGACAGCATGCTACGCACTGTCTTTAATGAAGACAGTGAGATACAAAAAAATGGGAGAACTGGCTCTATCAGACATTTGTGCCATCTGCCTTGAAGAGTTCCTTCACAAACAGGTTTGTTAATTGAACTGTAACCATTGAAAACTGTCTCTGTTGCGGGCATGATTTTCTGTAGATAATTGTGAATTCTGTATACAAATTTAAGACATACCTTCATTCAAAAATGAATTATTTTCAATAAATTTTTGCTTATAATAATAATGAGTATTCCACACACACACACACACACACCCTCCAGCCCAATTGTTGTTTCTCATAATATTTTTTTCTTCTCAGAAACTGCGTATTCTTCCGTGTGGTCATTCATATCACACAAAATGTGTTGACCCGTGGCTGGTCAATAACAGAACTTGCCCACTCTGTAAACTGAACATTATAGGTGAGCTAATGTAAACTGAACTTTATAGGTGAGCTAATGTAAACTGAACATTATAGGTGAGCTAATGTAAACTGAACATTATAGGTGAGCTAATGTAAACTGAACATTATAGGTGAGCTAATGTAAACTGAACATTATATGTGAGCTAATGTAAACTAAACATTATAGGTGAGCTAATGTAAACTGAACATTATAGGTGAGCTAATGTTTTAACATACAGGGCTGTCTTTATTTTATAATGATCCATTAACATTAGCTCTGACCACAGAATATGCATCACTTTTCCAAAAGACCTCATATTTTTTTGTATATGAACTCTTTTAACTTATTGTGATACTTTACTTTATCATTGTATATCAAGCATTTCCTAATATTTAGTCGGCAAAGTCACCGAAAAGAATGTAATATAGTTTTTCTAAGGCCAGACGAACATTTTTATTAACAATCTATCATTCAGTTTATTAGTACAGTATCTTTTTTATTTGATGAAGTTGTTTCAGAATACTTTTGTTTATTCATTAATCAAGATTTGTGCGCTAAAATTCCTCTGCTATGGGCTGCGTTGCTTTTATTTGTAAGACATAGGTATAGGACTTTTTAAATAGTGATGCATATTCTGTATAATATGTATCCTGTGGCGGTGACTTACTGTGTCTAATTTTTAACCTCCACAGAGCAACTGGAATCCAGTTAGGTTAGATATAAAGTATAATTCATGGCATTGAATCCTTCTTTCCTCACTTCTTGTTGATTTTCAGAGATTCCGAACAAACTTTTGCTTTAATTTCATTTATCCTAATTATGTCAAACATTTTTTAATGCTGTCATTAATTGAAACTAAATTACACCAGTAGTAAAGGCATTTTGGTATACTACTGTTTGCTAACCAGTGCAGTGCATAATATTGAAATGTTTTCATTTCCTCTGCTATTTATCTTTTTGAAACCATAGTTGGTTTATTTCAGTAAATAGTATATAAATATGTAAATATGTTACTATAACTTATAATTTGCAGTAAATGTTAAACGCAATCTACTATTAAAATCATGTACTGGACATGTAAAGATCTTTCTCTTGTTAGCTAGCCTGCAGGAGTTACCTTTTTTTTTTTAATTTCCATTCATTTTTTTTTTTTTTTAAACTCTTCATGCAATAAATTTTATTTGAAAAAAAAAAAACAAAAAAAAACTCAAATTTCTAGTCTGTTTGAAATTTTCAGTAATTTGATTGGAAAAAATAATTTTTTTAAATATTTTTTTCATACAGATTTTACTATTTAGTTCATAATTATGCATATGTTTTTCTAACCATTTTCTGCATTCGAAACTTCTGTTTATTTATGTTTATATGGGAAAAATTTTGCAATTGATTTTTGGGGCACTTTTTAGTGATAGATTTCCTTGTAATTTTGCATACATGTTCTTGCTCCATGAATTAATTATTTAAGTAATTTTTTAAAAATTATTTGTAACAAATTATAGTTTTAAAAAATTCTCATTATACTAATCAAGGGATATAACCGTGTTGAACTATGACGAACGACTCTAATAAATGGCCTACTTCTCTTGCATTAATAAAACTACAAATATGTGTTTCCATTTGAGATACTCTCACATCGATTTCTTGAAATTGGGTACGGAAAGTTGATATGACATCAGGATGAATTTCATTGCCCATGAACTTATGCTATTAGAAAAATGATCAGATTATAATTTATTGCAAAATTTAAAAAAAATATATTTTCCAAAAACGGTTAGTTTTAATTACTTTTTTTTTTATTCTTGGTCTATTGTTATTTTTTAAAATGATTTTGTGTTAGATATGACATGAGATGTTTGTGAGAGCGTAAGCGTCCTTTGATCTGTGATACTGTTCATTTTGATCTGTGAACTAAACATAAAAGATCATACATGATATTTTAATTCTCTTTCTTGTCATGCTGATTAAATAAAAACATCTATGATTACAGTAAATGATTTTTAAAACTGGATTACTCAGACAGAACTATTTTTTTTTTCTTTCTTTGGCCTCCTAGTTTATTGTGATGCAGGAATCTGTACTTCTGCCCTCCTCCTTCCATCATGTTTAAATGTGCACCCCCCTCCACCTCATGTTTAAATCTGTACTTTTATCAGCATTATAATCATCTTGTATGGAAACCCTTAATGAACTTTCCATTTTTTTCATCAGACATTATTTTGCACCTCTCCAGTTTGGGAGTTAATTATTCTAACCACTTGAAATATCTGGTATTGATACACATTTTTACAGATAATTTGTGACAATATGTAACATCAGATGTTTAAATCTTAATTTAATATTTGTAAGTACTCTAGAAACATTTTTTAATTTATTTCTGAAATGTTTATTATTTGGAAGTGCACCGTGTAACTTTGATTTTTTCTTGTAAAATTACTGAGATTTTCTTTATCTTATTTGATTATTAAAGGAAATATTTTATGGCATTTAAACATTTTGTTTTTGTTTATTTTGAAATGAATGTTTTAAAAATCTGGCTATAAATGTATGTGGAATGTGTATTTTTTGTATTGAATCAATTCAGACTAAATATATTCCAATTATTCCAGTTCAGATTAATTATACTTCGATCAACAAAATAAAAAAGTATCAGCTTGTTTCTTTTAATAATATTAATTATCTCAAAAAAGAAAAAGACAATATTTCATTATCAACAAACTCTGTGAACACTCAACTAAATGACTTGGTGATATTAGTGTTGAATAACTTGTATATTGCGAACTTTCAGGGAATACATCAATTATATCATTATTAATTTTTTTAAAAATTGGACGCAGATTATGACAACAAGCACTTTACTGGCCATGTCACAACAACCCTTTTTGTCATCCTGGGTAATACAAACTTACACGGTACAACAATCATAATGGTATTTTGAGTTAATCTGAATTACACAAAATGTGTATCAGAGTCAGTCTGGTGCCAAATTTACAATAAATAAAAAAAAAAAAAAATTTTAACAGGTTAACTTTATGCAGTAACTTGAAATAAACATTCAAATACATACATTTCTGTACCACAGTATGTGCTTTGTAGATGATTTTTGACATCTTTGCTATTGACTAACATCCACTGACATTTAAAATGACTATACTAAAGAGGGAAAGCTAATGTTTGATTGCTCACAGTTTAGTAAAAACAAGTCTAAGGGCAGATTACGGTCATGAAAATAATGTTGTGGGTATAAAATGTTTACTGTGATAAAAAGATTAAATCAAACACAAGAGTTGGAATTTAAGGCTACATTGCAGTGAAGATATTTTAGTACTTTTTTTATTAAAACATTTATTAAATTACAAATGGTGCTCACATTATCTAAAGAAAATGGTAAAAAGATGGATATTTTTATTTTTACATCATCCTGACTGCTCTGCTAAAAAAAAAAAGAGCTGAAATATTTGCACTAGACAAAAAAATTGAATGCTGATGATAGTACTTGACTAGCTTTATTTTCCACCTTGCCTTTATGTGGAAAAAGTAATCCAGTCTATTTTCTTTTTCTTTTTTTCACAACCAAAAAAATAATTATACTGGTACAACAAATATATTGGTTCAAGAGATCTTAAACGACAAGTAAACTACACTAGTTAAATGACTGCATCAGAACAAAAGGGCATGCGCTAAACGTACCTTAGCATAAAAGGATTGCTCATACATTTCATTGCACGCATAAAATTCTTTACAGAAATTCTGTTGTAAAACATCTAAACAAATACCTATAGGTAAAACATTAAAGCATGAAGATTATTTTGATTTGAAAGATGTACAAATATGATGATGTTTAAAAAAAAAAAATAAGTTAATTTTTATACAAAGCAATATGATTTAATTACTTTAAAAAAATTCACATTTCATTAACAGCAAACATTTTAAAAATATTTAAAATTTAAATAAAAAGCATCATTAAAAAGACTATATATTGAATGGGCAATTTTACACATAATGTAGGATTTTTCACAAGGCAGATCTTTGAAACTACTCTAACGACCAGTATTACATCAAGGCCATTTTTGTTGTCGAATACAACTCAATTATTTTCATGTAATTTTTAAGATCTTTAAAAAAACAAATAGGACAGTATAATATTAAACAGGCACATACTAATTAGTGTAGATAACAAAGTAAAGAGACAAATTAATACATATGAAAATAAAGAGAAATCAAACAATGATGGCAGTGCACAACCCAGTACAGTTACCACTTGACAACATGACCAGTACAGTTACCAGTTGACAACATGACCAGTAGAGTTATCAGTTGACAACATGACCAGTACAGTTACCAGTTGACAACAACCAGTACAGTTACCACTTGATAACACAACCAGTACAGTTACCGGTTGATAACATAACCAGTAGAGTTACCAGTTAATAACATGACCAGTATGGCTTCCAGTTGGTAACATGACCAGTTCGGCAGTCTAAAAATTTGCCCTTCCCGATCATGGCATTTACCCATGTCAACAATTAACCAGGCCCTAGTTTGAATAGGTACTTTCAATTAAACCTGTTCAACTGGCCTTCCAACCAGACAGCCCTACAAAGGGTGACTCCATACCAACCTTGTGAAAAAGGCAGCCCGTAAGGAAAGAGTTAAAGAATCCGACTGTTTTTTTTTTTTTTTTTAAGGTTTAAAATTTGTATCGATTTCATTCTTTATCGTGAAACTGAAATTAATTATATTCTTCAACACATGTACATTTTTTTTATCATTAACTTTATTCTTCACTATAAAACTACATGATCAAGAATAGTAACATGCTATTTTGACCTCCAAGGCCGTAGCCAGGATTTTGTTGGGGGGGGGGCTGTGCGGCTTGGGGGAGGGGCTGTGCGGAGAGTTTTACATAAGAAAAAATTGGAACACAATGATAAAGAAGTATATTTCATAATAAAATTTGATTTTTAGCCTTGTTGACCTCTCTCTGCTGTTTCAACTTTTACAACCACAGTGCTAAATAGTCAATGTGATAAAAAAAATGCTCAAGGCATAAATTTAGAATAGATACTGATTACTTTAATAAAAGAAAAAACAAACAAAAATAAGTTGAATAAAGTGAAATATAAAAAGAGGCTAAATCATTCATGCAAGACATTTTTTCAGTCACTTTTCCTTCATCAATTTAAATAATGGCGAGGCGTGTTACGGGTCATTATCCTTAAATACATAATCATCTAACCTATGCGTGTGTCTCCCTCGCAGGATTGATGCAAGAAATAACCCATTTATTAGAAGTTCATCATAGTTGAGCACGGTTATAAGCCTTATTTAGTAATGCTACCACTCACAGGTAGCAGCCAGCTTCAGCAGGCTTTTCAACTAGTTATTATATAATAATTTATTTACCATTATTAACCTGATCTTTTATTTATTTTTATATATAACTATTTACGCATATAAATGAATCAGCTGATACATGTATTAATATACATATTGATTTGGCTAACTATTTCAATAGACCCAAAACCCTAATATATTTTCTTTAAAATTCTGAGTATAACGTAACAATCACACTTTGCAACTGCTGTGAATGCCGAGATTTTTTTTTATGTAAAAAAAAAAAAAAGGTTGACTGAAAAACCATATAAAAACCACAAAACCGGAAGTTAATAGTAATAAAATAGTACTGTACTGGCCTGTCACAATCCATGTTAGAGGAAATGCGACAACAGAAGACTTCAAACATAACATTCAGTGACATGCAACTATATTGGTTTTGCTTTATGAACTGTTTTCTTTTTTTAAGTGTAAGACCCTTTGAGGTAAAACTAATTTGAAAAAATTAAGGTGGAAATTAAAAAATTATTTAAAAAAAAAATTATTATAAGATGAAAATATCTGCTGAGATGTCGATAGATAAATAGAAAGTAAAATAAAAAAAATGAAACAGGGCTTTGTTGAAAAAAATTGTACGCACATTTGTTTTTTAACGATAAATTAATCAACAAATAACTGAATAACAATAAACCAATGCCCAGAGTAAAAGGTAGAGACTGCCAACAATTTTTAATCAAATGTTTTTTTCTGTGCTTCTAAAAAATAATTCACAGCAGAAGTTTTGTTGACATAGTGAAATATAGCCATATTTACTTTTTAACCATGGAAATGATTGCTGGTCTTAAGACTTGTTGCATTCATACAAAGATGGTTGACGACTCCAATCCTTTTATGTTGGACTGATCTGTAGTATGTTCACGTCAAGTTTAATAAAAAAAAAAACTATCTGTCAATCATACTTCTGATGTGACAAGAGAGGGTTGGACTCCGTAGAGGTATGGGTAGTAGATTGATCATATTTCTGATGTGACAAGAGCGGGTTGGACTCCGTAGAGGTACGGGTAGTAGATTGATCATATTTCTGATGTGACAAGAGAGGGTTGGACTCCGTAGAGGTACGGGTAGTAGATTGATCATATTTCTGATGTGACAAGAGAGGGTTGGACTCCGTAGAGGTAATGGTAGTAGATTTAGAAAATCTAACATCCAGGGGTTTGACATGTCTGTGGGCCTCCACATTAGTCTTCAGCCTGTGCTGCTCCTCTCTGCTGAATCCAATATAGCACAAGTAATCTTCTACTGAAACATACCTAGGAACAAAAATAATCGGTGAGAAAATATGTTTATTGAATTATTCTATTTTCCTGAAAATTCATCTGGAAGATTGACAGTTTGTATTACCAGAGTTCAATAAAGGTGTAAATAACATTTTAAAAAATATTCTACCAATAAAAACACTCTTTATACTGTGTTAAATCTTTTTAAAAACGTTTTGAAAAATGTCTTACGAAGTTTGACTAAATTACATAATTTAATAGAAGAGTGCTATTCATATATATTGGTCTAATAGAAAGATAAAAAACATTAAAAAAAAATAATCATGAAGGCAATCAGATGGATCTGGCATGAAATTTGACATCAAAACCGATAAGCCAAAAAAGCAAAAACTAAAAATACCAACTTTTCTTCAATGTAATTTAGCAGTTTCAGCATAGTCACAGTTTCAGATGTGCAGAACTCTTCCCTCAATTCATATTTCTCCACTATGTCTCTGTACACCAGATGCCTCACGGGCTCCAAGCCTTCCTGTACATAAAACATAAAGAAACATTCACTCTGCTGGAAGCTGAACTTCTAATAGCCAGCCGTATATGACCATGTAGTTATTAACATATATGAACAACTGAGATATATACAACGGTAAAGTCTTCTTGATGATGGTTCTGATGTTGTGTGTTCACTTATAGAAGCTAACAGTACACCGATCTACACTAAATGAGAACTGAAACAGGGCTAATGTGATCCTCCCAGTATGTGATCCTCCCAGTACGTGATCAAAACAAAAACTAATCACTCTCTACTTAAATAGATCACGATACACAAGTCTCCAAGTTATTACAATTCTCTCCCCTCATTGGAAATCCAATCAGAATATTCTAGTCTAATATTTTACTATGTCATAGTTATTACGGGTTCTTCCAATGAGTGGGGGGGGGGGGGATACCAACATGATAAATACACACCAACAAGTGTATTACACAATATAATACTTAGCTTAGACTATTCTTTTTTTTACATAAGAATTTATGACATCTGTTCAACTGAAAGCTAGATAGATTGTAGACAACATTTTACTATTTTTGTTATATTCAGGTAGTTTAGAAATGGTTAGTAAACTAGGCAGACAGAGAGACAAAATAAACACACACAAAAAACAAATCTATAACACATTCAAACCTGAAGGCCCATATGAAAGGCTACAAAAGGTCACCTGTCTCTAGCAGCCATAATTTATCTTTCAATTAAAATAAACAATTTAGCCGTGCTTCAACATTGAGATAAATTGAAATTCATTGTGACTTAGAGGCCACCGGTGGGGATGTCCTTATTTATCTCCCCTTGCTGACAAGTGATTGTACATTTACTACATTTCAGATTTCCTATTCAGCAACAACAAATGATTCTTCAAGCCTTAAGATTTAGTATTCAACTTGGCAATATTTTCATTGTCCCACCCCCATGAGTAGGGTATTTCCCAAAAGCACAGGTTGAGGAACCCTTGTCTTAATCAACAACATGCCAGAAATACAGCAGGCATTGTAAGCATAGTAATCTTATATACAGCTATGCTAAGTTTTTAAAAGTCTGAAAAAAAAATATACAACAGAGATTGATAAAACTCTCTGGATCAAAAAAGCTGAAGATGTATCACAATAACTTTCCTCTGTAGCTCTTAATTACAAGTTTTTGTTTTGTTCGGTTATGATGAATTTAATGAATGCAACTAATGGTTTTGGTAGCCCTGTCATAACCCCTTTCTGTTTTGTCTAACTTGTTGATAGGAACATCACTCATTCACACACAAATGATCAAAGATTAATTTACCTTTTCTCTATTTGCATACATTTCTATACACAAAGTTACAAGTGCAAACAAACAACACAAGTGGTTGCATTCAAACTTCCAGATGGGTTATGATGCATCACTACAAATGATAACAGGATAACAGAACAATGAATGAAAGGAAAATTTAATGAAAAAAAAGTAACTGACATGAAATCTCTTCAACTAGCTAAGTAATTTTATAAAGAAAATGAAAGATGATGTTAAAAAAATGTGCTAATCGTTTACCGTTGACAAAGCATACTCTCCAGCTACGAAGTTTTTGGTCATTCCTAGACAGGTCAGTATAAGTGCTGACATAATTCCAGTTCTGTCTTTACCATGAGCACAATTGATTAAAACCGGTAAGTTGTCAGGATCAGATACAAGTTTCAGTGCTGGCGATATAAATATGCGAGACGAATATCATACAGAGCAATAAATTGTTTAAAGCAACTATAAAATATTTTTAATTACAAGTTGTCTATTAAAGCAAAGCAAAACTCTATACAATGCATGACATATTTCAGCATCCATCTTTTGTTTATGTAAAGACTCATCAAGGTAACAGGACATCAAATCTTATACCAGCTAATATGATTTATTTGGTGAAAACGTAGTTAAAATCAAGCTTCATCAGTTATATTATTCAGAATCAAATACAGTGGGAACTTCAGATGATCAATTCCATCAATTGACACTGAAATAAGTACATCTTTATTTATTACAGATTGGGTATCTATGACATTTTACAGGATGATTTTGTGTTTCATTCATAATCCAAAACATTAGTTAAAGCTCAAGAAAAAGATGATTACTGATGTACCAAACTGCTTGTGATTTAGGCCAGAGTTGGCCATGCATAAGGTTGACGGGAGTTGCAGTGAGGTCTTATTATACAGTCAAATACTGAAAATGCAACTGAAAGAAATTTACTAAATAAAAATAACACAAATATAGAGTAAAAAATGTAAGGAAAAGTCATGTGTAGCTCTAAGAGACAACTTTGGCCAATATTGGTGAAAGCTCATTTTGAACTGAGGTTTAAGGTGCTCTTAATATGAGTAAAGGAAGGATTCAGAAATAAATATAAACATGTTTTAGTATAAAATTTCACTTCTTTCACAAACATTGTACATTCCTGTAGAGAAATTCTTTTTTGTTTTATATTAATATTTTTCTGACATCAACAGTTAAATTGCACCTCGCCAAAATGTTGTAAACACAGCATAAAAATTAGGAAAGTTCCTTGGGCCAAGGTATCATTCTTCAAAATTAGCCCATTTTATAGAGACAAAAAATGTTATTAACTGTTGCAGAAATAATGTAATGTTTAATAAAAGTTCTCAAATTTTTTCATTAAAAAATGTGGATGTATTTTATTTTCAATATAATTGATAATAAAACAGAAAATAAGTTGTAAATAAAAATTTCAATTAGGTTTATTCTTACTAGCACCATTTTACATGGCTCACGATGCATGGTACACTGAATTTTAGGCACCTTCCACCACTAAGAGAATTATCGTTTATGGGGATGACACCACTGTTAATTACTAATCATTTACTTATACATAAATTAATGTAAATAATAAAAACTGCTGATACCTGCACATATTGAAGATTGGCTGTTTTCTATGAAACCAATGTACTGTCCATAAATGCCTTTTGAATTCACAGCTTTTTGCACTATAAGTTTGGTAAAGTTTTTGAATTTATTTCTTAACACAAAATCATAAATGATATAAAAAATACCCACTAACCACAGATACCAGGGAAGGCTGTATAAAAGCTTTCTAATATACCTTGCAGTAAAAAAATTTATCAGATAGTGTCGTTTCTCTGTTGTTTCAAAATCTCCATCTCTAGATAAAATAGCACTGCCGCTTTCTAAGCTGGGTGAATTTTTAGCCTTTTGAGGTATTTTCTCAGGCTTCGAAAGGACTTCAGCTGTCACTTTTTCGCCAGGACTGTAATTATATTTGGGTAAACAGACTTTGTAAAGCGTATATTCTGCATCGATAAGGCAATGCCCATCTGTGGACAGATACTCATCTTTAGACCTGAAATCAACAATACACTTGATGCCTAGTCTGCGAAATTTTTCTAAATCTTCTACAACTATTCTGTCAGGCTTAGATGATCTATATATTGCAGCTGCATTATAGACTTCTGATGACTCACTAGAAACTTTTTTACATAATAATCTTAAATTGGGCAAACTTTCTATTTTTACTAAATTGGACACCAATTCATCGTTGGTTTCGTTGTCGTCCATTTTCGAGATCATGTAGACAGTTTCGTATCTTTAGTTGACAAGTTTTTAAAATACAATCATAACACTGCAGTTCATTCGACCATGTCAAAAGGAAGCTAACTTTCCAAACCTTTCAAAGTTTCATTTCAAAACAAAGAGAACAAACCATGTCTGTAGAAACATGATAATCAATATAATATGGTGAACGGATTAACCTTAGAAATTCTTTGAGTTTGGTAAGTTACATATTTTTTATTGATCGTAAATAAATAGACAATCCACTGTTTGTAATATCGTCATATCGACCGCAGCTTCAGTGGGCTTCACTGTTCACTGAATTATATCAACATTAAATCCCTCTAGACTAAACAGATCGAAGTCCATGTCATGTACTCGTTTTCCCCCATATATTGAATTTACTCGAAAGTTTTTTTCATATTGACATCTCACTTAAACCTACTGTAACTTAGCCTACAGGACATAATAATGTGACAGATGCCAAGATGGTGATCGGTTAATGTGGGACTATCCCTGGAAAATTTTAATACATTTTTGAAATGGATACCATACACAAAACTATCTATGAATATTAATTTTCCTACAAACTTACTAAAATTGCTGAAATAGATACCCTCCTGGCCTACTCAATGTAACTAGTATTAGTAGTATGTAGATTGAATTTTCTTAAACGAAATAGTATTTTTCAGTCCACAAATTGTACTGAAGAAATAACCTTTTTTTTTACTGAATTATATTTTGATATACTATTTTGATAAATATAATTATTCAGTAATTAGTAATTAAATACCTCACATTATATGATTATACAAATACCATTCATCAACTTGAATCGACTGCTGTTACATGACAGAGTAATTTGAGTCCTAGTTAAAGACCCATATTGGCCATATAGGCTATAGTGCTCAGTATTTTTTTTTTCATTGTTGGTTGCATGTATCTGAAATATTGAACATTAGTAAAGTACTATATTTTTCATCCTTTTATAGGAATAATATTTCCTTTTGGTATATCTTGTAAAATATCCCCAAACAAAAACTTTTGCACTCCCTCACTATATTTCACTTATTGCTTCTTACAATCCATTTTTCTGGCTTTAAAATCATGACTGTTGAACTCTTTTCATCAATTAATGAAAAAAAGGCTTTGCTGTGTTATTTATTTATGCAGACACTCCTTAAATTATATTGTCTGGCAGTAACTAACTGAATTTGAAGTACATATCTGATGGGCAACATAATTTTTAAGATGGAATTACAACTTTTGATAAATCTACTGAGTTTATATTTTATACCCACTGCATCTCTACTTCATCAAGTGACCTTTTCATTGCTTTAAGTTCTTTAGGCCACACATGCCATGGAATATTTAAATTTAAAGTAACAAAAGAAACAAATCGTTTAGAGAAATACAAATTATTTAAACTATTTAGTGCTAAAACTATTATATGCTGCTCACACATGTTTCTATATGCTGCTCACACATGTTTCTATATGCTGCTCACACATGTTTCTATATGCTGCCCTCACACATGTTTCTATATGCTGCTCACACATGTTTCTATATGCTGCTCACACATGTTTCTATATGCTGCTCACACACGTTTCTATATGCTGCTCACACATGTTTCTATATGCAGCCCTCACACATGTTTCTATATGCTGCTCACACATGTTTCTATATGCTGCTCACACATGTTTCTATATGCTGCCCTCACACGTGTTTCTATATGCTGCTCACACATGTTTCTATATGCTGCTCACACATGTTTCTATATGCTGCTCACACATGTTTCTATATGCTGCTCACACACGTTTCTATATGCTGCTCACACATGTTTCTATATGCAGCCCTCACACATGTTTCTATATGCTGCTCACACATGTTTCTATATGCTGCTCACACATGTTTCTATATGCTGCTCACACACGTTTCTATATGCAGCCCTCACACATGTTTCTATATGCTGCTCACACGTGTTTCTATATGCTGCTCACACATGTTTCTATATGCTGCCCTCACACATGTTTCTATATGCTGCTCACACATGTTTCTATATGCTGCTCACACATCGTTTCTATATGCTGCTCACACATGTTTCTATATGCTGCTCACACATGTGTCTATATGCTGCTCACACATGTTTCTATATGCTGCTCACACATGTTTCTATATGCTGCCCTCACACACGTTTCTATATGCTGCTCACACATGTTTCTATATGCTGCTCACACACGTTTCTATATGCTGCCCTCACACACGTTTCTATATGCTGCTCACACACGTTTCTATATGCTGCTCACACACGTTTCCATATGCTGCTCACACACGTTTCTATATGCTGCTCACACACGTTTCTATATGCTGCCCTCACACACGTTTCTATATGCTGCTCACACACGTTTCTATATGCTGCTCACACATGTTTCTATTTGCTGCTCACACATGTTTCTATATGCTGCTCACACATGTTTCTATATGCTGCCCTCACACATGTTTCTATATGCTGCTCACACATGTTTCTATATGCTGCTCACACACGTTTCTATATGCTGCTCACACACGTTTCTTATGCTGCTCTCACACGTATCTATATGCTGCTCACACATGTTTCTATATGCTGCTCACACACGTTTCTATATGCTGCCCTCACACACGTTTCTATATGCTGCTCACACATGTTTCTATATGCTGCTCACACACGTTTCTATATGCTGCCCTCACACACGTTTCTATATGCTGCTCACACATGTTTCTATATGCTGCTCACACATGTGTCTATATGCTGCTCACACATGTTTCTATATGCTGCTCACACACGTTTCTATATGCTGCTCACACACATTTCTATATGCTGCCCTCACACACGTTTCTATATGCTGCTCACACACGTTTCTATATGCTGCTCACACATGTTTCTATTTGCTGCTCACACATGTTTCTATATGCTGCTCACACATGTTTCTATATGCTGCTCACACATGTTTCTATATGCTGCTCACACATGTTTCTATATGCTGCCCTCGCACACGTTTCTATATGCAGCCCAACAAAGTCCCACAAATGTATTGAATATCCATTTTAAATAACTCTTTGCTGTGATTTTTTGAAAAAAAATAGGTGCGGTACTCACTGATGGATTGCCTAAATTTTAGCTAAAACCCAGCGTCTAGTTTAGTTCTTATTGCGCACATTTTTAAAATAATTCAATTTTAACAAATTAATAATATAATAAATTAATAATTAAACTTTAAAATACAAGAAAAGTAATAATTTTTTCCCCCACATTGAAAAAGGTGCCGGTATGCCGTACCGATGCGTATCGGCACAAAAAAAGCACTGACTCTTTGGTGCATTTTTAAATAGGAAATTTAAAAGTACTTTTTTTTTTTTAAATATATTTTGTGCAAAAATGTAAGTAAATGAAAGCTGAAATTGTTTTTAAAATACTCCAATATGTATTCAGTCACATTTTAGTTCGTGATATCTGTTGCTCTGTTGCAGCGCCTCTATGACATAATGTCCCTAAACAGTTTAACAGACCAGAATGTGGATATAAATGAAGATGGAAATGAATCTGTGGAAGAGATTATCACTGTCCGTCAGATTCCAACACCAAAGCTGCTAACATTCCAGAACCATAAATACCCAGCGACTGTGTGGTCACAGCAGGGATGTACTAGTCCCGGTTTCCATGGAGACAGTCCACGTACAGTAAAAGAGCCATCTAGTGTAAGTATTTCTTTATTAAGCCTGTTTGTATTTTTCTGTCATTGGCATAACTAGCATTAGTGGCGCCTTTGGACAGACTGAAAATGTGCCCTATTTTACTTAGCCAAAAAAGTATTCAAGCACCTTAGAGCTGCCTGGGTCAGTCTTCCCCTAGCCTGGTTATGTTTTTTTGAATCTTTTATACTAGGCATTTGTGTACAAATATGTCTTGGCAAGTCATGCACCTTAAAATATCACCAGGCAGGCTGTGGGCTGTAGTCTATAATTCACCACAAATGAGAGAATCCTTGAGCAGAGCGGTGGGGGGAGTGACAGAACAGTTCTTTGATCCTCAAGTAGCACGAAGGAAATGAAACAGTGTAGATCTATACAAATTTTGTGACCTTTGAACGTGTTATATTTTCAAACCCACACCAACCCACCCACCCCGATTTTAAAAAAAGAGGATAAAAAAGAAGGTAAACTTAACATAATTTGTAAATATATCAAAGTACAGTATTTCCCCATATAAATAAAAGCACCCCCTTTGTATAAGCCACACACACACACACACACACACCCAATATTTGGACTGTGAAGTTTTGGAAAAAATATTTTATTAGAGAAACAAGTTATAAAGAAAGAAAATTTACAAAGAAACAAAATTCAAGATTCATAATAATCACTTATACACTCCACCCCCCCCCCCCCCTACTTTTTGGGCTTGAAAATTTTGGAAAAAAGGGGTGGCTTATACATGGGGAAATACGGTAATTAAAATCAGCTCACTATGTGTCACTAACCTAACTTTGAGAGCCACTGGTGTAGAGTTATATACATTTTTTTTTAATGTATGTACATAGGCATTCGTGTAAGGACAACAGACACAACTAGCCTCATCTCCAATGACATTAAAGCTAGGTAAATGAGTAATCAGATGTTGAGTCAGCAGAGTAAACACACTAGAATAGATCAGTTTACAGTCACACTATGAAAGGTAGATAAATGATATAGATATGATATGGAAGGTGGTGGATATGTCAGGTTTTTGTCTTTAAAAGGTAAAATGGGTTTGAATCAAAATATTATTTCACTTTTTCATAACAAACAGTTGGTTTTTTTTTCCTAACTATATTGAATGAAATCAATTTTTTTTTTTAAAACTTAAACTGTTATTTCCAGCAGATGTTAATATATTTCAAAATATATTAAATATTTGCTTCACTGATTCCTAATATGTCTATCTATGTATTTCCTAGGCTTTTGGTGCATCAAGTACATTCGGTTTCCCACCCATCATCCCCCTCAATGTTGGTGGTCACCTGTACATGACACGTTTATCTACCCTACTCAAGTATTCAGACTCCATGCTAGCTGCAATGTTTAGCGGCCGGCACAAAATTGACCAAGACAAGGATGGCAAATTTTTTCTCGACAGCAACGGTGCAGTGTTTGCATACATCCTGGAGTACTTAAGATATGGAACCATTCCGCCCAACGACAAAATGACATTCATGCTGTTCAGAGACGCCAACTACTATGGACTTCACGATCTGGTAGAAAAGCTCCAGCTAAAGCCAGAAATCGCAACCATGGCTGTGAAAGAAGCCCAGAGAGCTCAGTTCCCAGACTATGCCTTCGTTAAAGAAGAGGTGATCAAGGTTGCCATGGCCCGTGCCACAGTCACTCGAATGGGAGATGTGTCCATCTATGCATTCCGCAAAGATTTCAAGCCGAAAGCACCAAACTTCAACCCAAAGCATGGGTGCATCATAGAGAACGCCCAGATTACAGTGGGCCCCTGGGAGGCCCCTGCAGATGAGGACACTTTTATTCGCTGTTTGGAAAATGATTTGATGGAAGAAGGCTTCACCCTGAGGCCACACGATGGGAAGAAAAAGTGTAAATACTACTTCAACCAGACATGCCCCAAGTGCATCTTCAAAATCACCATTGTATTTGATTAAATTTTATTTTGTCCAGCCAAGCGGATGGGTGGGAATAAGGTTGTTTTTTTCTGTGTTCATGATTTTGGAAGTTTTTCTTGCCTTCTTTTTTTATTGACCTCTTATATACGTTAATTTTTTTTATTTCATGTATAATACCTACGAATTTCCATTCATTTAAAAAAAAAAAAAAAGCTTTCGTATTTTAGCTTAGCTTAGACATGGGCAAACTGTGACCTGCGGGCAAAGTAAGGATCATTAGAATGTTTGATCCAGCCGGTGTCCCCCCTCCCCTATGATGTGTTAGTCCATATAGACACTCCATCCATTTTTATGTGGCCCGTCTGTCAAGTTTAAGAATACAGTATGGCCCGCGGTTTAAAAAAATTATTTTCAGTATCATCACTATCTTTTTGTTGACATAGGGCCTCACACTGCTATATTTTAACTCTTACATTCCTTTATTTTTTTTAACTTTCCATTTGATAATGCTGCCAATAGTGATGGGCCCATTGCTGTGATTCCGATATGATTCCCATTTCTGATACATAGAATTAAAAGACTTTATGGATTGTCTTAAAAATGAGTAGAAACTTGAAGATTAAAATACAAAAATCCAATTTTGGAACCATAAAATAAGTTCTGGGTAAGAAGAAGTTTGTATTTATTTTCTTCTTAGTGGCTAGCAAAACCCACAGCCACCTTTACTCCAACTAATGTAAGGTACTCATTTAAGGCTGGGTGGACTTGGGGGCATTCAACTAACGTTCTTCAGGGCTCTCAATTATGAACCCAGGAATTTCAGGTCAATAGTCAGGCTCTCTACACTATTGTCCCCATGTACCTAAAGGTGGGGCATCACATAATGTGGTGATGTGGGGCATCACATGATGTGGTGATGTGGGGCATCTCATAATGTGGTGATGTGGGGCATCTCATAATGTGGTGATGTGGGGCATCTCATAATGTGGTGATGTGGAGTATCTCATAATGTGGTGATGTGGGGTACCAGTCTTGAGATCTTTTCATCATTGCATTAATTAACTTTCTGCAACATAATTTCCATGTATGAGTTGCAAAATAGGTCTGTTATTGTAGAAGATTGGAAATCATAACCACCAGAAAATCCTAAAATTATAGTTCCATTACTGTAGTTTAATCTTCACACTTTCTTCATTGGGGAGGGGATTTATTTAGCAAACAGTCATTGTTTAAATTGCTTTAGTAATCAAGCCAATTTGTTCTTGCAGTATATATTCAAAAGTTGTTTTGTTGATGAATTGTGATTTCATTGTATCTTTTAATATTTTATACAAGACACCTGTGTTGCCACTGTGATAGTATTGAATTTTTTTGCATTTTGTATTTCAGTTCTTATAATTTTTTTTACAAATATTGTTTTAGATTGTGAAACTATACTTTTGTGATACTTTTTGGATTTTGTTTTTTTAAATTACTGAGAAGAAAAATCACAGAAAATAAACATCTCTGAAATTATTCTTTGAAATTAGCCTGTATATTTTCCAACTTTTCAAACTATTACTACTAGCGAACAAAACTTTTTTTAACATTTACTCTTCTACATTTAAAAAGGTTTGACAGCATTAAGAATATTTCTAAATTTTGTTTTCTTAAATTTCGTTAGAGCTGTTCAAACTTTTTAAAGCTCTTTCAGCAGATGAAATAATCACATTATAAATGTAATGACTGCCACTTTGTAACTGATACATTTTTTTGTTAGTTTGTTCAACCGTAACTGCTAAACCTGTTTAAAAAAAATCAATAATCTATGTCTTTTTTTTTTCTAATCTCTCATGTCATGTGATCAGCTGGTTTGTCCACATTGGCTGATCTCATTACTTCACACCTATATCTTGTAACCAGCTGCTAACTTTCAGTTAATATTGATCTGTGATAAACATGCAATGTAAATGTAACTGTATTTTAAGGAACATGAAATCAAAAAAGAATAGTTGAGATGTAGAATTCCATCATAATATTATGCAGTTCAGTTTTTTTTTATATAGCATCCATTTGAATTATAAAATTGGGATAATAAATATGTCTTTATTAAGATGGCTGTTGATTTCTTGCATTTGTTCTGACCTACTGTCTGTCTACTTAACGTCCTCTTTTGTCCCCATAAATATAGACTTATTGTCTCCATATAATTCTTTTCTTCAATCACGTTCTGTATTTCACCTGTGATGACATGTCGTATCTATCAATGCCATATTTTTGTAATGGTGTTTGTAATCAGTAGGTTATTACTGCATCATCACATTTGATTAATAAAACTGGCCGTTGTTTTCTAGTTTAGTATAAACATTAAAGGGTGCATATTGCACTGTATTGTCGCCCTTATAAGTTTTAAGTCTGTCCATCTAAGAAACAAACAGTAAATTTAGATAATAACCTCACAATTACAGTATTTCCCCATGTTTAAGGAACACCCCCCCCCCCCGCCCATTTTTAGACTAAATTTTGAAAAAAATATTTTATTAGAGAAACAAGTTATAAAGAAAGAAAATTTACAAAGAAACTAAATTCAAGATTCATAATAATCACTCATACACTCATCATCACTGTCTTTTTGGGCTTGAAAATTTTGGGGAAAAAAAAGGGGGTGGCTTATACATGGGGAAATACGGTAGTTGGTTATTTTTTTAAAGATAGCAAAAAATAAAACCATTTGATTTCATTTCTGTATCTGTTTACTGCAAGATGAGTTATCTGTTTTTTTCTTTTTTTTTTTTATGAATTTTTTTTTTAATTGGTGGTTGTTTTTAACATGTTTGAATATCTAAATTGTTGTACCCCCATTCCAGATAGAAACTCTGTATTTCTAAGATATTATCATAAAATGAAAAAATTGTGTTGCTTAGAGCTGTGATAGTGTGAGCTTGATGTAGATTAGTTTTCTAAACATGTAATTCACACTTGAGATGTACAGTCATTTAATCAATGACTTATTATTTACCGATAATGATTGTATTGTATTTTTGATACTTAATAGCCATATAATTAATGTTTATCTGTATTTATTATGCTTAATATATATTTTTTTTTTAATATTTCTAATCTCTTTTTTTTTTATTTTCTAAGAATAGGGTGAAATTTGATTGATAATTTAAAAAAACAAAACCTCGAACTGTCAAAATAGTAAATGACACACCTATATCTTAGCAACACTTTTGGAAACAGTTATTTACCTCACTATTGCTAGATCATTAAATAAATCAACAACTGTTTGCTAAATTTTCTGAAACCCTACTTTTTTTTTAACACTAAAAGCTCATAATTAATTTAAATTGGGAGGTTTAATTTTGCTTTATAATTACAGCGTTGGCTAGATGCATAGAATTTGCATCATGATGTCAAGAAAATAATTGTCTGATCTGAAAATGAAAAGCTGACAGATGGATGATATGTTATAAAAAAAGAAGACCAACAACAGTAGGGCTAATGTGTTGTATCTAAATACATTTTTCTTACTATTGTACCATAAACCACAGAATTTTGTCTTTGGGGTTTTGTGAGATTTCTATACCCATTTTTTCCTTGTTTATTTTGTTATAGACATAAATTGTATATATATATATATGTGCAAAAAGTTAATGATCTCCTACAATGCAAACTTGTACTGAATTTGTGCTTAACAGTCTTAGTTTTTAATAGTTAGCATTCCTTTTGATCAATACCATGAATTTTTTTTGTTTTTAAAATGTCAAAAGGACATCCACTTGGTGAGACTGTTTCAACATTTGCTTCATTTGTTGGTTCCATAACCCCATGCACACAGGTGATTTGACAATGAAATATTTCTCGTCCAGTATATATATTCTCTGTACTTTTATTGTGAATCTTAAAATCTTTTTTTTTTTTTTTTCAAAATGTCATTATAACTATAAGCTGATGCAGTTTAATTTTGTTTGAATTTTTTTTTTCCCCTCTTATAGTTCATAAAATCTACAGATAGATTTAAACATTTTTTTTATTTATTTTTATTACCAGGCTTCTGAATTTGATCTTTACAAATCTTCTGTTTGTTACCAGACATAGTTGTGATTGTAAAACATATCATTGAATAAAATATTATTGATTTACTTCATTTTTTTTTCCCTTCTTTTACTTGTTTTGTTTATGATCATGAAATACTAGACGCAGATGGTTAAAACTCTGTGCTCTTTGATACACTGGGACTTTTAAAAGAACTATTGGTCACTACATATCTATTGGGAGTGCACAAGATATAATTGTAAAAAATGTATAAGGGGAGATAATAGAAGTTTTGCATTAATTTAGTTTTTCCCGTTTCTTTATCAAATTTTGAAAGTGAAATCTGGAATGTAATCCCTACATTTATACAAGTGTTAACTTCAAGTTAAAGTCTACACAACTGGTCTTCACTGCACTGCGGTTCAAAAAGGTGCACCGCTAAACCAAATGTCGGTAATATGTGCAATGGGATGTTGAAACTATAGCTTCTCAGCTCAAGAGCCTCGCGGAAACTACAAAGAACTATCATATTTAAAAAGAAAGGGAAGGGGCTGATGAAGCAAAAGAAAGGATTGAAATCTGTCTCATTGATGGCAATGACTGTAAAATACATTAAATTTATCATCAATAAATGTTTTTTTTTTTCCTTTTCGGTATTTAAGGATTTCAAAAGTTTGGAAAAACCCTTCCCTAGAAGACCGTATATTAAAATTAGAGGTTATATTGCATTATTAGAACCTAATTGAAAATGGTCTTGTACACAATCAGTACATTGTTTAAGCCTGTTTACAACTGATCATTTAATATAAATTGATTTTTTTAAAACTTTTATAACTCTGGTCATTTTATCCGTTACATTATTTCAGCTAACCCACCGAATTTTTAAAAATGCACTACGCCTCTGCTGTATTCTATGTACTCCTGGGCAAGTCATTCAAACTTTCAGGTCAACTAACACGGTGAGGTCAACGGCACAGCTGATGAGTCTCAAAACTGCCAACTTGGATAATTTTCATGCTCCGTGTCATAGGCGTTGTTATGTATGAATATGCAGCCACCTAGGGTTCCTGCGCCCTTCCATTATTTACTTCTATTAAATTTGGTGTTGTGATGGCCCCATCAGCCTCCACATATCGTGCTGCCGTATGTTGTTGCTAGCTTTTTTTTTTAAACTTGATGGTAGAAAATACCAATTGTGCAAGTAATACTATTCTACCCTCTCTCATGTACGTAATGTAAACTGTAGGCCCTATGTATATCGTAATACCTGGGCTTTATCTAGTTAAATATGATGGTGCAAGCGTAGTTTCTATAACGGTAGTTTATTTTATTTTTTTGGGGGGAGGGGGGTGTTGGAGACGGGGGCATTTTAATTCAATGGCGCCACGGGCAACGGCTCCAATTCTTGGACTGCCCTGCAAAACATGGCTTTGTGATAAGGTGTACAGCCAACTTGTAGGGTCCAAAAAATGCGCATTTCGCGTTACTAATTTTTTTTTTTTTTATCTTAACATATTTTAGCACTTTTCACTTTCCGCATTCAACTACATGATTGGATGGAAGCAACTTGTAGTTAAATTAGAAAATGTAATTTCTCTCTCGCACTATACAGAGAGTGTGGACCCCCCCCCCCAGATTAGATTATATGTCGGGAAGCAGGCCCGTAGCGTGCAGGAGGGCCGGGAGCGCCCCCCCCCCGACTGCGTTTTGTCTGGCCCCCCTCTGCTTATTTGCTCTTCTTAGTAAAATGTATTACCTGCTATTGCCTGGCCCCTGCTGCTGTAGAAGAATGCCCGGCCCCTGCTGTAGAATTTTCACGCTACGGGGCTGTCGGGAAGACTGAAAGCATCAAATTTGATAAGAACGTGCAAGGCCGGATATTACTTACTTACAAGTTAACGTTTACCGCCCCTGTCATCCACCCTCCCCACTATTCGGACTATTTGTCAATATTTATGTTATAATGTGTGCAGGCACGCCGAGAGGGGGGTGGGGGGTCATTGCCAGGGGGCCCGCATCTGTAAGGGGGGCCCCGGCCGCCCCGACCATGTCAATTTTTTTCACGACTTATTGTTTATTAAGGGGCCCGCAATGATGTCCTGCCATGGGGCCCTTGTTGGCTCTCGGCGCCCCTGAATGTATGTGATTACTAAGGGTTTTAGTTTTTAAAAAAAAAACTGTAATTGGTTTCGTGCAGAATGATGCCACGCAGAGCATGATAGTTGTCGAAATATTTTTTTTGTCATGACTAACGCTTGGGGGAGGGAGGTAGATGGGTCAAGTCAGAACACATTCCATTGTACTGGACTGGTCAATGGGACGACACTAATACAGGTGTGCTCTCGGTTGCTTGGAGGTGGGGGCGTTAACCAAAAGACGACTGCGATGTGTAATCATCTCCCTTGAGAACGTAATTGTTGGTAGCTTGACAAGAGGCAATCATTCAAAGAAGACATTCTACAAGCACAGTTAGTTTTCAGAAATAGGTCACACTCAACATCATAGTTTATTAGTTTACTTCGGGAAGACGTGCTACCATCAGCCTGCGATTCAAATAGGTTGTTATCGTATATAGGCTACACACGTTATGTTTTGGTTTTGTTACCTTTATCTCAATAGAACTGAATCATTTTAAACACGTATTTATGCAATGTGTCTGAATTTTTTTTTCATTGACTTGTTGTTTAAATGTTATCCAACTGGACACTGGTCATAACACTACAGGACTATGTTATTGTACGGAGCATCTCGAAATCCACTTTTGATATTATACGGCATGCTTATAGTCAGTGGCGTACCTAGGGGGGGGGGGCGGTGGGTGCGGTCCGCCGCACCGGGCGGCACTTTTTATTACTTTTTAGGGGGCGGCAAAAATGTATAGATTAAATTGAAATACCTAAATGAGAGGGCGGCAAAGTCGTCTTCCGCCCTGGGCGGCCGATACCCCCGCTACGCCGCTGCTTATAGTATACAGAAATAGGAATCATCAGTCGATAGATAAAATTATTCAAGTTCAGCAAGACTTGTTTCATTTTTAATATTGTCATATATTTATTCAGCATGTTTGTCCAAATGCTGCTATTTGATCCTGATGGGTTCATTTTTTCTTCCATCCATTACATTTATCCACTCAAAGTCACTGTAGTAGTCAAGAAAACGCAGTCACTACGGGACCAAGGAACGGGACTCCGTATTTTTTTTTTTCGGGGTCCAGGGATAGATGCACTCTAGCGCTCTAGACGGACTTTATTTTTTTTTTTTTACGGCTGTGATGTGCACATGCGCGATAGCTGGACTCCGATTTTTTTTCGGGATCCAGCTATAGATATTGGTCCTAACCCTATCCCTAACCCCCTAATCCTAGCCCTATTCCTAACCCTAACCCTAGCCCCGAAAACAAAAGAAAACAAAAAATATGCAATAATAAGTAGTCCGTCTGGAATGCGCATCTATCCCTGGACCCCGAAAAAAAAAATACGGAGTCCCGTTCCTTGGTACCGTAGTGACTGCGTAAAAAAAACGCTCTCTTAAATAAAAATTGCTATAACGGACTATGAAATCTTTGACCTTCTAATCCATCATCGCATTGTTCCCCTTACTCAAGTGCCAGTACACACAAATATTATTCTCTTTACCAAGTTTTAATTCAATTATACTAAATATCGTTTTCCCCCGTTACCTTTATCTAATCCTGAGGGATGGGTCGGGTTCAATTCGAACGGGGATAATAAGGAAAATGTGATGATGAACGGGGATTCTCGTATAGACAAGCTACTATATACGATGTAGGCCTAGAATACAGGATCGTATATGTTAATCATTAAATTAAAAATAAGTTCAAAGGTTATATCTTTTGTTGACTACATAAGGTCAGAATGCAACCATTTTGAAAGTGGTAAGTAAGAATATAACATGTTTTACTCCTTTTGTCAATGGGTGGGGTGGGGATGTGGTGGGTGGGGTGGGGAAATCAATTACAGACTCTAAATCTAAATGAAAGTGCAACAAACTTTCTTTTTGTAACAAAAAGATAAGTCTCTGATCTTAAAATGGGTATTTTAATAAAATAAGTGTGTGTGGGGGGGGGGGCTTAAGATTTTTGGAACATTTTTAAGGTACAGAGAGAGTATAGACGGGAGTTGGGTTAAGACAGACGTGAGAGTAGACGTAGTTTTATGAACAGATAGTCGATGGAGAGTGTAGACAGGACAAAAATATTTTAGATAGAGCGCTGATAAAGGTATTGGACTTGGTGAAATCACGGAATCTGTGACTATCATTGCTGTTGTATATTTGATGTCGCTTGACTTAGTTGTGTAATAGCATTGCCAGCCATCTTTACGGCAACCCAAATGCTTTTGTAATACATGTAGCTCTGCCCTATGTGAAAACGTCTTTACTTAAATATAGAAAGAAAGGAGGCTACAGAACTGATAAATGAAAGAATCAGAGATATACAACTTACAGAAGGAAAACAAAAACAAAATAGGAACCTAGGTGGTAATTACTATATACAATTTTTAAAGCCTAAAACGACTGGTCATTAATATTATCTGGGCCTGGTCGCGCTGTGGTTCAAAGGGTGCAGAATCTTATATTAGAATGCAGAATGTTTAATTAAGCAGTGCCTGGAACTGCCTATGATTAAAAGTGCCCTTGCTCTGCTGAGGTTTATTACACTGACCACTCGGTCAATAGCATGCTTGATATTCAGCGCAGCTTTACACAGACTTTCCTGATGGATGACACTGTGGAGAGGTCAAAGTGTTTAGTTTGGATATTCTTCTTTAATTTTATTATTCATCAACTTCACAAGACCTACGTTTTATTTTTCTTCCAGCTAAAGAACGCGCTCCATCGATTGTTACAATGGCCATCTTGTTCCACACCAAACCACTTCTTTGAACACAGGTCTCAACAGCACGGAATAAATCCTGGCCTGTGGTTGTGTCTATAAATGGCTCAACACTAAGTAATTCTTCAGTAAGCTCAAAATGAGGGTTAATTCCCCGTACTGTGATGTATTCTTTTACTTTCGCCCATTGCAACAGAGTACCAAAAAAGTCTTTGCTTGCATCTCACAGTTGATGAATCACTTATCTTTTCAACACGCCTAACTACAGTTCTCTTTGATAGAGAAATGCTGTCAAATTTTGTTTTCTGTTCAGGACATATAATGCTTGCTGGGGGCTGCATCTGACAAGCATTCCTTGATGAACTCGCCGTCTCATAAAGGATTGTTCCGTTTAATAATCTTATGGTGCAGTGCCAATCTGGCTTCAGTTGCAACGTCTTGTATTACAGAGTGTTTGATGTAAACAATTCGCTGCTTCTTTATAATAGTAACCAACTCCTGGCATTTCCTTTTTCTTTCATCCTTCGATAAATTGTGCTTGAATTCCAAATGTTTTATTTGGTGGTGTCTTTTTAAATTGTTCTAATTAAAGACTCTCACACTCTCATACCACAGTAAGCAGTATAAAGACGAGAACTCTGGCAGTTAGTCATAGTTAAATTTGTTCTACTCGATGGCTTCGTCTATTAATGGCTCAGGCCTTTGCGACTAAATAAGATGAGACAAATAAGAATAACACTAAGCTAAAACAACTTTTGAAAAAATTCGGACATTTACTTAAACCCGGAGTCCTACATATTCCCATAAGCTGCCACAAAATTCCCATAAGCTCCTACATATTCCAATAAGCTCCTACATATTCCCATAAGATCCAACACATTCCCTAAGTTCCCACATACTCCCATAAGCTCCTACATATACCCATAAGCTCCCACATATTCCCATAAGCTCCTAATATTCCCATAAGCTCCGACATATTCCCATAAGCTCCCACATATTCCCATAAGCTCCTAATATTCCCATAAGCTCCTAATATTCCCATAAGCTCCTACATATTCCCATTACCTCCTACATATTCCAATAAGCTTCCAGATATTCCCATAAGCTCCCACATATTCCCATAAGCTCCTACATATACTCATAAGCTCCCACATATTCCCATAAGCTCCTAATATTCCCATAAGCTCCTACATATTCCCATAAGCTCCTAATATTCCCATAAGTTCCTACATATTCGCATAAGCTCCCAAATATTCCCATAAGATCCCAAATATTCACATAAGCTCCCACATATTCCCATAATCTCCTACATATTCCCATAAGTTCCCACATATTCCCATAAGCTCCAACATATTCCCATAAGCTCCTACATATTCCCATAAGATTCTACTTATTCCCATAAGCTCCCAGATATTGACATAAGCTCCTAGATATTCCCATATGTTCCTACATATTCCCATAAGCTCCTACATATTCCCAAAAGCTCTTACATATTCCCATAAGCTCCTAGATATTCCCATAAGCTCCTAGATATTCCCATAAGCTCCTACATATTCGAATAAGCTCCCACATATTTCCATAAGCTCCTACATATTCCCAAAAGCTCTTACATATTCCCATAAGCTCCTACATATTCCCATAAGCTCCCAGATATTGCCATAAGCTCCCAGATATTCCCAAAAGTTCTCGCATATTCACGTAAGTTCCCATGTATTCCCATTCTCTCTCTCTCTCTCTATCTCTATCTTTCACTCTGTTAGTCTCTCTTTCCTTATCTCTCTTTTTCGATAATTATTGAAATAGAGGTGAATCTACTTATGCATGGCAGTTGATTATTGTATAGCAGAAAATTGAAACGAAGCTTATAGTCCGTTTCAAATATTGAAAAAAAGGAGTAGAATTTACTGATGCGTAAACTTTTGACCTTACGTGGTTGAAAATAAACACAAGCCTATAGCCCATTTCGCCAAATGCTAAACAGGAGTAGAATCAATTGGCACATATTCCTATTAGCTCCTACATATTCCCATAAGCTCCCAGATATTGCCATACGCTCCAAGATATTCCCATAAGTTCCCGCGTATTCCCATGTTCCCATATATTCCCATTCTCTTTCTCTCTCTCTCTCTCTCTCTCTCTCTCTCTCTTTCTCTCTCTCTCTCTACTCTGAATCTACTTATAAATGGCAATCAATCATTGAATAGCAGAAAATTGAAACAAAGCTTATAGTCCGTTTCAAAAATTGAAAAATAGGAGTAGATATTACTGATGCGTAAAATTGTGACCTTACGTGGTTGAAAATAGACACAAGCCTATAGTCCCTTTCGCCAAATACTAAACAGGAGTAGAATCAATAGGCACATATTCCCATAAGCTCCCAGATATTCCCATACGTTTCTGCATATTCCCATAATCTCCCAGATATTGCCATAAGCTACCAGATATTCCGATAAGCTCCTACATAATCCTATAAGCTCCTTCCTATTCCCATAAGCTCCCAGATATTCCCATAAGCTCCTACATATTCACATAAGCTCCGAGATTTTGCCATAAGCTCCCAGATATTCCCATAAGCTCCAACATATTCGCATAAGTTCCCAATACTCCCATTAGCTCCTACATATTCCTATAAGCTCCTACATATTCCCATAAGATCCCAGATATTGCCATATGCTCCCAGATATTTCCATAAGCACCCGTATATTCCAATAATTTCCAATATATTCCCATTCTCTCTCTTTCTTTCTGTCTCTTTTTCGATAACTGACAAACATTTGAATCTACTTATGCATGGCAGTTAATTATTGTATAGCAGAAATCTGAAACGAAGCTTATAGTCCGTTTCAAATATTGAAAATTAGGAGTAGAATTTACTGATGCGTAAAATTTTGACCTTACGTGGTTGAAAATAAACACAAAGCCTATAGTCACATTCGACAAATACTAAACAGGAGTAGAATCAATTGGCACATATTCCCATAAGCTGCCAGATTTTCCCATAAGCTCCTACATATTCCCATGAGCTCATAATATTCCCATAAGCTTCTTCATATTTCCATAAGCTCCTACATATTCCCATAAGCTCCCAGATGTTCCCATAAGCTCCCAGATATTCCCATAAGCTCCTACATATTCCCATAAGCTCCTACGTATTCCCATAGATCCCGCATATTCCATTAAGTTTCCATATATTCCCATTCTTTCTCTCTCTCTCTCTCTCTCTCTCTCTCTCTCTCTCTCTCTCTCTCCCTTTCTCTCACTCTTTCCTTATCTCTCTTTTTCGATAATAATTGAAATAGAGGTGAATCTACTTATGCATGGCAGTTAATTATTGTATAGCAGAAATCTGAAACGAAGCTAATAGTCCGTTTCAAATATTGAAAATTAGGAGTAGAATTTACTGATGCGTAAAATTTTGACCTTACGTGGTTGAAAATAAACACAAAGCCTATAGTCACATTCGACAAATACTAAAAAGGAGTAGAATCAATTGGCATATATTCCCATAATCTCCCAGATATTCCCATACGTTCCTACATATTCCCTTAAGCTCCTACATATTCCCAAAAGATCCAACACATTCCCCTAAGTTCCCACATACTCCCATAAGCTCCTACATATACCCATAAGCTCCCACATATTCCCATAAGCTCCTAATATTCCCATAAGCTCCTAATATTCCCATAAGCTCCCGCATATTCCCATAAGCTCCTAATATTCCCATAAGCTCCTAATATTCCCATAAGCTCCTACATATTCCCATTACCTCCTACATATTCCAATAAGCTTCCAGATATTCCCATAAGCTCCCACATATTCCCATAAGCTCCTACATATACTCATAAGCTCCCACATACTCCCATAAGCTCCTAATATTCCCATAAGCTCCTACATATTCCCATAAGCTCCTAATATTTCCATAAGTTCCTACATATTCCCATAAGCTCCCAAATATTCCCATAAGATCCCAAATATTCACATAAGCTCCTACATATTCCCATTACCTCCTAAATATTGCCATAAGCTCCCAGATAATCACATAAGCTCCCACATATTCCCATAATCTCCTACATATTCCCATAAGCTCCTAATATTTCCATAAGTTCCTACATATTCCCATAAGCTCCCAAATATTCCCATAAGATCCCAAATATTCACATAAGCTCCTACATATTCCCATTACCTCCTAAATATTCCCATAAGCTCCCAGATAATCACATAAGCTCCCACATATTCCCATAATCTCCTACATATTCCCATAAGTTCCCACATATTCCCATAAGCTCCAACATATTCCCATAAGCTCCTACATATTCCCATAAGATTCTACTTATTCCCATAAGCTCCCAGATATTGACATAAGCTCCTACATATTCGAACAAGCTCCCACATATTTCCATAAGCTCCTACGTATTCCCAAAAGCTCTTACATATTCCCATAAGCTCCTACATATTCCCATAAGCTCCTACATATTCCCATAAGCTCCCAGATATTGCCATAAGCTCCCAGATATTCCCAAAAGTTCTCGCATATTCACGTAAGTTCCCATGTATTCCCATTCTCTCTCTCTCTCTCTCTCTATCTCTATCTTTCTCTCTGTTAGTCTCTCTTTCCTTATCTCTCTTTTTCGATAATTATTGAAATAGAGGTGAATCTACTTATGCATGGCAGTTGATTATTGTATAGCAGAAAATTGAAACGAAGCTTATAGTCCGTTTCAAATATTGAAAAAAAGGAGTAGAATTTGCTGATGCGTAAACTTTTGACCTTACGTGGTTGAAAATAAACACAAGCCTATAGCCCATTTCGCCAAATGCTAAACAGGAGTAGAATCAATTGGCACATATTCCTATTAGCTACTACATATTCCCATAAGCTCCCAGATATTGCCATACGCTCCAAGATATTCCCATAAGTTCCCGCGTATTCCCATGTTCCCATATATTCCCATTCTCTTTCTCTCTCTCTCTCTCTCTCTTTCTCTCTCTCTCTCTCTCTACTCTGAATCTACTTATAAATGGCAATCAATCATTGAATAGCAGAAAATTGAAACAAAGCTTATAGTCCGTTTCAAAAATTGAAAAATAGGAGTAGATATTACTGATGCGTAAAATTTTGACCTTACGTGGTTGAAAATAGACACAAGCCTATAGTCCCTTTCGCCAAATACTAAACAGGAGTAGAATCAATAGGCACATATTCCCATAAGCTCCCAGATATTCCCATACGTTTCTGCATATTCCCATAATCTCCCAGATATTGCCATAAGCTACCAGATATTCCGATAAGCTCCTACATAATCCTATAAGCTCCTTCCTATTCCCATAAGCTCCCAGATATTCCCATAAGCTCCTACATATTCACATAAGCTCCGAGATTTTGCCATAAGCTCCCAGATATTCCCATAAGCTCCAACATATTCGCATAAGTTCCCAATACTCCCCATTAGCTCCTACATATTCCTATAAGCTCCTACATATTCCCATAAGATCCCAGATATTGCCATATGCTCCCAGATATTTCCATAAGCACCCGTATATTCCAATAATTTCCAATATATTCCCATTCTCTCTCTTTCTTTCTGTCTCTTTTTCGATAACTGACAAACATTTGAATCTACTTATGCATGGCAGTTAATTATTGTATAGCAGAAATCTGAAACGAAGCTTATAGTCCGTTTCAAATATTGAAAATTAGGAGTAGAATTTACTGATGCGTAAAATTTTGACCTTACGTGGTTGAAAATAAACACAAAGCCTATAGTCACATTCGACAAATACTAAACAGGAGTAGAATCAATTGGCACATATTCCCATAAGCTGCCAGATTTTCCCATAAGCTCCTACATATTCCCATGAGCTCATAATATTCCCATAAGCTTCTTCATATTTCCATAAGCTCCTACATATTCCCATAAGCTCCCAGATGTTCCCATAAGCTCCCAGATATTCCCATAAGCTCCTACATATTCCCATAAGCTCCTACGTATTCCCATAGATCCCGCATATTCCATTAAGTTTCCATATATTCCCATTCTTTCTCTCTCTCTCTCTCTCTCTCTCTCTCTCTCTCTCTCTCTCTCTCCCTTTCTCTCACTCTTTCCTTATCTCTCTTTTTCGATAATAATTGAAATAGAGGTGAATCTACTTATGCATGGCAGTTAATTATTGTATAGCAGAAATCTGAAACGAAGCTAATAGTCCGTTTCAAATATTGAAAATTAGGAGTAGAATTTACTGATGCGTAAAATTTTGACCTTACGTGGTTGAAAATAAACACAAAGCCTATAGTCACATTCGACAAATACTAAAAAGGAGTAGAATCAATTGGCATATATTCCCATAATCTCCCAGATATTCCCATACGTTCCTACATATTCCCTTAAGCTCCTACATATTCCCAAAAGATCCAACACATTCCCCTAAGTTCCCACATACTCCCATAAGCTCCTACATATACCCATAAGCTCCCACATATTCCCATAAGCTCCTAATATTCCCATAAGCTCCTAATATTCCCATAAGCTCCCGCATATTCCCATAAGCTCCTAATATTCCCATAAGCTCCTAATATTCCCATAAGCTCCTACATATTCCCATTACCTCCTACATATTCCAATAAGCTTCCAGATATTCCCATAAGCTCCCACATATTCCCATAAGCTCCTACATATACTCATAAGCTCCCACATACTCCCATAAGCTCCTAATATTCCCATAAGCTCCTACATATTCCCATAAGCTCCTAATATTTCCATAAGTTCCTACATATTCCCATAAGCTCCCAAATATTCCCATAAGATCCCAAATATTCACATAAGCTCCTACATATTCCCATTACCTCCTAAATATTGCCATAAGCTCCCAGATAATCACATAAGCTCCCACATATTCCCATAATCTCCTACATATTCCCATAAGCTCCTAATATTTCCATAAGTTCCTACATATTCCCATAAGCTCCCAAATATTCCCATAAGATCCCAAATATTCACATAAGCTCCTACATATTCCCATTACCTCCTAAATATTCCCATAAGCTCCCAGATAATCACATAAGCTCCCACATATTCCCATAATCTCCTACATATTCCCATAAGTTCCCACATATTCCCATAAGCTCCAACATATTCCCATAAGCTCCTACATATTCCCATAAGATTCTACTTATTCCCATAAGCTCCCAGATATTGACATAAGCTCCTACATATTCGAACAAGCTCCCACATATTTCCATAAGCTCCTACGTATTCCCAAAAGCTCTTACATATTCCCATAAGCTCCTACATATTCCCATAAGCTCCTACATATTCCCATAAGCTCCCAGATATTGCCATAAGCTCCCAGATATTCCCAAAAGTTCTCGCATATTCACGTAAGTTCCCATGTATTCCCATTCTCTCTCTCTCTCTCTCTCTATCTCTATCTTTCTCTCTGTTAGTCTCTCTTTCCTTATCTCTCTTTTTCGATAATTATTGAAATAGAGGTGAATCTACTTATGCATGGCAGTTGATTATTGTATAGCAGAAAATTGAAACGAAGCTTATAGTCCGTTTCAAATATTGAAAAAAAGGAGTAGAATTTGCTGATGCGTAAACTTTTGACCTTACGTGGTTGAAAATAAACACAAGCCTATAGCCCATTTCGCCAAATGCTAAACAGGAGTAGAATCAATTGGCACATATTCCTATTAGCTACTACATATTCCCATAAGCTCCCAGATATTGCCATACGCTCCAAGATATTCCCATAAGTTCCCGCGTATTCCCATGTTCCCATATATTCCCATTCTCTTTCTCTCTCTCTCTCTCTCTCTTTCTCTCTCTCTCTCTCTACTCTGAATCTACTTATAAATGGCAATCAATCATTGAATAGCAGAAAATTGAAACAAAGCTTATAGTCCGTTTCAAAAATTGAAAAATAGGAGTAGATATTACTGATGCGTAAAATTTTGACCTTACGTGGTTGAAAATAGACACAAGCCTATAGTCCCTTTCGCCAAATACTAAACAGGAGTAGATTCAATAGGCACATATTCCCATAAGCTCCCAGATATTCCCATACGTTTCTGCATATTCCCATAATCTCCCAGATATTGCCATAAGCTACCAGATATTCCGATAAGCTCCTACATAATCCTATAAGCTCCTTCCTATTCCCATAAGCTCCCAGATATTCCCATAAGCTCCTACATATTCGCATAAGTTCCCAATACTCCCATTAGCTCCTACATATTCCTATAAGCTCCTACATATTCCCATAAGATCCCAGATATTGCCATATGCTCCCAGATATTTCCATAAGCACCCGCATATTCCAATAATTTCCAATATATTCCCATTCTCTCTCTTTCTTTCTGTCTCTTTTTCGATAACTGACAAACAGTTGAATCTACTTATGCATGGCAGTTAATTATTGTATAGCAGAAATCTGAAACGAAGCTTATAGTCCGTTTCAAATATTGAAAATTAGGAGTAGAATTTACTGATGCGTAAAATTTTGACCTTACGTGGTTGAAAATAAACACAAAGCCTATAGTCACATTCGACAAATACTAAACAGGAGTAGAATCAATTGGCACATATTCCCATAAGCTGCCAGATTTTCCCATAAGCTCCTACATATTCCCATGAGCTCATAATATTCCCATAAGCATCTTCATATTTCCATAAGCTCCTACATATTCCCATAAGCTCCCAGATGTTCCCACAAGCTCCCAGATATTCCCATAAGCTCCTACATATTCCCATAAGCTCCTACGTATTCCCATAGATCCCGCATATTCCATTAAGTTTCCATATATTCCCATTCTTTCTCTCTCTCTCTCTCTCTCTCTCTCTCTTTCTCTCTCTCTCCCTTTCTCTCACTCTTTCCTTATCTCTTTTTCGATTATTGACATAGAGTTGAATCTACTTATGCATGGCAGTTGATCATTGTATAGTAGAAATGTGAAACGAAGCTAATAGTCCGTTTCAAATATTGAAAATTAGGAGTAGATATTACTGATGCGTAAAATTTTGACCTTACGTGGTTGAAAATAGACACAAGCCTATAGTCCCTTTCGCCAAATACTAAACAGGAGTAGATTCAATAGGCACATATTCCGATAAGCTCCCAGATATTCCCATACGTTTCTGCATATTCCCATAATCTCCCAGATATTGCCATAAGCTACCAGATATTCCGATAAGCTCCTACATAATCCTATAAGCTCCTTCCTATTCCCATAAGCTCCCAGATATTCCCATAAGCTCCTACATATTCGCATAAGTTCCCAATACTCCCATTAGCTCCTACATATTCCTATAAGCTCCTACATATTCCCATAAGATCCCAGATATTGCCATATGCTCCCAGATATTTCCATAAGCACCCGCATATTCCAATAATTTCCAATATATTCCCATTCTCTCTCTTTCTTTCTGTCTCTTTTTCGATAACTGACAAACAGTTGAATCTACTTATGCATGGCAGTTAATTATTGTATAGCAGAAATCTGAAACGAAGCTTATAGTCCGTTTCAAATATTGAAAATTAGGAGTAGAATTTACTGATGCGTAAAATTTTGACCTTACGTGGTTGAAAATAAACACAAAGCCTATAGTCACATTCGACAAATACTAAACAGGAGTAGAATCAATTGGCACATATTCCCATAAGCTGCCAGATTTTCCCATAAGCTCCTACATATTCCCATGAGCTCATAATATTCCCATAAGCATCTTCATATTTCCATAAGCTCCTACATATTCCCATAAGCTCCCAGATGTTCCCACAAGCTCCCAGATATTCCCATAAGCTCCTACATATTCCCATAAGCTCCTACGTATTCCCATAGATCCCGCATATTCCATTAAGTTTCCATATATTCCCATTCTTTCTCTCTCTCTCTCTCTCTCTCTCTCTCTCTCTCTCTCTCTCTCTCTCTCTCTCTCCCTTTCTCTCACTCTTTCCTTATCTCTTTTTCGATTATTGACATAGAGTTGAATCTACTTATGCATGGCAGTTGATCATTGTATAGTAGAAATGTGAAACGAAGCTAATAGTCCGTTTCAAATATTGAAAATTAGGAGTAGAATTTACTGATGCGTAAAATTTTGACCTTACGTGGTTGAAAATAAACACAAAGCCTATAGTCACATTCGACAAATACTAAAAAGGAGTAGAATCAATTGGCACATATTCCCATAATCTCCCAGATATTCCCACACGTTCCTACATATTCCCTTAAGCTCCGAGATATTGCCATAAGATCCCAGTTATTCCCATAAGCTCATACATATTCCCATAAGCTCCTAATATTCCAATAAGCTTTTACATATCCCCATATACTCGCAGATATTGCCATAAGCTCCCAGTTATTTCCATAAGCTCCCAGATATTCTCATAAGCTCCTACATATTCCTATAAGCTACTTCATATTCCCATAAACTTCCAGATATTCCCGTAAGCTCCTACATATTCCCATAAGCTCCTAATAATCCCATAAGCTCCTACATATTCCCATAAGCTCCTACATATTCCCATAAGCTCCTTCATATTCCCATAAGCTCCCAGACATTGTCAAAAGATCTCAGATATTCCCATAAGCTCCCGCATATTCCCATAAGTTCGCATATATACCAATTCTCTCTCTCTATCTTTCTCTCTGTTACTCTCTCTTTCCTTATCTCTCTTTTTCGATAATTGAAATAGAGGTGAATCTACTTATGCATGGCAGTTGATCATTGTATAGCAGAAAATTGAAACGAAGCTTATAGTCCGTTTCAAATATTGAAAAAAAGGAGTAGAATTTATTATGCGTAAAATTTTGACCTTACGTAGTTCAAAATAAACACAAGTCAAATGCTAAACAGGAGTAGAATCAATTGGCACATATTCCCATAAGCTCCTAATATTCCTATTAGCTCCTACATATTCCCATTAGCTCCCAGATATTGCCATAAGCTTATGGCAATATCTGGGAGCTTATGGGAATATATAGGAGCTCATGGGAATATTAACAGCTTATGGGAATATGTAGAAGCTTATGGGAAGCTCCTAAATTTTCCATAAGCTCCTTCATATTCCCATAAGCTCCCAAATATTCCCATAAGCTCCTACATATTCCCATTACCTCTTAGATATTCCCATAAGCTCCTTCATATTCCCAAAAGCTCCTACAAATTTACATAAGCTCCTACATATTCCCATAAGCTCCCAGATATTGCCATAAGCTCCCAGATATTAATATAAGCTCCTAATATCACCATAAGCGCCTAATATTCCCATAAGCTCCCAGATATTCCCATACGCTCCTACATATTCCCATAAGCTGTCAATATTCCCATAAGCTCCTATATATTCCCATAAGCTGCCAGATATTGCCATAAGCTCCCAAATATTGCCATAAGCTCCTATATATTCCCATAAGCTTCTTCATATTCCCATAAGCTCCCACATATTCCTAAGCTCCCAGATATTGCCATAAGCTCCCAGATATTCCCATAAGCTCCTACTTATTCCCATAAGCTCACACATATTCCTATAAGCTCTTACATATTCCCATAAGCTCCTAATATTCCCATAAGCTCACACGTATTCCCATAAGCCCCTTCATATTCCCACAAGCTCCCAGATATTCCCATAAGCTCCTAATATTTCCATAAGCTCCTACATATTCCCATAAGCTCCTACATATTCCAATAAGTTCCCAAATATTCCCATTTTCTCTGTCCCTCTCTCTCTCTCTCTCTCTCTCTCTCTCACTATCTCTCTCTCTCTCTCTCTCTTTCCTTATCTTTCTTTTTCAATAATTCACATTGAGTTGAATCTATCTTTGCACGGCAATTGATCATTGTTTAGCAGAAAATATAAACGAAGCTTAAAGTCTGTTTCAAAAATTAAATATAGGAGTAGAATTTACTGATGCGTAAACTTTTGACCTTACGTGGTTGAAAATAAACAAAAAGCCTATAGTCCCATTCGCCAAATACTAAACAGAAGTAGAATCAATTGGCACATATTGCCATAAGCTCCCAGATATTCCCATAAGTTTATATATATATTTCCATAAGCTCCCAGATATTGCCATAAGCTACCAGATATTCCGATAAGCTCCTACATAATCCTATAAGCTCCTTCCTATTCCCATAAGCTCCCAGATATTGCCATAAGCTCCCAGATATGACCATAAGCTCCTACATATTCCCATAAGCTCCTTCATATTCCCATAAAATCCCATATATTCCTCTCTCTTTCGCTCTCTCTCTCTCTCTTTCCTAATCTCTCTTTTTCGATAATTAACATATAGTTTAATCTACTTATGCATGGCAGTTGATCATTGTATAGCAGAAAATTGAAACAAAGCTTAATTGTCCGTTTCAAATATTAAAAACAGGAGTAGAATTTACTGATGCGTAAAATTTTGACCTTACGTGGTTGAAAATAGACACAAGCCTAAAGTCCCAATCGCCAAATACTAAACAGGAGTAGAATCAATAGTCACATATTCCCATAAGCTCCCAGATATTCCCATACGTTCCTACATATTCCCATAAGCTCCCATATATTGCCATAAGCTCACATATATTCCCATAAGCTTCTGCATATTCCCATAAGCTGTTAATATTCCCATAAGCTCCAAGATTTGGCCATAAGCTCCCATATATTCCCATAAGCTCCTACATATTCCCATAAGTTCCCAGATATTTCCATAAGCTCCTACATATTCCTAAGCTCCCAGATATTGCCATAAGCTCCCAGATATTCCCATAAGCTCCTACTTATTCCCATAAGCTCACACATATTCCTATAAGCTCTTACATATTCCCATAAGCTCCTACATATTCCCATAAGCTCCTACTATTCCAATAAGCGCCTATATTTCCCATAAGCTCCTACATATTCCCATAAGCTCCCAGATATTCCCATAAGCTCACACATATTCCCATAAGCTCACACATATTCCCATAAGCTCTCAGATATTCCCATAAACTCCTGCATATTCCCATAAGCTCCCGCATGTTCCCATAAGCTCCCGCATATCCCATAAGTTCCCATATATTCCCACTCTCTCTCTCTCTCTCTCTCTCTCTCTCTCTCTCTCTCCTTATTTCTCTTTTTCGAGAATTGACACAGAGTTGAATCTACTTATGCTTGGCAATTGATCATTGTATATCAGAAAATTGGAACGAAGCTTATAGCCCGTTTCAAAAATTGAAAAACAGGAGTAGAATTTACTGATGCGTAAAAATTTGACCTTATGTGGTTGAAATTAAACACAAGCCTATAGTGCCACTCGCCAAATACTAAACAGGAGCAGAATCAATTGGCACATATTCCCATAAGCTTCTACATATTCCCATAAGCTCCCACATATTCCGATAAGCTCTTACATGTTCCCATAAGCTCTTACATATTCCCATAAGCTCCTACATATTCCCATAAGCTCCTACATATTCCCAAAAGCTCCCAAAAATTCCCATAAGCTCCCACATATTCCATACGCTCTCAGATATTTCCATAAGCTCACACATATTTCCATAAGCTCCTAATATTCCCATAAGCTCCTAATATTCCCATAAGCTCCTACATATTCCCATAAGCTCCTACAAATTCCCATAAGCTCCTTATATTCCCATAAGCTCCTTATATTCCCATAAGCTCCCACATATTCCCATAAGCTCCTACATATTTCCATAAGCTCCCACATATTCCCATAAGCTCCCACTTATTCCCATAAGCTCCCACATATTCCCATAAGCTCCAACATATTCCCAAAAAGCTCCTACATTTCCCCAAAAGCTCCTAATATTCCCATAAGCTCCTACATATTCCCATAAGCTCCCACATATTCCCATAAGCTACCACATATTTACATAAGCTCCTACATTTTCCCAAAAGCTCCTAATGTTCCCATAAGCTCCTACATATTCCCATAAGCTCCTACATATTCCCATAAGCTACCACATATTTACATAAGATCCCACATATTCACATAAGCTCCTACATATTCTCAAAAGCTCCTAATATTCCCATAAGCTTTTAATATTCCCATAAGCTTCTCATATTCCAATAAGCTCCCACATATTTCCATAAGCTAAGTTAAACGAACATTTATTCAGACAAGGGGGGTGGGTGCGACCAGGTATTTGGCTTTTTTTTATTTGCTCCGTTAATTTTCGATTTACACTTTTTTGTATTAATGTTTTTTTTAACATTACGTTTGTAAATCGGAGTGTTTATGATGTCGGCTATTTTAACGATTCAGTTCCATTTTTAAAAGTACAAATCTATTTTTAACTGCGACCTTACAACTTTATTAATTACTTTCGTGTACCTGGGAGTCTTGTGTACATTGCCCATCCCTTTTCTTGCGTAAATGGAAGATAATTATATGCACTTGAGAAACGTAGTATGGTATATTCACTTTGTAAGTATAATAATACGATAACACACTATTTAGGATTGAAATAACAACATTGAATAAATGTAGTTCGATTGCATTATGTCAAATTATGACATTTGATTTATGTGTGTATAATTTTAAATTAATAGTAAACTCAGAGTAAACTGTCTCTGACTTCTTTGTCATGATAGTCTATCTTACTCATAAAAAGTCATGAGATATATAGACATGTCTATTTTATTTTGTTTATTAATAACTATTACATCTTAGTCTTACTCTTAGACTTAGTTCTAAGTGACTTTATTAGTTTTAGAAGTAGTTATTTAAATAAATTTGGCAGGAATTTATGATAATAACTTTTAAGAAATATCATTTATTTTAATAATTTATAATTATTTAAGATATCATACAATTAGTATTACTTCTCAACACTGTTAGAGTGCTAGTCCTATCCAATCCATTCTGCTGAAATTACAAGCATTTTATGCTGCATAATGACTTAACGAGCATGTTTAATTTAATGATTAAAACACTGTGGCCTAATTCTCTTTAGCTTCTACACTTTTTTATAAGACAAATTTATGTATACTATATAACTATGTACTATTTTAAGTCAGTGATTTAAAAAAAAAGAATTATTTAAACTTGAGCTATGTTCTTCATTTTACTTGCCGATAACTGGAAGTAGGTACTATAGTTATAGCTAAAATCTCAATAGGAGATTGCTGTATTTCCTTCCATATACTTTATAAAATTAATGATCCTATCCGGGAAAGGTTGCTGGTTTTCTTTAACTGGAATGCTTTATCTTCAATTTTATATATATATATATCATAACATAGGCACTAAAAGAATTGAGTAACTTTACAAAATAATTTTCTTAATCAATAAGAAAAAACCTTTCTGATTCTAATAAATTTATCTGATGTTTTAAAAATAATTTTTTTTAAAGTTATAATAATAGTAATATTTATCAAAATAATTTTCAAATATAATTTATAATTACTATACAAATGTACGCATATCTTTTAGCTTTACATATAAATCTCCTTGCTTTAAATGCTCATAATTACTAGTCATAAATTATAATTATTATTGCAGCAGTAAAATAGTTTTTGTTAAAAGAGATGTGATAAAATATGTATAGAAATTTGAAATATATCTCAATTGTAGCTAAATGTCTCTCTTAGTCTTAGCGCTGTATGGGACTCTTCATGCGATATAAAAAAACCTGGAATGCCTCTCTGGTTGACCTGATGCTGGTCACCTCTGTTACATGCATTTATAATCATAATGAAAAGCAATAAATATTTTCTGTCTTCTTAATCTTGTAAAAAATGGTATTATCTAGAGATATATTTATACATATTTTGCAGAAATAATTTTAAAATAGCTTTTTTTTTTTTAAAATGTCTGTTTTTCGCTCCTCAGTGATTGAGACACCCCCACCACCCCCCCTAAGGGTGCAGATGTATTAGCTGTGAAGAGGAAACAAAGTATTTTGTGCTTACAGTACTCATTTTGAGGCCTTCAAACAATGGATGTGCCGCCAGTAGAAATCGTCTGTTCAGGCTCCAGCCCAATACACTCTGTGGATGCAGGCAATGAAGAGTCTTCCAGGGGCCCCCCGATTACCATCAATGAACTTGTGCAGGTCAATGACCTTGTCACTTGAAAAGTATTAAAGCAATATGCTTTCTTTACTTGTTAAACCCAAGTTTAATTAATTATTATAAACCATATGTTTATTTCATTATATATATATATATATATAAAGTTTATCTAAACTATGACTCTGAACTTGTTTACAGCTCTCCCATATTGGAATCCCAAATGATCAGGTGACATGGTCTAGGGTTACCATGACATCAGACAAATGGATAGCCGTTCGCCATGACAGCAGAACTGACTTTTCAGCTAAAAGAGCAGTTGTTAGTTTTTTTTTAATTCTTTAACAAAGCGTACTTTATTTTTTTCCCCAGTATCTTTCTTTTTTGTTAGCCTTTTATAACATAGGTGTGTTTGTAGCATTATAATATAAAAAAAAAAACATATATATACTGTGTTAATTTGTGATCACATTCAATGTTTTCTTTTCAAAAGGTAACAGTTTTAAGCCCTATCGAGGGAACTATTTCGTATGCCGGCTCAACCAGTGCAGATTCAGTATTGATGAATCCATCCTTACCAATGATAGCATTAAAAGGTAAATGTTAAATGAGCTATTATATTCCCCCCTGCCCCCACCCCCCACTTCAGCTTTAAAGCTATTATGTCACCATCTTCAGTTAATCTTCAAAAGAGCAATAATAATAATAATAGCTTTGAGAGTAATTTTGTGTTAGTTAAAATGTAAATTACAATAAGAGATATTAATACATTTTTTGCTGTGTTTTTTTTTCGGCCACGAAGCTGGCTTAAGGTTTGAAGTTTTTAACCTGGACAGTAAGGAACTAGTAAACAAGGTTAAATTTCATGAGCTGGTCACCTACTGGACTTGGCTGAATGCAGATGTCATCGCCTTGGTGACTGACTCCGCTGTGTATCATTGGAGGGTTAATCCTCGTGAAGGCAGGTTTTTTTTTGTTGTTGTTCTGATCACTTGTTTGTTGCTTTAAAAAGCTCGTTAATTTTCTAGCATTATATGTTTTTATTTTTTTTTTTTTTAAGTTAAGTCAGCTGTATCTCTTTATCTTAGACAGGAACAGTTATTCCAGATGTTCCCTTGTAATTTTAAATCCATTTCATTTATTTACTCAAAATTTTAATTGACGCATTCAATATATTGATTACTACTGATATATTTTTAGTGATAGGCAATGACTACATTTTTACTGACAGATTTTCCTCTAAATTATCCATTTTGATTTTTTTCCCCATTTCTGATCATAAGTCTTACAATGATTGAAAATCGGCTAGGGAAAATGAATCTGATGAGAAATTGTAAATCAGTTAAAAATGTTCAGATTCTGATTCCCTATTCTGATAAATAAATCATCACATCTATTGAACAACAACTTTTAAAAATATGATGTTCTGACAGGAACACTGCAAAACATGTCTATGATATTTGAAAATGCCAGTGCTCCCACAGAAGCATATGGAAGTGAAATGTTTGTTCTTAAATCATTTTTTTTTTTTAGCTTCCTCACCCCCTGAACAAGTCTTCCTTAGACACAACCGATTAGCTTTCACTGAAATTGTAAGCTATAAAGGTGATCCAAGCCTAACATGGTTGGCTCTCACTGGTCTGACACCAGAGGTTAGTGTCAGAAAAAAAATAATCTTAATGTCCTTAAGTTAAAACTGCTTTCAAGCTAGGATGGCGATTGGGAGTTCATAAAAGAGTCAAAATCAAGGCGAATAAATTATGAAATTTTTTTTGTCCTTTGTCAATTCCTTATGGTTTTATACTTGTAATCTATTTAAATTTTTTAGGGGTGCGAGGTAAATTCTGTAGAGTGTGATTGAGGTTTTATTTTTTTTTCTTTCTAATCTAAACAGTCATCTCACTCACCCTTAAGAAAACACATGCATTTAAAGGTCACAATTTTATTGTAAACCTTTTCGGTTACAGTTGTGCTTGATCTGAAATATTTTGGTAAATTGATTCTGTGAAGAAGAAAAAAAATCAGCATTTTTTTTTTCAAATATTGAAACTACCTTCCGTTAAGTTAATCAGAAAAGATTTTATGCATCAACTACACATGCTCTCATGTTGATTGATGATTGTCGTATTCCATTTGAGCTCCAAAATAATGACACGACCAATTCCTCATAAAAATAACAAATAAACTTTAATGTGTGATATTTTCAATGAAAAATCCTCGAGATATCAATATATGCATTATCTTAACACAACGTCGATGAATAAACTTTCACTCTTAAAATCATCTTTATTCATCCTCCGTAAGACTACCTTGTAAAAACTACCACATGTAACTAACTCCTCAACAATACTCGGATTAACTGTCCTGTTTGTGTCTACTTTCTTTATGTAACTGGCAGTTGACACAATTTCTTTGTTCGTATTGATGCCTGCTTTACCTTACAAGTGCACAGGTCATATCCACAAACAAAAGGGGAATAATACAATAGTAAATCAAGGAGGGATAACTGGGATAGGACAATGATTAAAAAATAAAAATTGTTTACATTGTTATATTTTGATGTTAATTTCCTTAATATGCAATTATAGAACAAAAAAATTAATTGCATATCCTCTTATGATATAGGATGAGAGAATCTCAGGTGTGACACAGTTGTACAACAGAGATGAGGACATCACCCAGTGTATCAGTGCCCACGCTGTTTGCTTCTCCAGCTATCACTTTCCTGGCAACCCTTATCCATCAACTGTTTTTTGTGTCAGTTCGAGAGAGGCACAGGATCATGGCAAGGTAAGCTTCTGGACTGAGATTGTAAATCATTTTAATTTTTATGAAATATTATAAACATTGACTTGCAATTTTTTTATTATTTTTTTATTTTAATGATACAAGTGTCAATAAATTAAACATCATATTTATATAACGGACATTAATCGAGCACGAAATGAAGGCAACTTGACATCCCTTACCAAATATTTCGCCAAGCTCACCAATTAGCTTTTAGCTTTTCTGATTTAATTTTAAAATTGGCTGTTGTTTTCTAAAACAGGTTCATGTTATTGAACTTGGGCCTTACAAGACGGGTAACTTTGCACCCAGGAACTGCTATGATCACCTCCATTTCTTAGATGACATAGAGCGCTATGATTTCCCAGTTTCTTTGCAGGTCAGGATTTTTTAATATCATTAAAAAAAAAAAACAACTTTCAAATCTTTTTTAACCAGTAACATCCAGTTTTTAAAATTGGTGGAGGAAATTGTTTTATTTTTTATGTGTGCTAGTTTAATTATTATATCTGGCAACAAAATCACCAACTGGAACTTCTTTTTTGTTTTTCAATGTAAAAAAAAATAAAGAATGTGATGAAAAATGTTTCACCTTCGCTTAATGTGTAGATATCTGTGGACTACGGCCTCCTCTTTGTGGTGACCAAGTATGGCTACCTGTACATGTGTGATATGGAGACTGCCATGTGTCTGTGCTGCACCAGAGTGTCCGTCGATGTGATATTTGCTGCAGTGCTCAACACGAACTCACAGGGTATTCTGGCCATCACCCGAGGGGGACAGGTAGGGACTGAATAAAATGTTTAACTTTTTTTTAACAATGTTCGTAGTGTTATTCTTATATACATTAATACTCTGAAAAAAAGTGAAAAAATGTGTTTACGGCAGGGGTGTCTAAACTGCGACCCATGCAGCCTGTGGCATGGCTGAATATGGCCCAATCATAAATCTACACACATGATAAGGTCGCAAGAAAAAATTTAAAAACAAATATTCAAACAATAATAATTTATATTGCCTTTGTGTTCATGCTTGAGAATGTATGTGAAATATTTAAAAAAATGATAAGCTAGTTCCCACTATTCTCATAATTGTAAAACAAGCTGATAAAACTAGATTAATTTAAAAAAATATATTTTTTTTTTTACACTTTGGCAATTTATCATTCCTAGTTATAAATCTTTTATGATGTATTAATTATGAATACTAAAATTAATGGTGCCATTAATGCCAGCATAATGTTATTAAAAATGAATTGTAGATTTTGGAAAGGTAAACAATTGTGTATTTTGATACTATGATTAAAAACATCCACATGAATGAATGAATCAGTTTGTTAACAGTTTCCTATAACACTAATCTTTAGAAATATTTACGGCTCCTTTGTCATCTCATTTGTAAAATTTTTTAAATAGAATGCTTGCATAAATTTAAAATTTATTTTATTCCACTTAGAGAAAAGTTTGATCCCATCTCTTTACTGGATTTTCTGGAAGAACGAACATCATGCCTCTTTACTTGATTTTTTTTCTGAGCCGCTTTTATAAAATAAAATTATAATGAAAGATCTTGATGAAAGCTTTTCTTTGAAAGCTCATCAGGAATGGCTATTAATGCCACTTGATTCACTTTAAAAGAGCACTTGTGTCTAGAAAATGGCTATTAATGCCACTTGATTCACTTTAAAAGAGCACTTGTGTCTAGAAATACAATTTTAAATGTTTCCCTAATTTATCTTTTACTTTCATGATAAACAATGTATATGATCTAGGCTATAGTTCTCGCTTACGTTTTAACATGCATCCCTCAACATCCCGTTTTTTCTTCCAGTCCGCCCCCAAAGAGGCTAAAAGTTTTGGACACCCCTGGTTTACACCTTCCACACATCAACACGTCTTAATGAAAAATTTATTTATCCAAATAAGTGACTAAGCTGCCAAAAAATAAATTCTTTATCTAAGTTTTAAACAAGCGAATGTCGAACTTTTTTATTACAGTTAGTTTTAAAGTTGTAAATATAATTTTTTTCTTTCTTCAACTTGTGTGTTCCAGGTTATCACAGTTGACCTGAAGAAAGATGGCTTCATCTCATTTCTGAGAGAACAAGTCAAGACAGCCTACAGAGCCAACAGATTTGAACAAGTTATTTGCCAGTAGTTACTACTTGATCCCCCCCCTACATGTGATAGTTGTTTCCCTTTTATATGTCCAGGTAATTTTTTTTTTGTTTAGAAAAATTTAACAGCCAGCATACACAAATATATATATATTTGTTCCAATCACAGAAAGGAAAAAAAAATATCATGTCCCTCTTTTGTGATTGTTTCATAAGAAACAGATGAATAGTTAACAATTGAAGATTTGATATTTCCTTTCTTGTTTTGAAAAAATTAGATTGCATTGTGGACGTACTGTCTTTTGGAATAGGGTGGGGGGAAGCCTTCTGTAACGAGTCGTATATCAATATGAGCAGTTACTTTTTTTTTCTTAAGTAAGTTTAAAATGATCATTATTTATTGGCAAATTTACTTAAGGAACAACATTGTAATTCTGTTGAAAAAATTTTTAATATGCCATATAATTTTGTATTTTGCTGCATTTTATAGGTCAGTGTATTTTTAAAAAAAAAACATACTTAGTATGTTGTAATTTTTTTTTTTCACTTCATTATTTTATTTTTTACACCACAAAGTTGGGCAGGCTGTGACATATTGAGCGGACTGATTTGTTTTTTTTAAGCTGGCGAAATATTTTAAGTGAGTAAGCTTAATTCTGTCATCATGTGATTTTATTAATAACTGGCCATTTAGTTTGCCATTTGAAATATTAAATTTTTTTTCTTCCCTATTCAACAGTTCTGAATAGAGTTATACTATTTAATTCATTAATTATTTTTTTGCCCATAGAAAACTTAAATGCAATTAGCTACGCTCAAGACTTTTTAGTTTTTTTCTCCTGTGGGTCGTTCTTTTTGCATCTGTTTCACAAACATTTATTTTCAGCTGTTAATATTTTACATGAGTTCTCGCGCTGAAATGGATTTTGACATTTTTTTTTTTTTGAGAGCTGCTTGATATTATTATACAGCTTAAGTTATTCTATATTGATATATAATATTGTTCACTCAACTAATAGCCAATGAATGTATTTTCCTTCTGCATGCTTTTATTGCTAAATATAATTTTGTCCTTCCCCTGCCATATATATGCTTTATTTTAAATTGTAACTCTATTACATTCATCTGGACGCTGATTAAGTCTTTCATGATTCTTTGTGTTTCATATGGATGTTTTTCTTCATGAAGAAGCAAGATATCTTATTGGAAGATATTTGCCAGATGTTTTGCATTTATCTCAACTTTTTTTTGGTGCGTGAAATTACTGTCTCTTTTAGCTCAATCTGGCTGGTTTTTGTCCGCTATAACTCCCGCCGCTAAAAAAAATGTTGCATTCAAACGCCAGCTAAGTGTAGTATTGACCTAATGGTGCTATCTAATCTAAATGTGTTTCTAAAATGCAAATTAATCTATTGATGTTTCATCTTTGATCTGGTTGACGTTATTTAAGTACTGTTCACATGTCCACCACTTTGTTCATAACTTATTGATTGAAATTATTCTTGACGTAACATGCCAAAACTTGAACAAATCACCAACGGTGAATTTCTTCTCTGCCGGTTAAATTTTTCCTTTTTGCCGAATTTTCGTTGCTGATTTTATTTAAATAACTTTTTATAATTTTTTTTTTACATGAAAAAGTTTTTAAAATCTTGTTAATGCCAGTTTTTTTCTTTTCTTTTTTTGTCTGTAGATGTTTGTCTTGAATATATTACATATTAAAATTTGTTCCTTATTCATTGTGTTCATCATCAATTTGTTTTGATGGTTTTGAAATTTATGAATTGTTTTATGCATAAAAGCATTCACTTTTTTAATTTTATGAATTGTATTATTATTAATACTTTTTTGTGATAACAATTATTTTATTCTCTTGTGTGCAATAGTTTTAATACAAGATCAACTGTTACAGTTGCAGTGGTTCTACATGTGATCAACTGTTACAGTTGCAATGTTTTTCTATTCAAAGAAATAATTTAAACTTACGAGGATATAATTTGAACATTTGAGACTCATTTGTTCAAATTTGTCTCAGTAGTTCAAGTTTATTGATATGGTTTAGTATTGATTGACACTTAGTACAATCTCATTGGAATTTTACAAAAAATTTGAGGGACTCTTTTTTTTTCTATCTCATTTGTTCAAATTTGTCTCAGCAGTTCAAGTTTATTGATATGGTTTAGTATTAATTAACACTTAGTATAATCTCATTGGAATTTTACAAAAAATTTGAGGGTTTTTTAGCAAGGAGCTTTTAGATAGGCACTTTTTGTGTCCACTTTGTTTGTTGATTGCCACCCCAGTTATAAATAACATACAGCACATACTTCTTTTATTAGGTAATGTTATTAGTTGTTGAAGCTTGTTGGTTGCCACCCCAGCTATAAATAACATACAGCACATACTTCTTTTATTAGGTAATGTTATTAGTTGTTGAAGCTTGTTGGTTGCCACCCCAGCTATAAATAACATACAGCACATACTTCTTTTATTAGGTAATGTTATTAGTTGTTGAAATGATAAGAACTGTGTGGTAATAGTTCCTGATTGAGTAAATTTTGTTATAAGAAAATGTTTAATTTCAATGATAATTTATTTGTTTAATTATTTGTTTTTTCTTAGACGAAATTTTCATGCATACGTTTAGGTTTGAATATTGAAACTTATCCTACACCTAAGATATTAAAATGTAAAATAAAGAGCTGAAACTGGTATCTAAAAATAGAAAATTAACCAAAAGAAGAAAAAAAAAATGACAATTCAGGTCCAAGTTTATCGTTAAACATATTTTTTAATAAAGAATATTTCAATTTTATCTGTTGAAGACTTTCATGCATGTAAAACTGAATAGTGTAATAGCAATACATTTTCTTGTTGACAGCAGGAAGTTTTTTTTATTTAGGTAAAAAAAAAATGCCGTAGCTCTTCTTGTATTCAGCATATCCCTTTGAGCACTTGTATTTGAGTATTTTAAAAATTGTATTTGGTCTTGTTTTACAACCAAGTGTTTGTATTGATTAAAGCACGGCTGAAGTATTATATGTAACGAAAAATTTAAAATTAAACTGCCATAATATGTTCATCCGTCATGGAAGCCGCTGATTGTTTTGGGTTGAAATTTTTTTTAACAGAGGTCACATTTATTTTTAAAGTTTTTCCTGAGTGAAGAGCTTAAAACACTGCACGTACGTTTTTGTTTAACACAAGCACTCAATTTTGTTTGTTTGTTTATTATTATTGTATAATCACAATTTTATATTATTTCAATAATAAGATTTTTCCTTTTGTTGTTTAGAGCATTGTAATCTTTTTAATGATTTATTTCTGCATCAAGTTTACTTATTTTTTTTTATTTTTTTTTTTTACCATCGGAAACATCCTTAACTTTTTTTTTTTGGGAGGCATTTGAATCATCTTCATAATCGGATAATTTTTACCCAATTTCCGATTGCTCAACTGATTAGTTGCACCTGAATCTACCCTATTTTTAAACTTTCCTTAAAGTCTACTAGCTCTACATGCTGGAATCTGAATCAGAAGTATTGAATCTGAATCAGAAGTATTGTCATAATCAAAGTCCAGAGAAATATCAGAAACTGTATTGACTCCTTCACTTTTTGTATCAGCCCATCAGTAATAAGGGTTGTGAGGTGTAGAACGCTCAACTGTCGACCGGAGGGTCTCAGTGAGAACCTTGGGATTTTTTAGGTCCTGGTGCAAGTCCCCCAAGTCCACCCAGCTTTAAATGGGTACCTGACATTACGTTGGGGGAGTAAAGGCGGCTGGGCGTTGTGCTCACCACACAGTCCCTTCGTATGCTGAGGTTATTGAAACAGATGAACTCTACACTTCATTTGCCCCAATGGCCCAGTAGGGCTAAGGGAACTTTACTTTACTTTTTTTACCTTGAAGATAAAGCCGCCAAACCTGTTCAGTCTTAATGATTACTTTTCAAAGCAGCCAGTTTGGTATTTTTAAAAAATGAATAGTTTTATTCAAGGATTTTGTTTCACTTCAAAATAAGTGTGTGCCCATTGACTCATGAGTGTGGACCAATTGATATTGTATGACACTCACAGATTTCGCGTACGAAATACTCTGATAATTTGAGAGGCAAATTAAAAAAAAAAGGCAAAAAACATTTCCGATTTAAGAGTCAAAAAGTGATGGTGAAAAATATTAGTTTGTGCTTTTCATTTTTTTTTTTTACCTTTGTTTATATTTTTAAGGGATAGATAACAATTAACCTGGTTTTCTCTTTATTTATCAGTAAATTGTTAAGACCAGACCATATAAAACCTATTTTATGTAACAGGATTTTTTTTTTTAAAGAATTCATCATGTTGTAAAGGTGTTGAGAAGTCCATGATCGAAAATACTTCACACGTTAAAAAAAAATTAATCTTTAGTCTCATTGATAAACTACCAGATCCTTGACCGGAGATATTCAACGTTAACACTCAAAAAGATAAAATAAAATTTTAAATCTTTAGTCATATTGGTAAAGTGTGAAGGTGGCCGAGTGGTGTAGACACTCGACTGTCGACCTGAGAGTCCTGGGTTCGATCCATGGTGAGAACCATGGGAATTTTTCCAGGTGAAATGTGTTGTAAGTCCCCAAGTCCACCCAGCTTTAAATGGGTACCTGACTTTAGTTGGGGAAGTAAAGGCGGCTGGGCGTTGTGCTAACCACACAATCTCTTCATATGCCGAGTTGTAGAAACAGATGAATTCTGCCCTTCATCTGCCCCGATGGCCCGTTAGGGCTTAGGGAACATATTAATAAACTACTAGATTCCCGCTGTATCCTAATTAATACTATTCGCTGAGCTTACACAAGTGACCATTTTTTTTTTTTTGAAGCATGTAAAGGTTGAAGAAATAATAAGGGGGAAAAATAAATAAATAAATGGGTGATTCAGACTTCAGCATAATAAACCTGTACAGAATCAAGTGTTTAGGATAAGTCAAGCCATGTAAGGTCATGTGACCAAGGCATGCTAATCCTGGTTTTTTAACAAATGATTTTGTTTACATGTCAGATATATATATTAAGCAAAGTTGTAGAGAGCACTTCCTAGTTTCATAGGTGTAATTTACTCTAACGCAGTTGTTACTGGACCAACGAAGGGGGGTCCAGGGATAGATGCGCTCTAGACGGACTTTCTTTTTTTACAGCTGTGATGTGCGCATGCGCGATAGCTGGACTCCGTATTTTTTTTTTCGGGATCCAGCTATTGATATTGCTCCTAACCCTATCCCTAACCCCCTAATCCTAGCCCTAGCCCTATTCCTAACCCTAACCCTAGTCCCGAAAACAAAAGAAAACAAAAAATATGCAATAATAAGCAGTCCGTCAACCGCGCATGTGCACATCTTATCGTTGGTTCCCCGGGGAAAAAAATACGGAGTCCCGTTCGTTTGTCCCGTAACAACTGAGTTACTCTAAAGCTTCCTTATTGTTTTGATAAGAGGAAAAAAAATTGTAACTTTTAGTTTATTTATAGCCCTTTTTTTTTTTAAACAATATTTGTTCATTTATTTTTCCAAACGATATGTAAACATTTGTATATTGTAGAACAGCTTGGTCTACTGCTGAAATAAAGCAAAATTTAATATATCACATGACTTGCGTCCATTGTTTTTTTTTTTTAATGGAATATTCAAACAATGATCAAATGCACGATCTTTACGCTCATATATATATTGTGCAATGTGCAGATTTCGTAATCCATTTTGTTTGGGTGTTGTTTTATTGTTGTCTATCGTGATGATAACAGTTTTATTTTGATGTCTATTGTTATTTGGATAATTTTTTTGGTTGAATTCTTTTTGTCATGTTGATAAATTTTGCCAATGACAGTGTGTGATTGTTGTCTTTGTGTCATGAAATTATTTCGTCAATGACAATCTGTGATTGTTGTCTTTGTGTCATGAAGTTATTTTGACAATGACAATCTGTGATTGTTGCCTTTGTGTCATGAAGTTGTGATTGTTGTCTTTGTGTCATGAAGTTATTTTGACAATGACAATCTGTGATTGTTGTCTTTGTGTCATGAAGTTGTGATTGTTGTCTTTGTGTCATGAAGTTATTTTGGCAATGACAATCTGTGATTGTTGTCTTTGTGTCATGAAGTTGTGATTGTTGTCTTTGTGTCATGAAGTTATTTTGTCAATGACAATCTGTGATTGTTGTCTTTGTGTCATGAAGTTGTGATTGTTGTCTTTGTGTCATGAAGTTATTTTGTCAATGACAATCTGTGATTGTTGTCTTTGTGTCATGAAGTTGTGATTGTTGTCTTTGTGTCATGAAGTTGTGATTGTTGTCTTTGTGTCATGAAATTATTTTGTCAATGACATTTTTTGTGTCATGCAAATATTTGTTTTATCTCATTTTTATCATTTCATGAGTTATTCTTGTGCTGACAAAGGTATATCATATCATTCTGTTGGGAACTTGTATTGTCAATTATATTATGTCATTTATGCAAGATATCTACAGGTTTGTTTGCAGTTATATTTAAAAAGGATCTGTTATACAGGTACAGATGCTGTAATTGCTTAATGTGATCTTGAAGAAAGGTGTTGTAAATGACTTGATGTCAAGCCATCTATATATCAGTAGCAGGGGTTTTAATAATGTGAAGTCATCTGTGTGTGATATATCTTTATTATATATACCGGTGTTCACAGTAACATAGTATCATCTTTGTGTTGTGTTCACAGTAAATTAATGTCATCAGTACATCATTTACAGGTGTTCACAGTAAAATAATGTCATCTGTACATCATATAAAAGTGTTCTCTGCAAATTGTCATTTGTGTCTTATGAAAGTGTCCTCACTAAGTTGTCATCTGTATGTCATATACTGGCGTTCTTCATTTATTTCTACAAATCTCATTTATTCTCATGTAAATGGTTTTTTTTTATAAATCAGAAGTGGTGATGGGTGCTAAGATCGCCTGGCTAAATTAGTGAGCTTCAGCTTTGTTCTGCTAATAATAATCATTTATCAAAACTAGCGTGAAGTCTTTAACACGTTCGGACAAAGTTATAAATTGTCATTTTCATGTAATCATCCAGCAAGCTGCATGAAATAGAAAAAAAATAAATAAATTAATTGCTGGTCTATATGTTGTTTCGCTGTTAAAGTGTATGAAGTCCAAAAATAAAATAAGGAAGTTGTACTAAAGGGAGACAATTAATTAATAAGGGATGTCCCAGAATTATCCTTCCTGTTAGGATAAGATAATCCCACTTTTCACAAGTTTCCAACACAGAATAGAAATGAGTGGTTGAGTTTTGTTTCGTTTTTTTTTAAAAGCTTTTAATTAACCCTACTTTCTGTGTGTGGCTGAAGCTGTGTTTGTTTGTCTGTAAATCTTGTATCTCAGTTTTAGCTCCCGTTCCAAATGAGTGAGAAAGTCTCACATTCTTCACACGTGTAGGTAGATTCTACATGATAACACACTATTTTAATAGTTTCAAGTCCATGCATTAGCATCTTGTAGAGGTTGTATGTAGGCCACTAACCATATTCTACGGACCTGTATTGTGTAATCTATGATCTGTTTCAGGTCGGTTTTTTTGGGGGAGGGGGGTGGCGGGAGGGGCATATACAGAGATTCTCGTATATCTGGGGGCACTAGGCAACGAGTAATTGTCAGGGCCCTAATTGCATCATATTTGGTAGGGACTTTCATTAAAGTTGAATTACTTTGATAATTATATCTGTCTACACTGTCATATACTACTGTATACTACTGTATCAACTTCTTTAGACTGGTTCATTTGACTCTCTAGGTACATACTGCTACAGCACTGGTATATAGGGCTACAACACTGCTATAAACACCTGCTGCACTGGTATATACTGCTACGACACTGGTATATAGTGCTACAACACTGCTATAAACACCTGCTGCACTGGTATATACTGCTACGACACTGGTATAAACACCTGCTGCACTGGTATATACTGCTACAACACTGGTGTATAGTGCTACAACACTGCTATAAGCACCTACTACACTCGTATATACTGCTACAACACTGGTATATAGTGCTACAACACTGATATAAACACCTACTACACTAGTATATACTGCTATTTATTGTTAAACACTGATTACACTGTAGGGTACTTTCCCACACCTCTATATACTGCTATAAATTGCTTTTTACTACTGTTCACTGCTATATACTTCTATACATTGCCACAAACTATACTGTTATATACTTCTATATAGTGCTATATACTGCTCTACGCTACGGTTAACTGATAGTATTACATTAAGTTCCTATACGCGACTAATGTACTGCTCAATACTGCTATAATATTACTGTACATTGCTGTTTAATGCGATGCACTGCAACATATTGCCATTCATAGCTACACACTATTATAAATGCATATGCCACATTCTATATTAGAATTTCTATATTAGACTTTCGATGTCAGACTTTCTATATTAGACTTTCTATGTCAGACTTTCTATGTTAGACTTTCTTTGTCAGACTTTCTGTATTAGACTTTCTATATTAGACTTTCTATGTCAGACTTTCTATGTTAGACTTTCTATATTAGACTTTCTATGTCAGACTTTCTATATTAGACTTTCTATGTCAGACTTTCTATGTTAGACTTTCTATGTTAGACTTTCTATATTAGACTTTCTATGTCAGACTTTCTATATTAGACTTTCTATGTCAGACTTTCTATGTTAGACTTTCTATGTTAGACTTTCTATATTAGACTTTCTATATTAGACTTTCTATGTTAGACTTTCTATATTAGACTTTCTATATTAGACTTTCTATGTTAGACTTTCTGTTAGACTTTCTATGTTATAACACCCTGTGTGAGACACGAGGAAATTCTTAGGTGTTGACTTCAGCTACGGTGGGGGGGGGGGTTGTAAAAAAATGTGTTGGGGGGGGGGGAGGGGTGCGGATAGCCGTTGGACCTCCGATGGCGTTCATAAAGATACGCGTAGAAAGGACCTCGACCTATGTTTTTTTTTGTTTCAGATCTGGGGGTGAAAGGGTGCCTCTAGTAATGAACTCGGACAGGGCGCCGCAACGGCTATCTACGGCCCTGCACCCACAAGCGCGCCACACAGAGGAGCAAATTGTGGCTGGCATAAAGTATCTATGTACCCCACCCCCTCCCCAATTTTATACCCAGTTAAAAATAATACACGACATAATTCAGTTTTTTTTTGGTATTTTCAGCAAGCTTCCGGCGCGTCCTACCCCGCCCCCGCCCCACCCCCCGCATGATGCAACATAACCCTTTAAATAGGTATTCCCCCCCCCCCCCCATGGAATCTCAACCATGACATCATTCAGTCAACCGTGTCAGATAACACTGCGCATGTTCTTTCCCCCCCCCCCCATCCCCCCCTTTTACTACCATGTATCAAAATACAAACCACGATTTAAAAAAAACAACAACAAACTATTGATTGCATGACGTCACTGAGGCTAGGCTTGGGGTGTCCCCCTCCCCCACACACACCTACCCCCATCCCAAACCATCACATTGTGATTTGACGAGTCATACATTTTTTTTTAAAAAGTCGCTCTCACTTCCCCCCCCCCCTTTTCCAAAAAAAGCAAAAAAAAAAGGGGGAATTAATAGATGCGTACTATGTTGGAGTTATCATATCTTGATTGGGTTTATTTATTTATCTATTATTCTCGTCCCCCCTAGCGAGCCATAGAGTACACGTCAGTGATATTTTAGATCTGGTTGCTGATCTGCAAAGTATTTCTTGTTTTACCGCCCGCCTATCATATCTACTGACCTAGTTTTGTCCTCAGGAGTGGGCGGAGCTTCGACACCCACAATGATAACACGGTTGACAATAATGTGTTTACTGCGGGGGTTGAAAGATGATGATATCTTGACCACCGATAGTGTCCGATAGGGTGGGTATCATCAAAGGGGGTCTTTCACTTATTACGTAACGTCCCCCACCCCTTGTTCACCCTCTTCTCCCCCCCCCCTCGCACTTTTAACAAAAAAACATTTTTATCATTGCATAAGACCACGCCGTCCTCACCCCCCCCCTCCAAAAAGGCGTTGCGTAACAAGGGGAGTCTCCCAAGAGTACGCTATGGACACTTCCGCCCCCCCCCCACCCCCAGCCAATCCCCAGCAGTGTTTACTGGACCTCGATATAGAACCGAGATACTGCATCTTACCATTTTATCATGTGACTTAATCTGCTCACATGGGGGGTACCATTTCATCATGTGACTTAATCTGCTCACATGGGGGGTACCATTTCATCATGTGACTTAATCTGCTCACATGGGGGTACCATTTCATCATGTGACTTAATCTGCTCACATGGGGGGGGGGGGTACCATTTCATCATGTGACTTAATCTGCTCACATTGGGGGGGGGGGTACCATTTCATCATGTGACTTAATCTGCTCACATGGGGGTTACCATTTCATCATGTGACTTAATCTGCTCACATGGGGGGGTACCATTTCATCATGTGACTTAATCTGCTCACATGGGGGGTACCATTTCATCATGTGACTTAATCTGCTCACATGGGGGTACCATTTCATCATGTGACTTAATCTGCTCACAGGTGGGGAGCGGGGCACCATTTCATCATTTGACTTTATCTGCTCACATGGGGGTACCATTTTATCTTTAAACTTATATGCCCATAGGGGTCACCATTTAATCATCCCAGGCTAGTTCATCCTTGCCCTATCACTACTAACTCCTGTCAAATCCTTTGTCATAAAACAATAAGCTATCTGCGGGCAATACTTAATATATACACATTTACACTAAAAGTATTTACTAGCATATACTGGCCATCATACAGTGGTATTTACTAGCATATACTGGCCATCATACAGTGGTATTTACTAGCATATACTGGCCATCATACAGTGGTATTTACTAGTATATACTGGCCATCATACAGTGGTATTTACTAGCATATACTGGCCATCATACAGTGGTATTTACTAGCATATACTGGCCATCATACAGTGGTATTTACTGGCATATACTGGCCATCATACTGTGGTATTTACTGGCATATACTGGCCATCATTCAGTGGTGTTTACTGGCATATACTGGCCATCATAATGTGGTATTTACTGGCATATACTGGCCATCATTCAGTGGTATTTACTGGCATATACTGGCCATCATTCAGTGGTGTTTACTGGCATATACTGGTCATCATACAGTGGTATTTACTGGCATATACTGGCCATCATTCAGTGGTATTTACCGGGGCATATACTGGCCCATCATTCCAGTGGTATTTTACTGGCATATCACTGGCCATCATTCAGTGGTATTTACTGGCATACACTGGCCATCATTCAGTGGTATTTACTGGCATACACTGGCCATCATTCAGTGGTATTTACTGGCATATACTGGCCATCATTCAGTGGTATTTACTGGCATATACTGGCCATCATTCAGTGGTATTTACTGGCATATACTGGCCATCATTCAGTTGTATTTACTGGCATATACTGGCCATCATTCAGTGGTATTTACTGGCATATACTGGCCATCATTCAGTGGTATTTACTGGCATATACTGACCATCATTTAGTGGTATTTACTGGCATATACTGGCCATCATTCAGTGGTATTTAGGTATTAGGGGACGCCTAGATCTTGATGCTCCGATCGTCGAGAATAAATCCTTTATACTCCTTTTTCCCATGATCGTTTATTCATTAATCGATCCGCATTAATGCGTAATAGTCATTGATATATGTTACAGTCATTGATATATGTAATAGTCATTGATATATGTAACAGTCATTGACATATGTAATAGTCATTGATTTATGTAACAGTCATTGATTTATGTAATAGTCATTGATATATGTAACAGTCACTGATATATGTAACAGTCATTGATATATGTAATAGTCATTGATATATGTAACAGTCATTGATTTATGTAACAGTCATTGATATATGTAACAGTCATTGATATATGTAACAGTCATTGATATATGTAACAGTCATTGATTTATGTAATAGTCATTGATATATGTAACAGTCATTGATATATGCAATAGTCATTGATATATGTAACAGTCATTGATATATGTAACAGTCATTGATATATGTAATAGTCATTGATTTATGTAACAGTCATTGATATATGTAATAGTCATTGATATATGTAACAGTCATTGATATATGTAACAGTCATTGATATATGTAACAGTCATTGATATATGTAACAGTCATTGATATATGTAATAGTCATTGATATATGTAATAGTCATTGATATATGTAACAGTCATTGATTTATGTAACAGTCATTGATATATGTAACAGTCATTGATATATGTAATAGTCATTGATATATGTAACAGTCATTGATATATGTAATAGTCATTGATATATGTAATAGTCATTGATATATGTAACAGTCATTGATTTATGGTTATCTTTTCGACTCGAATAGAACTTAAAGACCCCCCCTCCCCCTTTGTTTTCTTCATTTAGGGTGTGTGTGTGGGGGGGAAGGGGCTAGATGGTTGCACAGTCAGCCTATCCCTATGAATGGCCATACTTATACGGTAACGTCCAGTACTGGACATGTAAAGTGCCCCTCCAAAGCTTAATGAACGCCTTCGCTTTTACACTGACCGTGTGTCTCTCTCTAATCCTCAATCTTTTGAATATTAGAAACTGGATTCCTCAGTTTATTGCATTCCTAATCTGTCACCGCATATTCGCACACCTGCTGTGGCCACCTCTCTCACACCCAAGACCCCCGTGTTTATCCAAATGAAGATTTACCCAACCCCCACACCCCCCTCATTCCCTGCCCTTACCCTTGTGTTGGGGGGGGGGGGGGGAATGATCGCTGACAATAACAAAAGACGCACGGGTGTCATAAATCACATTTCTGCTTGTACCCAGCCCTGACCTTCTACATCTCAAAACCTTGATGCGACATTGCGTCCCTTTCCCCTCATCACCCCCATCCACCCCCGGGCCTCACAGTGCATTTTCACACCTAACGCAGTGATTGTACAGCCAGATTCAAAACAATCAAAACATTAATTTCGCTGTATACAAATTATACGAAGAGATGGTTCTTGATTAGGAAGGACTTTTTTTTTTGTATGTAAATAAAGTAGTTCCTATTCCTACTCCTGTACCAGCGTGTGTTCGTAAATATTGATGAAGTTGACTTTTTTTTTGTTTGTTTTGGTTTAAAACATCAGTTGCCGGTTATTATTTTTGAAAAGTCCATGAAAGGATGAGATGTTTATATCTTAAATACTACATGGATACTATCTATGGATAGCCTACTACTAATGGGACGTTGTTGTTAGCGCATTTTCGAGAAGTCGAATGCGCTATTGCTTCCGTTTTGTCCATCTGTCATCACCCTAGATAGTAACCATAAGTCCTAGACCCATGATGTATATACTTTTTTTTTGTAGGTCTTGGCCCGCCATTCCTGCATCAAAAGTCCATTTCGCGATCTGACCTTTTGTAGTGGTAGTTCGACCTCCTGGAAGTGCCATATGACCTCATTTTCCATCAATTTTTTTTTATTTCACTAAAGTGTTCAGAATTTAAGCAGAAAATTCTAACTACTGATCAAACTTATTGTTTCGAATAAAATTAATTAATTTTTTTTTTAATTTCAGATTAAAAAAAATAAAAAAAAAATTCTACAGGAAAATAATTTTTTTTTCAAATATAAAGAAACGTCTTTTTAATATTTTTTTTCCAGATATATGCATTACACAATTGAATTTATAAACATTTCCAAAATTTACAAATATTTACTGAAAGCTAACATACGTACTGATACATAACACGAAAATGCGCTAACACGTCCTGTGTCCAGAATGGAACAGGCTTTTTGTCTGGCCCCATCTGCGTTTTTGCTCTACTTAGTAAAATGTATTACCTGCCCCCCCTCCTGCTATTGCCTGGCTCCTGCTGTAGAATGCCTGGCCCCCTGCTGTAGAATTTTCACGTTTCGGGGCTGGCCGCAGCTAGGAATTCTGGGAGTACCCCCCCCACACACACACTTTCTTAGTTTGTCGTGGGGGGGGGCTCAGATGTCATGACCCCAGACTTTCTATCTGTGGCTCTGCCAGTGTCATGACAAGAACATACTATATCTCCCTACTAAAGCCTACACTGGCCTTATATAATCGTCTGCAAAAAAAAAATGGTATGTGGGGAGGAGGGGGGGCGGGTGTTATTTGAAGACTAACTGGTCTCGAGCATTAGTGTCAGAAATGGATCATAGTGCTAGAAATGTTACGCAATCGGACGAAGAGCTTTCAATGGATTATATATATATATTTATATATATATATATATATATATATATATATATATATATATATATATATATATGTTGCCATCTTTTACAGGCGTTGATGCGTCTGTAACTGGCAGACAGTGACGGAATGAAGGGAATGTAGAGGGCGCACTTTCCTTTGTTAAATCTGGTGGAGGCATGGAAACTGCAGCCCGCGGGCCACAAGGCGGCCCCGTTTTGGTTGTTATCATCCGGCCCCCGCGCTCCACTTCTCTCCGCCCGTGACGTGTACATTTAAATGACCCCATGCAGAAGACGCCTTCATCCATCTGCTCTTGGCCCGACCCTTCTGTAAAAAAAAAAAAAAACTTAATAACCCAACGCGGCCCGCGATTTAATAAAGTGTACCCACCTCTGATTAAGTAATACACGTACTTGCGGTTTTTTTTTTGTACATATCAACAGTTGTAGACCTACTCCCCATGTATGATTTCAGTTATTACATAAAGGAGACAGGCCTTTAACTGTTTGGGGGAGGGGGAAGTGTTGTAGATAGTGGAGAAATCCGCTACGGACCAAACAGTCGGAAGAATGCTGTTAAATGTTTTCGCATTTTTCTCATCGGGAGGAGGGAGCCAAAAAAAATAATAATGTAATGTAACTCACCCAGGGCGCCACAGTAGCTAGCCACGGCCCTGAAAATTAGAATAAGTTTCACCACACCAATAACTTAGCAATATATACTTATAAAGTATATGAAAACATTATGAGTCCCCCCCCGGGCCGACCAGTGGTGGTACTAGAGACAATTTTAGGTCCTGGGGGAGGGGGGACTAGGTAGGCTGAGTCTTTTCGGGCCCTAGTCAAAGGCAGTGCCGAACTTTAGGGATTTAGGGGCTCGGGGGCTTGGCCTCTTTGGGGGCCCCTGTGTATTGACATTCGACACCATGACATGAGATAATGTACTTCATGTTTAAGGTAAAAAAAAATTTGGGGCCCCCCTCAAGTTGGAGCCCGGGGGCACTTTCGAATTTGGAACCCCCCTCTCCCCCACCCAGGTACGCCTCTGGTCAAAGGTATCTTTAGTGCCCCATCCGGTTTCACAGTTTCTCACCACTGGTACGGCTCTGTACGCCAGGCAGAAAAAAAATGAAACGTAAAACGACAGACTATCATGGGGGGGGGCACAGAGCGTCCCTGGGCCCCTGGCCCACGACGGTGCGACGAGCATTCATTATGGGAATTCTGGGACTTATTTTATCAAAGCCGGAAATTTTAAATTTATGCGTAGGCCTATATTATAAAATACAGTGATTAAATCATATGTAATTAATCCTGCATGTTAATCGGCCATACTGCTGTTTTTAGCAGCATAACAACAGACGGGCCTTACTTTCTTCTACTCGTCGGGTGCTTTTATGTGCCCAGCACGTCCCTTCTCTCTCTCTCTCTCTCTCTCTCTCTGTGTGGGGGGAGGGGTGGGGGTTGGGCTATATACTCTGGTCAAATGTTGTAGAGGTCACATACGTTCAGACTGCCCTGAATTTTTAAGTTCACTGAAACAGTTAATTCATTTCATTGGGCTATTTACACTTTGTTTATACAGAAGAAAAAAAGGTTCCAAAAATAACTCTTAAGTCACCAAATTGGAGGGTGGGGCGATGAGAGGGTGGCGATTCAGTTCAACGTATGAAATGAAAATAAATACTTTTTACACCAGGGAAGACGTGAACCAGGCCTTGTTTTAATCATTCTTTTTTTTTTGTTCAGTAACGAAGTTTACCTGTGCCAGATTATTTTACAGATGACACGGGGAAGGCCATTTTTATTTTAACGCATGTCGATAAATAAAAATGCAATAGCTTTTGTTATAAAAGTGTCAGACCTCAAAAACATTAGAATAATTTTAGCCAAAAATAAAAAGCCAACATAATTTTTTGTAAAATTCATTTACACCGTATACGTAACACGTTATAAAAGACCCACACCTTTAAACTTACCCGGCATATGCGCAAATGGGGTGGCCTACGTCACACTGTGTTGACTGACCCATGTTCCTGTCTCCGTGCCGGAAAAATAACAGGTAGTGAAACAAGTTGGGTTCTGAAAGCCCAGTTCTGAACATCATGAAGATATGACGGATGATTATTTTGCCATTGGGGCTACTGTGATTGCAGCTGCCATTTTCGTAGGATGGCTTGTTTCGTGGCTCATTCACTTGATTTCTATTTGTTTTGGGTAAGTGCGAAACATTGTTTAGTGGTGTAGATTTGAATGCGCCAGTTAAATGGAGGGTATTTTCTCGATGACGGATGCTTGGCATTTATGAGTTGTTTTATTTTACACCCGCCTTTTAGAAAAATAATCTCATATCACTTAATTTATGCTGTAGTGTCATATATATGATGGTTACAAATGCTAAATTTCGTTTTTATATGGAACAAACAGATCTTGTTCTATGTTCTTCATACTCGTAGTGTTCTTTAAATTTAATATGTATCTTAGGAAACAGGAAATAATTTTATAAATAGCAACAAAGCCGGCATAGTCTTTTATGGAGGTGTTCACAAACATTTAATGGATTTCACAAGTTTTTTGTTTGCTGACAGGTTTTTTTCATAATCACTAAATTAAACAATCTACTCAGAAACCTGTATATTATCTTGTTTTTCCCCAGCATATTCGTTTTATTGATTTTTTTTAAAGTAGGTCATATTTGCTGGTTTGTTACTATGTATACAGTATACTGATTTAAAATTCATTTTGTTTATTTGATAGTGAAATAATTGTTATTAGTATTGATAGAATGATTGATCAATGGAGTCTGTATCTCTTTAATACAATGCCTGTATTATTAACACAAATATTTGATAATGCCAGGTCTTAAAATTTGTGTAAATTAAAGTAAATACTTACTATGTTAGTATGTAACAGTATGTAAAACTAATTTTAATCTTAACACTATTGTAATATTTGTGAATATTCTCCTGGCCTTAAATTGGCCTATTAATATTTTGGCATTATCATCATTTTGTATTACTGCAATAAATATGTATAATCTGTAATTAATGTTTAATCCTCTAAATTAATAACCAATGTAAATTTAATCTCTTAAAATGACTTGGCCTTAGTTGTGCAGTAGCCAGTCTTTCACCATACTATTTTCTCGGAATCTCAGTTCTGTTCTATAAATTGTAAAAGTATTCTGAACACATTGACATTGCTGGCAAATGAACTATTTGGCAGTGTATTGCATTGATTCACTTAAGGCTGTTTATTTTTACCTATAGAATGGTCTTTTAATTAGTGTATTGACCTATCTATTCAGATACATCCTTCTATCATTGGATGAGCTGAGATTTAGAGACTGGAGATGATGAAACTTGATGTGTCTCTTAATAAAAATAATCTTACTATCATCCGAGTTAATGACAGCTAGTGGCAATTTATCTGCATGTCCTCTTTTGGCTTCTCGTCACCCCATGTCAGCTAAAAAGAAACATACATCTGTGAAGTCCACCCAAATTAGTACACATCTTTTTGGAGTTGGGTCATCATAGCATCACATCTGCCAACATCACTGACCCTGAAAATAACTTTCTAAACTCATGAAATAGATGGGTTTTTTATTATATTGCATCTTTTCCCCCAAAGTTTACAATCAGGTGATCTATCTGGAGATTAAAACTTAAACTGTTATTATTACTCTTAAACTGTAAGTGGTTCTTATTTAGTGCTTTTTCTTATATTTCTGCAACGGGTTTAATTATTTTTTGTCTGCTTTTTCTTTCTTAACTTTTTGTCCAAGCTGTGACCATGTATTCTTGCTGTAAGCCATTGATTCATTGTGTTGCGCAACTGTATTATTACATTGCAGAGAGCATGTCTTGTGGTCAACAGTTGTTACATTAAATGGCAGATGTGTATTGATTCAGAATCACTGAGAGACATTATAATTCTTGCCATTACTGCACACAAATGACATTTTTGTATATTACATTGCATTAAATCAATACACTGGTACATGAGGTTATGAGCTTAATCGTTCCTTAAGTCGCTTCGTCTCCTGAAGCGTTAGTTATCCAGATATTCAAATTGATGAAACATTGACAGTTTGTTTCAAGATGAAAATTTTTTTCTTTTTATTAACATCCTTTCATGTGTGCTTCACATCCTTTCATTTACCATAAAAAATTCAGAGAATATGTGTGCTTCACATATTAAAAAGTGAAAGAAGAAAACCAAATAAGTAAATTGAAAAAAAAAAACAAGCGTAAGAAATTGTCACTTTCTTTGCTATTCTGAATAATTAGTTTTAGAAATTTCTTGTTGGCGTTTCTCAACTGGGAATCTTACTGCACCAATAAACTATCAATGGAAATTGCCCTGTAAGCAATAAGTTTGTTTTGATGATGTTTCACGATGAACTCTTCAAGGATCATAGCTGAGACAGTTTGACCATCCTCTTACCCAGAGATCATTTATATTGGTGTCTTAACTGGGAAAAGTATTTTTTCATACTTGGTATTTTGTCATTTTACTTTCTAACTTAATGTGATGTCTCAACCCTTTTCAAAGTGAAGAAAATTCTAAGAAAAGCTTTGTTTCTATACTGTTAATAGAAAGCCCAATAAAGTCTATTTTTATTTATGTATGGAGAATGATGTACATGCTTTACGCCTTCTCTATCTCAACCCTCTTTTTAAAAAAAAAATCTGTAATGTTGAGATAACAGTGAATTATATTTAAATTATGTTTACCTAGGCTAGTTTGTGACTAGGAGATGACACTATTGTCAGTGTAAATATTTATTCAGGATCTCTTTTGTTTACACATGATTTGCTAGCTGCTCCTCAGCTTTTTGTATAGCAGGCATACCTGGGATTTTTTTTAAAGTTATATTGTAAATGTGTGGGAGGGGGGGGGATGAAAGGTCAACTGCAGCTGTTTATTTTTTGTTTACAGTCTTTGACAGGACAATTGAAACTGTTATCCTCTTTATATTTATTTCTGGGTTTTTTTTTGTTACTAACTGTAATGTTTCTGTTATTCCTTAGAATTCATCACCTGTACAAGAAGCTGGAACCAGTCATCCCAGAAGAAGATTTACCTGGGGTGTCGATATTGAAACCCCTTACAGGTGTAGACACAAATTTAAAAAGTAACCTGGAGACATTTTTCACCCAGAAGTACCCTAAGGTATGCGTCGCTTGGGGCCAGTGACATTAAAGCCCCAGGAATTTTCATTTTATGTTAATGGTTGCAATGAGGAAAACTTTAAAAATGGATCATACCTTGCATACAAAGAATTTAGAACTGAAATTTATAATAAAAAAGAAAACACGACTTTTTAAAAAAAAGTTTTGACCCAATTCCATCACCCCATACGCACAAATCTGTTGTCAGTCAAGGTTGTAGTGTATAAACATTTCAAATGTCATATCATTCTAAACGGTAGAAATATTCAGCACATGATCTCCATTCATCATACAATTACCAGTGACAGTTGTTGACATTAGATGGTACTTATCACTTATTTTTTTATCAGTTTTAGTATTGTATTGAGGGAAGTCAAAGATAAATTAACAATGGTGGAACGTGATATTTATGTTATCATCCGATGTTTGTTTTTTTTTTTTTAGAAATCGAAAATAATTCTAGATATTAATTTATTGCTAAATTTGTTATTACTGCAGAATTGTATTCATCAAGCTCTCATACTCCTGTGTTTTATTTTCTGCAAGACATTAATATATGTGTCTGGTGTCATAAAGAAAGGGCTAAATTTAACACTTTTTATAATTTCAGTATGAATTGTTATTTAGTGTGCCAGATGACAATGACCCAGCCATCCTTGTAGTCAAAAGTTTAATAGATAGCTATCCAAAAGTAGATGCAAAACTTTTTATAGGTTAGTATTACATGGGTTTGATTCAGAGTTGATTTTTTTTTTTTAGTTTAAATTTTAACCTGCATATGTATGTGGTTTATGAAAAAAAAAAGTATTTTTTTTAGTATGTAAAACATTACGGCCCTGGTGTGAAATCTTTTTTTTCTCTCTTTTTCTGAAAGGTTTAAAAGTTGTTGGTCCTAATGGTAAGATCAACAATATGGTCTGTGCATATGAGGCGGCCAAGTATGATAACATTGTGATCTCAGATATTGGCATTAAAAGTAAATTTCATTTTTGGTTGTCCAATCAGGCAACTATATTACAACAAGTTATTAAAATCATAAGATCCACCCATGTTCCAAAGTTTATATAAATTAACTTACACTCAAATGATAATGACATATTTTATTGAATCTATATATATATACATACTCTGTTGATTTAGTGACACCAATGACATTGTATGAAATGGTTCATTGTTTGAAGCCAGATGTTGGGGAAGTGCTGCAGATGCCGTACTGCGCTACAAGAAAAGGATTTGGGGCAGTTTATCAGCAGGTAAAACTAGTTAGTTGTGTGGCTTTCATCTCAACATTTTTTATGCTAAATCACTTGTTTTGTTTTCTTGTTAATTTCTAGTCATTGGTCATTTTTTTTTTTATTCTGTCATTGCCTGTATCTTTAAGTACACTTTTCCATTCTTATATCATATGTTTGGGGAACATTTTTTGGCCCTCTTTAGGCTAACTGTTCTTGTCTTAATTAATTAGGTTTATTTTGGAACTATGCAAGCGAGAAATTGCCTGAGTGCAAATGCTGTAAAGATTAACTGTTCAACGGGTATGTCAACTTTGTTGCGCCGTGATGTGTTGGATAAAGCCGGGGGGCTGGCAGAGTTTGGGAAATATTTGGCAGAGGACTTTTTCATTGCGGAAGCAATACGTTCACAGTAAGTTTGTTGTTTTTTTTTTAAAAAAATGTGTGTATGTTGTAAGTTTTTTCTGTGTAATTCTGTATTTGGGTATTTTATTTTACAGAGGCTACAAGGTAGTCTTGTCGACAACTCCAGCTCTCCAGAATTCAGGAAATTGTTCTATATCAGAGTTTCATAGTCGGCTCGTTAGGTGAGATTATTAATTACATTTTTAGTTGTTGGTATGAGGACACATTGTTGTGTAAAAGATGAAGTTCCCTTAAGCTCCATAGGGCTCATTGGGGCAGATGAAGTGTAGAATTCATCTGTTACAGTAACCTCTGCATATAAAGGGATTGTGTGGCTAGCACAACGCCCAGTTGCCTTTACTCCCCCAACATAAAGTCAGATGACCATTTAAAGCTGGGGGGGGGGACTTTCTGAAAAAATCCCAAGGTTCTCATTGAGATTTGAACCCATTACCCTACGGTCGGCAGTCCAACACTCAACCTCGCATGGCAACCCGTCCCCTTTATTGTTGTGTGCCATGATATAATTTCTAATGGAATTGTCGAATGATAGCCACAGACCACTGATTTTTGAGAATGTATCACTTTTGACTTTCATTTTCTTTATCTTTAATTAAAAAATGTTTGCATGTGCTCTTTTCTTTGACAAAACTTTTTATTTTTTAATTACAGGTGGGCCCAGCTTCGAATGTCAATGTTACCTACGCTGATATTTTTAGAACCTGTGGGGGAGAGTGTACTTTTGGGTATCTTCATTTCCTGGGCTGCCATGATTTTATTTGAAGTTTCTCCACTCGCCTTTTTCATGGGTCATTTTCTTTTGTGGTTTTTTAGTGACTACATTTTATTCAGGATAGTCGAGGTAAGTCCTAAGCAAACGTATTTTCTCACTTTAGTTTTGTAAATTTCCTGTAGTTAAAAATAGTTCTTTCATTGTTGTCAATGCGTTTTGGAAAAGCTATTAAAGTTTGTAGGTAAAAAGTAAAAAAAAAAAAAAAAAAGGTTTTAGAAACCTCTCTATGTATAGAAAGTATGCAACGCTGTAGCGTTGAAATTCTTGTCACTGGTGATTTTTAATTATCAAGTATG
>JAGDYQ010000001.1:31703693-31765213 GCA_021962125.1 Bulinus truncatus | reverse complement strand
GCGTTCACCCCCAGAGTCAGGAACTTGAAAAATATACGCATTGTCCATTGTCGGTTTTACTAAAAACAAACCATTTCAGTGCATCCAGAATTATATCATTATTTTCCATCGAGGTTTCTCTAGTCGCCATTTTCAAAAGTAATAAAAAGTTATTTCAATGATCAAATTAGCAAATAGTAAAATGATACATTATTTAATATATTTTAAAGACTTAAGTATTTATATTTATTATTGATAAATTAGAAGTGACTATTCGGACCCGTAGCCAGGATTATTGCATTGGGGGGATTTTTTTTTTTCGGCGGGGGGGGGGGTGCCGAAGAACTTATTCTGGGGTACAGCGGCGGATCTAGACAACTTTGACGGGGGGGGGGGGCAAAACTTTGACCCCGGGGGGCGGGGCGAAACTGTTTTCAGTGTTGAAAATTGGTCTTTGAACAAAAAATATTTCGATAATTTAATGATCCATTACCTAAACTTGCGATAACCGGAGGTGGGGGGATATGCCCCCCGGCCTCTCCCCATAATTCCGCCCCTGGTGGGTTAGAAGAAATGTTTGGGGGGGGGGCGAAGATGGAGGTGCGAAGCGCCGAAAGCTTGCGAACGGAGAGGAGGGGTTTTGGGAGGGGACCTCAGTGAGTCCCTTCCCCAAGAAATTTTTTGCAGTTCCATATCTGGAATGGTGCATTTTAGTACCGATTGTTTAGCTATTAATTATAAATATATAATTTTAACTACGTTTCAATAGTGCATGCATGTTGCAGTTTTGTTAAAAATAATTTAAATAGTAAAGAGTTTTAATGACAAAAATTTATTGAGGCTGAGCAATTTCTGATTCCTGTTATAAATATATTGACCATTTGTTCTGCTACACAATTGTTACATAATAGATACCTGATTTATATCATTATACTGTTGGTTAAACGTACAACCCGGGAAGAACGACAAAGATGCACGAATATAGCTTAGCTATTTGTGTGATATTTCTTATAAAATATTGAAAACAAAGAACAGATCTATCAACAACAAATGACCAGTCGCAATTATTCAATTTAAAATAAAATTAATTCTGCTAAAAAGTAAATTTGCAAAATAAATAACATCACTCAGAAATCACGGAGTTTGTACTTTATTATTTTATTATACATATGTATAAAAGTGAAGTCAGATCAATATTATTTTATTAACTTAAATAAGTTGCTAGTTGTCCTCAGAAGATATCAATATATAAAACTATTACCAGGTTACGAAAAGGGCCCACCGACAGACATTTCGGGTCCCTGGGCAGGGGTGAAACGGGCCCCCGTGCTGATATTAATATTTTTAAAGTTGATTGGCCAGCTCAGTCCGGGCCCCTAAAACAAAATTGAACAAAATGATTGATGTTTTATAGCCGTTATTATTAAAATTTTGTCAAAAAGCTCAAATCATGCACGGGGGGGGGGGGGGAGGGGGGACTCAGGTCATGAACGGGGGGGGGGGTCAGCCCTCTAGCCCCCTCTGGCTACGGGCCTGGACCCGGGTACCAATAAACTCCGATTTTTATTCGGACCCCGTTCCAATAAACTCCGATTGTTATTCGGACCCGTGGCAAATATGCACTTAGCTTAGCTATACATAAACTTTATTATTGTTTTTTGTTAATTTGTTTATAATTGTATGATTTAATCGTTACTCAGTGTCTAGGGTTTCACTAAGCGGACTCTGTATTATTATTTTTTCGGGTTCCGTCTAATAAAGTTTAAATATAGCTAAGCTTAGTGCATATTTGCCACGGGTCCGAATAACAATCGAATTTTATTGGGACCCGGGTCCGAATAGCCACAGCCTTATAAATGTATCTGCTCTGTTTCAGATGTTCTGTTTATAATAAAATTGTTAAATACAGAAAGCTACCATTTTGTTTTTAGTCTATTACAAATTGTAGGAGGCAAACAATCAAACAAATTTGTAATTTTAAAGCTAAAAAAAAAATTCTGCTGTAAAAAAAAAAACATTTGGGAGCCGTGGAGCCGCCAGATTTTTTCGGCTCCGGCTCCAGCAAAAAGTAGCGGCTCCCGGCTCCTCGGCTCCGGCTTCGGCTCCGCAAGCCTGCAAGAAACAATTATTTTTAGATGACAATTAATAGAATTTAGAACAAAAACTCAATTCTCATTTCAGTACTGTCCTTTCCCTTTACTAAGTTTATAATAAAAGAACTTTTCTTTTTAGTTTTTGTGTTTCCAATTAATCTTCAGTTGTTGTTGTTATTTTTTAATGTTTATATATATATATTTTTTTAAGCACCAACTCCACAAGCGGCCCCCGAATTAGCGCCCAACAAAGACACCCCTCCTCAAGGGTTGTCTCGTGAACAGGCCGAACAGATTAGCCTCGCTCAACAACAGCATCAACAGCTGCTGGCTGCCCACAGACAACAGAAAATGCTGTTCACCCAACAGCAGGCAGTGAGGCAACAAGCTCAAGCACGCGCCGCTGCTCAGGCCCAGGCCGCTGCTCAGGAGCAGTACGCCCAGATGATGCAGGCCCGTCAACAGCAGCTGTATCTTGCCCAACAGCAGCAGGCGGCCCAACAGCAAGCAGCGGAGAAGCAAGCAGCTCAGCAGAGATCCCCTACCCGTGAGCAGTATGAGCAGGTGTCTCAGTCTCAGCAGCCAGAGACGAGACAATACAACCAGGTTCCAACCCGCGAGGAGTACGAGCAGTGGTTGGCGGCTCAGCAGCAGCAGCAGCAACAACAACAACAACAGTTCAGACCACAGGGTCCACAAGGTCCACAGGTTCCAACACGCGAGGAGTACGAGCAGTGGTTGGCGGCTCAGCAGCAACAACAGCAACAACAGTTCAGACCACAAGTTCCACAGGGTCCTACCCGCGAGCAGTACGAGCAGTGGTTGGCGACTCAGCAGCAACAACAACAACAGTTCAGACCACAGGGTCCAACCCGCGAGCAGTACGGGCAGTGGTTGGCGGCTCAGCAGCAACATGTGCCACAGTACGAGCAACAGCAAGGCATGCGACAACCAGCCCAAGCCCCGAGCCACGAGCTGCATCAACAAACCCAGCAGCCTCAGGACGAGGCCGCGAGACAGCCACAACACCCACAGGTCCAAACACGCGAACAGTGGGAGCAAGTGAGGAACGGCAGACAGCAGCAGCTTCTTCTTGCCCAGCGACAGCAGCAGGAGATACTTCTAGCGCGCCAACAAGAGCAGATGCTGCAAGCCCAACATCAGCAACAGCAGCAGCAACAAGGTGCTCCCCGAGGAAGACCAGACGAGTCCAGGATGCAACCAGTGCAGACACAGACTGAGGCACAACAAGAGGAACAACCAGCTGAAGAAAATGTCAGCGCTTATCTCCAGAGAACAAGACCAAGGTACAACCCCGAAGAAGCCAACTTAATGTTGCAGCAGATGCGCGGTAGGTGCACTTTATAATATTCTTTCGATGCTTTGTTAGAAAAGACATACTTTTCATTCAAATGTTCATCTTTTATACGAAGCTAATGAAGTGAAAAGACGTGAATATTTTAAAATATAATATTTATCTAATCTTTCTTTAATTAGACCAAATATAACTGTTGTCTAGAAAATAAATATTTGTTTTTAATCATGATAAAAAGTATATTTATAAAGCTAAGATATATCAAAATCGACTTATAACTTGATACCATCTCCATAGAATATATCACTCTACTCATTTGTATCATACGTTTACTTACTCATACACTAACTGCTGCACCTCAACACAGGAACACCTGAATCAATGAATCAACCGATTCAATTCTCTGCTCAAGTACAAGACCCAAGAGGAGGGTTCGAATACATCCAGGTTCAACAAAGACCAGCGCAGAACTTTTTCGGTAAGTAGAGACAAACCAGATCCAACGAGTTCTTGGTAGATGTTAAAATGAATGTTAATGTGCATGTATAGTGTTATATTTTGTTGTATTTTACTTTGTTATATTTTATTGCATTTTACTTTGTTGTTATATTTTGTTGTATTTTACTTTGTTCTGTTATATTTTGTTCTATTTTACTTTTTGTTTAATTATTTTTTTGTTGTTGTTGTTTAATATTTTGTTTTGTTTTATATTTGTTGCATTTTACTTCGTTGTTTATTATTGTGTTGTATTTTAATATGTTGTACCTCTTTCTTTGATGCATTAGTAAAACCACAAGTTCCTAATAAATTGATTAAATTCTCTCAATTGTTGTATGTAATGTACAACTCTCAATTGTTGTATGTAATGTACAACTCTCAATTGTTGTATGTAATGTACAACTCTCAATTGTTGTATGTAATGTACAAATCTCAAACGCCTCTCGAAAATCACAACAACAAAAAAATAAATAATTTAAATATCCAGAGTTGAGATCGAAATTTCTGAAAATCGCTCCATTTATTATTCGGTTATGTGATTTCATTTGTGTGTGTGTGGGGGGGGGGGGCGTAGCCTTCTTTGGTTTGGTATAGGGTCTCTAATATCTGCAGCTCTAGGCCGGTGTCTAGTATGCAGTAATGCTGTTTTTCGTCAACAAAATAATTCAGTGGGTCATATATAGGAAAAAAGCAATCGCAGTTGGCAAGCAATTATTTTATGTAATTGTTCATGTTTCAATTCATCAACCCCACGTACTCAGTTCTTACAATGACCCCCAGTGTATCCCATATTGCTTACATTGACATCTATACATTAGTTCAATTAAACTTAGTTTATGGTACGTAATTATTATTTTCATTCAACAGCGTACAGCGCCGTCTTCAACACTAAAGGACCAGTTGGTAAGTTTAAAAAGATAAATTTAAAACGAAACGAAATATATGTACTTATGCTGCGGACCCCACAGACATTCCAAGCTCGGGTGGCGGACCCCCCATAGCCCAAGGCGGCCTGGCCGCAACTTTTCGTACCTCAGGCTGGGCCTGAATATGTCTTAAGTTTGCGAATGCAATCTACTTAAATTCTGCTAAACGGTAGGCCTAGCCTAAAGTTACGCGCTAAACATGTAAAAAAAAGAGGTTGGTCAGCATCGGTCCCCACTGCGGTGAAGTCCAATGGTGTATATTCTGGATAATACTTGCACCGTGGTCCTTTTCTTTCGTCTTTGGCTGCTTGACCATCAGAATCGTCCAAGTTCTGGTCAGTTTTCCTGTTCACAAATTAGTCCATGCTAATAGCCTTGGACAGTTTACTTAAATTAATGACCAACAACAGTTTAGTCCCGTTGACTCAGATCTCACAGGGACAAAAATTAGAAACAAAGCTTCACAGTAGAGAAGGTTAGAGGAGGTAACTATCTGTGAAATAATTCGCATTCTCATGGTGAAAACTCACATTTTAAAAATTAAATCAACTGCTTTAATAAAACAAATCTTATCAAATATTTTGGAATGTTTACCAACATTTTAAAAAGTATTTGTCACATAAGCAAGCCACATAACAACTGAACAGCGTAAAGAAGTTCGTCGCTAGAATTTCGCACCGTTTCATCGATGCGTTAGCGAAAAGTCCCTATTATCGCTCTGGCCTACTTTCATTTTTAAAATGTACGAAAAATCTACTTTCAACCAAAAAAACATGTGGGTGTCATTTTAGATTAACATGCACTTTGATATCAAAAACTTTTGTCTAAGATCTAGGCTTAGATTTAGATCTAGGCTCAGTAAGTAAAAAATATTGCCAAGATGACATGACTCACTGCACAAGTACATGTAGTATGCAGTCTAGTTCAGACTTCATATGAAAATATAATGAAATAACGACGAATTGTTCAATTCTACACATTGTTGTCTGTACCTGAAACATCGACATAGCTAGTATTTTTTGTTTAGCTGAAAGCTAACCAATCAACCAAACCAAGCAATACTGTATACAAGAAAAATCACATATTTCCTTGATTTGCCCACGGACCCCTTTGCAGTTCCCTACGGACCCCCAGGGGTCCTTGGACCACAGGTTGAAAACCTCTGACTTAAACGTACGAGGCAAGGTTTCCAACGTTTTCACTGCAAAATTGTCCAGAAATAAAAGATGAAAATATACTAGATATACATGAGAATGGATATTTAAAATGGAACATGTATATCTAACTGAACGAGGGTAAAAATGTATACGTATCTAATATCTAGATATAAATTATCCATGTTCGGGCTCATAATATATAGGCCTACTCGGCGGTATTGTGTATGTTTATTGTGGTGTGAGTGACAGTGGGTCTAAAGTCTAAACAATGGGTGTTATTAATATTCCAGCTTGGAGGGCCAAAACGTGAAGAAAGGGTGTGTGATCAGTAAGATGTATCTGTGCGATTTGCGTTATAGCCCTTGCAAGACTCAAACATCGCCAATTGCTGGGATAGGCTAGCCAACTTACAGCGCATGTGCCAAAAAATGAACCTAGTTAGCGCGGTGAGCCAGAGATTCTTTAAAAAAAAAGCCAAATAGAAGAATGTTGATGTAAATTATCTTACCAATAATACCAAAAATAGCCGATGCAGGGACAGTCAGGCATTGGTCAAGTCCGTACTACTGTTTAATGCTTTAAAAATAAACAATTCATTTTGTTATCTATTCAACAGTAGTTCCACAGGCCGGGCTTGAAAATATCATGGTGATGGAGTCACGTCTGAGAGAGTTCAGGGAGGCTGCCATCAAGAGTTTCTACTTGGACCTGGCCAAATAGTAAGTCATGTGATGCACTCTTAGCCATGGCCGATCTTAAAGACAGAAAAACTATGGCGCCACCTAGTGCCGCCATTGTCGATGATCCATAGATAGCCAAACTAGAGACCACCTAGGGCAGGGGTCGGCAACCTGCGGCTCGCGAGCCGCATGCGGCTCTTTCGATGTCAAGTTGCGGATCTTTCGATGTCAAACGGCGGCCTAATCAAATACCATAATCTTGAAACAAAAATTTTAGTGGCTCTTTAAAAACTTGCGAACAATGCAAATTTTAACTTTTGGCTCTTCCGTCTCAAAAGGTTGCCGACCCCTGACCTGGGGCCCATACTGTCAATGATCCATAGATAGCCGAACTAGTGACCATCTAGGGCCCATACTATCAATGACCCATAGATAGCCAAACTAGAGACCATCTAGGCTCAAGGGCCCCCACCGCCAATGACCCATAGATAGCCAAACTAGAGACCATCTAGGGCCCCCACCGCCAATGACCCATAGATAGCCAAACTAGTGACCATCTAGGCCCCCCACCTCTAATGACCCATAAATAGCCAAACTAGAGACCATTTATGGCCCCCACCGCCAATGACCCATAGATAGCCAAACTAGAGACCATACAGGGTCCCATTCCAGTGATTAACCTTTTGCTTTCTCCCCTCCTCCCCCAACCAATAAAACGGTCGTCTCTGCCTAGGGTCACCAAAAATAAAATACAAAAGGTCCTGGTTTAAAACAAAAAAACAAAAAAAAAAAAACCCAGTGTATTATTTCTACATTATCCGAGTGTTCCTCACAAACTTTTTTTAATCTGTGTCATTTCTTTCAATTCATTAGTTGAAATCAGTGGGTTGACTAAACCCACTGAAGAAATAGCGTTTTGTCGTTCATATTTAAAAAAAAAAAAAAAAGAAAATCTTATTTCTCTTCTCAGTCAGGAAGTCGGTCAGTATTTCCGTGCCCATTTATTATCCAAACTTCAGATGATTCAAGAGATTGAGAATCAGCTGGCCACCCCACTTCGCAACGCTCTAGCAGAGCAGGTGACAACTCAGAGATTGAACATCCCACTGAACGTCCCATCCTCTTCGATGATCAACAAACTTCGTCAGATGAGCAAACCAGCAGCCAGTGAAGAGTGAGTTGCGCAGCAAGCGATTCAGCTCAACCAATAAATTGTAAAAAAAATAAATAAATCTGGGTTGTTTAGCACTGAACTTTAATATAATCTATAGGTCAGTGGTTGTAAGATTTGTGTCTTCTTCTGTAATGAGCTGGCAGTATTTTATTAAAAACAATTGACACAAGTCATTAAATGTTGTTCTGTTCATTTTTATTTAAATGCAGTGTTTGTTGCACAGCTATGTAAACCATTAGCTTATTTGCGAAAAGACATAAATACTAAGACACATTTGTTTTTTTTACAATTTTCAGTCCCCCCCCTCGGGGGTGGGTCATACGCAATACACATAAACATCAGGTGACCCCAGCAAAAGTATATTTGAGGTACCTTGGCTACGGTATAATTAGAAGCCATAGACAAAGAAAGGACATGTGGAGGCATTATGAAATAAAAAAGCGTCAAAGGCAATCGTCTGCAAATCTGTGGCCCCATTAAATATTGACAACTGCTCCCCCCCCCAACCCATTTAGGGAAAGGTCTCAGATTGCCCTTCTTATAATTGAGCTATGACCACAAACGCCTTTTAGTTCATTCGTTTTTTTTCCCACGTGTGGTTGCTAGGCATAATAAATTTATGATTTCAATAATTGAATTTATGCCTGAAAAATGGCATCAAGCTTGAACAATCAACGAGTCTTTTGAAACCAGCTGTATCTGATGATTGAAGCTGACATACATGTTACGTCAGATGCAGGTCCGTAGCGTGCGGGGGGGGGTCAGGGGGCCGGGCCCCCCTGCGTATTGTCTGGCCCCCTCTGCTTATTTGTTCTACTTAGTAAAATGTATTACCTGGCCCCCTCCTGCTATTGCCTGACCCCTGCTGTAGAATTTTCACGCTACGGGGCTGGTCAGATGTGAAATGAATAAGTTAAAAAAAAAACTTACTGACAACACCAAAGACTAGCATGGTGTCCTTACCGACAACACCAAGACTGGCAGCTGACCGTCATAATACAAAACAAAAAAATTCCAGGCCTAAGAACTCTATTTCTGTTCTTATCTGATTTTTTTGTGTGCATTATTTGAACATAAAAGTCCGATATGATATTCTTCTGATCTGGAAACTGAATGACATTAGGATAATATGGCCTAGTGATACCATTTGTTATCTTCAGTGACTAGTCTTTAGTATGGTTGATATTTGGTGTTATGTTTTGGATGTAAGGAATGTTTATTTATACGTAAATAATTGATATGAAAGGAGAAGACTGGCAGACGTTTCAGCCCAGTGGTATCTCATGCAAGCGGCACAAAATACCATGAGTTATTTTTAGCTCTCTCTCCGCATAAACACCACAGCATATAAGAGTAAAGACACAGAATTTTTAAAAACGAATCGTTTTATAAAATATATTTATTTTGAAATGTGTACTGTTGCGTTGATCTTAAAAGTACTCAGTGGCGTAACGAGGTTATACCTTTTTAGCGCCCCCCCCTTTTCGAAAAACATATATTAAAAATGTACTATTTGGCGCCCCTTTGTAAGTAGCGCCCGGGGAATGGTGCCTCCCCTAGCCCCACCCGTTTATTAAAATGTACTTAAAGGATTTTTAAAATGTACATCAAATATTTATATAAATCATCAGTACTAAAAATGTATGCATGCGTGCCCATTTAGGTATTAAGTAGGCCCTATATTTATTTACCTTTTTTTTTTTTCCTACATATCAACAAATGTAAAGACACATTTAGTTCATAATATTATCATCACCCAGGCTTTTAATTTTAGTAATGATCATTTTATACTTATCAGTTTTAAAAGAATTTAACTTTCTATTGCACAGTACACACTGTAGTGTAACATAAGTTAATTCGTCGAGTATATGAAAGACTAAAAAAAATGCAGTCGTACTAAGTGCGTCGTTTTTATTTCGACATTATAATCTCAAGGCAATTTTTCCCCAGTACTAAAAATTTATTAGCTCCGTAATTCAACAAGATTTTGATTCATGGACTCGAAATGATGAAAACAAAGTATTGTTATGTATAATCTACATGTGTGTCAGCTTTGAGCATTTTCACTAAATTAGAACAGGTCCTAATGTGAGTTGAAGGATGTGATGACAGACCTACTGAAGGTGAAACTGATTAAAAGATTATTTAAAATAAAAAAAGAACTTTATAATAGTGGTGGAAAGTTATTTAGCTACAGTGAAAGCGGGGGGGGGGGGGGGGGGGACATTTTGACATTGGATTTGAGAATAATGACCGGAACCGATCACGTTAGTCAATATCTGTAGTGGAAGAATGTAACCACTGACCGCACCGATAAGTTTTATTTTTTGATTTAATCTTAGCAGTGAGGTGTGCCATGTCACTGATTACCATCACATGAACCAGAAGCTCACGTAAGTACTGTGTTTCGGTTCATTTGTAACTTCAAAATGATGCCTGTATTGTCTCTGTCAGGTTAGGGTGTCCCCTTGATCTGAAGATCAATACAACTAAAAAAACTGATGAGATATACTATGCAAATAGAGAAGAGTTATACTATACTAACTAAGCAGAGAGAGAAGAGATATACCTACCATACAGAGATGAGATATACTATACTAACTATGCAGAGAGAGAGATGAGATACTATACAGAACACACCCATTCCCCCAACATATCAAGTATCAACATTAACCATGCCAACCACCATAACTATAAGCACAGACACACACCCTTCAAAACACTTTACAGAAACTAAGATACAAAGCAAACACCATAACACACATTTGACAAAAAGATATAAATAGACTTTATTATTTAAATTGTGCATTTAAAAAAATTTAAAGGTTGGTTGAAACATTTTTTTTTATTGTTTCACTGGCCACAAGAAATATAAATACATTTTTAAACATTCTATGCCTGTTTTAATTAAAAAATAACATTATGAAAGGGAAACAACTTTGGTTACTTCCCCTTTCATCAATTAAATTTCATAATGATTCCCTTAAATTTCACTAACACAAATGCTAACCAGCTATGATACTAATAAGACAAATTCACACATTAGAAAAAAAAAAGTCAAATCTAAGTGTGAGTATTCTGTAGTTCCAACAACACTGCTCATAAAAAAAAAGGTCACTTGAACTAGAATTTAAATTGATTCATTTCATTAAAAAACAGGAAATTGAGAATATGATGGAAGAGAATCTATGCCTCCGTATGAATATGTGAGGTCGTCATGCCAGAGTTGCTGAATGGGGGTGAAATGGAGAAGAGGGAGGAAGCCCATCTCTTAAATCAGACCAACACAAGTAAAAGAAAGATCATTGTCAGTGCCTCAGACGAGTCCTTTGCTTTTAAGTGCCCCGTCTTGGCAGACAGGCATGGGTGTTTTGACAGTCTGACGCAGGCCGACAAGTCATGCTCAGTCTACACACTCAACACAGATCCTCTTCCAAACAACAACAACAGTGGCGATCATGATATAAATATTCACATTCCCAATAAAATTACATTTTTTTTATTTTGGGTCATTAAAAAATAAATTGAAAAGATACTAATACTTATGATGAAGAAGATGATTTTACATAAAATTGAGAATAAATCTGCAGTCAAAATTAAAAATTTTGAGCAATCATTGTAAGGAGACTGATAAAAAAAAAAATTTTCATTCTTAGAAAAAAAAAGCGGCAAGCTGTGCTTGAGATTAGGATCGTAGATATGAAGTGATGCATTACAACAAGAGTCACAGCTGCCATCATATGTAGAAATCAGAATTTTAATTCACATAAAAATCAGCACAAATTAAATATTTGGTCAGAATATTTTTTATCGTGATACTGCAGCAACTTACTTGTCAAGAAACAGGCAATTTAAAAAAAAAATGGAACTTAACATCCACAAACATCCACAATGTAAAAAAATCTAGTAAGATGGTCTCGGAATACACACACACACAAACAAAACAATGAATGATAATAAATAAATAAATTAATTATTTTTAAAACCATTCACTATTGAACAACCTAAGATTAGATTTAAACAGAAAATATTTCCAATTCAACATGCCATTTCAGAATTGATACCCCCCCCCGACAACAGGAGAATATGCACAACTTAACGTCCGGTAGTTGCCTTTTGTCAACCAGGGGATCCATGCTCACATCAGATCAAGCAAAAATACAACCAAATATACTCTCACACCCAAATATACTTTCACAAACCAATGCGAAGAACACTTCCACTTCACTGCTCTTGAATATTGCAACAAAATATAAATAAAATTAAACATAAAATTTAATGTTTGAATCAAACTAAATATAGTGTATTGCTAAACACCGGAGTATTTAACTGACTGTAAGGAGAAACCATTAGAAAAATGCCAACCTTTCTATTCAACCTCTATAGGGTTATCAACACTAATTCAAAACCATCTGAATGGACAAAGAAATCATATAATTACCATGCTCCCAAACCAGCTTTCATGTACTAACACATTCATCTAAATCTCAATTCACATTCTGAAATTAATCATCTACTCATTAAAAGATTTACATATATAAATATTTACATAAACAGATTACAAGAAACAAAAAATGATAAGGTACCAATATGGTCGGTTATGACGAAGAAACATTTCCAGCGTTCACGCACTCACAGAGACGCCACACTAAAAGGGCCAGGCCACGATGCAGATGCACAGAAACACGATCAGGCCCATGCATAGCCTTCATGACACGGCCACCGTATCCAAATTGCTCGTCACAGGAACCACGACTTTGCCACCCCAGTGCAGTTTGTACCTCTGGTTTCGCCAGACCACGTGATCCTTCAGGTGAGCAGACAGGATGATGTACGGCGAAAGAAATTCACGCATCAGCCAGGCCACCACAAATTCAAACTTTGAAAACGGAAGAGGACCGTTCTGGAGGATAAAAAAATAAATACCAAAATGTTAACAAAAAAATAAATTAGACAAGTTCAAAATACAAAAAAAAAAAGGGAAACATGTCATGGGCTCAAATACTACATAAAACCAGATCTACAGGCAAGATTCAATTGAAATGCCATGCTCTAACAATAGTTAATGAAAAGAAGAATTTAAGCTCACTAGCTCAGTATTAGTGGCTCAGACAAACCACACAAAAATTTAGCTTAAATCTTATGATTATAAAGCCTTGGGCCCTGACTTCTGAAGGGCCACCTAACTAAAATGTACACTTCAAGCCCATTGTGCAACACAAATGAAGGCACCAACAAGGTGACTGGTAAAACTGGCCCCTCTAATGCCCATGCAGTGCTTACACCACTAGAATAACCAGATCTTGTCATGCCAGTAAACTCTTACAGGAATTAAAAGAGCATTGGGAGAGAGAGGGGGGAGGAGAGAGGGGGAGGGAGGGAGAGAGAACAAAGTCAGAACCCATTTCATCATCACCACTGACCTCGGTAAAATGATTATTTTTGTAATCAAAAAGACATGAAATTAAAAAGACGATGCCCTGTTTGAGGGCCACCATCAAGAGTGGGGGACCCCCCGGGGGGGGCCTTGGTTGTTGCAGATGCCCTACCAGGCCGGCCCTGCTCATGTGTTTTTAAAAAAGGGTGAGATAAGATAAACAGTGGGATGTTTCAATGGAAGATAAATGTACACAAGTGAATCATCGAAATACTTTTAACGAGACATCAATGGAGGGGGTGGGGGGATTTCGTGTCAAGTGAACACGAAACAGAAGCGCACCTTTTCTTATCTGTGTGTGTCACATGACACACACACACACTGCGCTGATGTGACGCACGCAGGCACGCACGCCACGACGAGAGAAACACTGCGAGCCACCCGTCCGTCCATCCGCAAGACAGTTCTACTGTTTTTACTTCCACCCCCCCCCCCCTTGGGATCACAACATAGAAGTCAAACGTGACGTGACATTCACAGATGTAAGCCCAGAATAATTCACCGATGGGGTGTGTACAAACACATGTTTTTTTATATTAATTGTGTAGTCCATTGACTTGGGATGTTTCATTGAGTGTGTTGAATTATTTGTAACCCCCCCCCCCCATTATTATTTTTCTTTTACTTTTAAATCAAACATTTTAACTGGCTTGTCCTCGACAAATAGTCACACATCACAAGTGACAGCAATCGTCGCACGAACACAGCTTCACACAACAGTCACTTGAGGGAGGGGAGGGGGGAATGGAAACTAGGTCGCGTTGCCATCAACACACGAGGTAAACACACAGGTAGTCAAGACAGCCATTGTACGCCGTGTCACACCGTCTGCTACAACCAAGGCGGGAGTTGTTTGTTTTTATCCCCTGTTCTACTTACTTACCCCCCCCCCCACCCCACCGTCTAGTTTCGAGAAATAAATAAATAATAATGTCAAACGTCTGCGCGAACTTTTTACTTAGGCTTCGATCTATTTATAGACAAATGACGTGTATCATCCCCCCCCCCAACAACAACACGGTCAAACCGATAACGTCAGAGTGAAATCTTTTCTTTAAACAAAACTTTAAACTTCCGGCTCATTCAAAGTCCGACTAAAGTGTCCCGTTAAGCTTGTGTAAACACCCGCCCCCCCCCCCCAATCCCTTCAATTATTTTTGGTTGAATCAGCACAAGCGTCTAAGAGGGAGAAAGCATTTACGTCAGATCAACAGTGTGGAGAAAACAAACAAATAAATAAATACAACCGCTATACACATTGCTGTACTTAAGACTTATGGGAGAGGGGCTGACCATATGTCAGCGGGCCCTAAGGCTCTGCTGTGACCAGCGAGATTTAAGTTATTTATCAATTTAGCTTCAAAACTGGATTGGTGGGGGAGGGGCACAGTTTGCTGTAGTTTGTCAGGGACCCAGAATTCGGAAAGAAGAAAAAAAAACATAGTTTCGGGACAGGATAAAAACCGATCACTTTCCCCAAACTACATCAGCTAATGTTTAAATATCTGAGCAGTGTCTTCATTTGATGTATGGAATATGATTCCCTTCCTCAGACAAGGATACCATAGCACTGAATGTGTCGGGAAATATCCAGAAAACTGCGCCCAGTTCTGATGAAAGCAGTGGTGATTCAATACTGTAAAGCCTTTACTCAATGTAGGCACATGAAGGGTAGAATTCGTGTCGCAGATGGCCGAGGTTACAGAAACGGATGAATTCTACACTTCTGCCCCTACAGTCCGACAGGGCTATTGAAACTTGGCGCTATTAGCCACATGGGCATATTTAGGTTACCAGCACTTAGACCAGCCACATTCATTTCCCCAACGGGCAGGCCTACCCATTTAAAGCTGGGCGGACTTTCACCAAAACCTGGAAAATTTCCCTTTTGTCGCTTCTCGCCAAGTATCGAACCCAGTAATCTGTAAAATGAGTACAACATTTTGAAGTGGCCAGTGCAGATGTGCAAGCAGAATAGGAATGCCAACTGAGATCTTTTCTGATGATCTCGGATTTCTCCGACAGGGTACTCCAAAACTGTGCTGCGAAAGAAAATGTCGGATGTGCGCAGCTAGACCGCATTCCGATTTAACATATGAGCCAACGGCTATCACCCGCATATTGTGATAAACCCATCTGATACTGACACCACAAAGTATTCTCTGTCAAGCAACGAAATTCCACAGGTTGAATATGCTCATGGTGCCTAGAGACATGTCCACATCATTTAAAAATGATGTATATGATGGGGGGGGAGGGGTCCCAGCCGAGGAAACAATTAGTAGCACATAATAAAATATTCCGTGCTGGCCTCTAACGTTAAATCTTTCTTCTGGTTATTCATGTTGTGTTGAATATCATCGTTTGTTAGTTTAGATCGTTTCTTGTACAGACTTTTAGAGGCCCATAACTCTTAGCCCCAAGTTGAAAAAAAGGGGGGATGGGGGGGGGGGGTCAGGACGTATCTCAGGATCTACGCACATCAAATAATCGATATCAATTGTGATCTAGTCTTGTGATTTAAAAAAAAACTACACAATATCACCGTGTTCTTGAGGAATGCCACCGTCATGCATGAATAGCACTGAACTTTTAAAAAACTGGTTGAAGGGGTGCATATGAAAAAAAAAATTATCCCTGATCCTGGATCAGTGTCAAAAAATTGCCGTCGACCGACTTAACTTTGTATTATTCAAGGGGTGCGCGAAATTCGTAGGTAGTGCAATGGCAACCCATGGACAACAAAGGAAAAAAAATCTGGATAATGCTGACAGCAGTAAAAGACTGAACAGTTGGGTGTGTAAATGCGTGTGTGTGTAGTCTGCAACTGCAATTGGTTGTTATAAATAAATGAACAAATATATATACACACACATATATATGTATGTATGTATATCAAAGTATAAATAAATTTAAAGTACAAGTATATATACCAGACAAGAAAAAAAAAGCAGCAAGTAAACTGGAGATTATTTTCAAATAAGACATAGAGCTCCCCTAATATATTTTTTATGTTCATCATTCAGCACACCTCAAGAATGTATCTGGTATTTTCCACAAAAACAAGTGGGAGTGCACACCTAGCCATAAACCCTTATCCACACAGCACTGTAGATTATCAGCCTTTTAATCCCCCTCCCACACACACACACCAACTATCTAGAGACTACACATAGAACTAAGCTGTCAGCATTCAAAAAGCCCCCCCCCCCAATATCCCAATCACACACAGTATCATCACCAAGTCCAACTATCTGGAGACCACATCAAAACTTTCAAGATAATGAGCTGGCCTTATCTGGCAGACTCAGCTAATCTCAAATTTTTTTATATTTCAATACCATGGACTTGACTATCAAAACAAATAAATGTTGAGCAAAATAATAGCTTATGAAAGTATACAAATACAAAGATGTACAAGATAAATTAAGATTCAGACTGACCGACAGCCTAATAGTTAAGAGTACATATGTGTACTAACAAAGGTCACTAGATGCAAGAGGAAACTCAAGGGATAGTACCCATGTACTAGCAATTGCACTGAATGGGTATTTATTGTATTGGTCTAAGTTGGTTTTATTAACTTCTTAGGATTATTTCAAATGTCATGTTACAACCTGAAAATGACCTGAGATCCTACAACAAATTATAAAAATATACTGTTGAAAACTACTGATTAAAAATGTTCAGTTTTCACTGGTGATTACGTTATTATCTATGACAATATTATAGTGAGTATAGAGAATCAGTGTCATATTTTATCAGTACATAGTGAAGCATCACATCAAGTAAATAGTTTGTGGGAATCTTTCACCACTGTTGTAATAAGTAACGTGTAGTAAATGTTTGTTCACCATTGTTGTTATAAGTAACGTGTAGAAAATGTTGGTTCACCATTGTTGTAATAAGTAACATGTAGTAAATGTTGGTTCACCATTGTTGTAATAAGTAACATGTAGTAAATGTTGGTTCACCATTGTTGTAATAAGTAACATGTAGTAAATGTTGGTTCACCATTGTTGTAATAAGTAAGGTGTAGAAAATGTTGGTTCACCATTGTTGTAATAAGTAACATGTAAATGTTGGTTCACCATTGTTGTAATGAGTAACATGTAAATGTTGGTTCACCATTGTTGTAATAAGTAACAAGTAGAATAAAAAAAAACTCATCCCACAAATAGATCGCAACAAGAAATTATAATGCTGAATAGAAAATAATTTTTTTTAACAATCATACTTGATAATTAAAAATCACCAGTGACAAGAATTTCAACGCTACAGCGTTGCATACTTTCTATACACAGAGAGGTTTCTAAAACCTTTTTTTATTTTTACTTTCGTACCCACAAACTTTAATAACTTTTCCAAAACGCATTGACAACAATGAAAGAATTATTTTCAACTACAGGAAATTTACAAAACTAAAGTGAGAGAATACGTTTGCTTAGGACTTACCTCGACTATCCTGAATAAAATGTAGTCACTCAAAAACCACAAAAGAAAATGGCCCATGAAAAAGGCGAGTGGAGAAACTTCAAATAAAATCATGGCAGCCCAGGAAATGAAGATACCCAAAAGTACACTCTCCCCCACAGGTTCTAAAAATATCAGCGTAGGTAACATTGACATTCGAAGCTGGGCCCACCTGTAATAAAAAAATATTAAGTTTTGTCAAAGAAAAGAGTACATGCAAACATTTTTAATAAAAGATAAAGAAAATGAAAGTCAAAAGTGATACATTCCAAAAATCAGTGGTCTGTAGCTATCATTCGACAATTCCATTAGATATTATATCATGGCACACAACAATAAAGGGGACGGCTTGTCATGCGAGGTAGAGTGTCGGACTGCCGACCGTAGGGTAATGGGTTCAAATCTCAATGAGAACTTTGGGATTTTTTCAGGTGTTGTAGAAAGTCCCCCCCCCCAAGCTTTAAATGGGTACCTGACTTTATGTTGGGGGAGTAAAGGCGGCTGGGCATTGTGCTAACCACACAGCCCCTTTATATGCAGAGGTTACTTAACAGATGAATTCTACACTTCATCTGCCCCGATGAGCCCTATGGAGCTTAGGGGAACTTCACCTTTTACACAACAATGTGTCCTCAGTACAATCCTAGACAAAATCATACCAACTACTAAAAATGTAATTAATAATCTCACCTAATGAGCCGACTATGAAACTCTGATATAGAACAATTTCCTGAATTCTGGAGAGCTGGAGTTGTCGACAAGACTACCTTGTAGCCTCTGTAAAATAAAATACCCAAATACAGAATTACACAGAAAAAACTTACAACATACACACATTTAAAACAAGATCTTTTATTTAAAAAAAAAAAAACAACTTACTGTGAACGTATTGCTTCTGCAATGAAAAAGTCCTCTGCCAAATATTTCCCAAACTCTGACAGTCCCCCGGCTTTATCCAACACATCACGGCGCAACAAAGTTGACATACCCGTTGAACAGTTAATCTTTACAGCATTTGCACTCAGGCAATTTCTCGCTTGCATAGTTCCAAAATAAACCTAATTAATTAAGACAAGAACAGTTAGCCTAAAGAGGGCCAAAAAAAATGTTACCCAAACATATGATATAAGAATGGAGAAGTATACTTAAAGATACAGGCAATAACAGAATTAAAAAAAAAAAAAAGTGACCAATGACTAGAAATTAACAAGAAAACAAAACTAGTGATTTAGGATAAAAAATGTTGAGATGAAAGCCACACAACTAACTAGTTTTACCTGCTGATAAACTGCCCCAAATCCTTTTCTTGTAGCGCAGTACGGCATCTGCAGCACTTCCCCAACATCTGGCTTCAAACAATGAACCATTTCATACAACGTCATTGGTGTCACTAAATCAACGGAGTATATATATATATATATATTCAATAAAATACATGTCATTATCATTTGAGTGTAAGTTAATTTATATAAACTTAGGAACATGGGTGGATCTTATGATCTTAATAACTTGTTGTAATATAGCTGCCTGATTGGACAACAAAAAATGAAATTTACTTTTAATGCCAATATCTGAGATCACAATGTTATCATACTTGGCCGCCTCATATGCACAGACCATATTGTTGATCTTACCATTAGGACCAACAACTTTTAAACCTTTCAGAAAAGAGAGAAAAAAAAAGATTTCAGATCAGGGCCGTAATGTTTTACATACTAAAAAAATAATTTTTTTTTCATAAACCACATACATATGCAGGTTAAAATTTAAACTAAAAAAAAAATCAACTCTGAATCAAACCCATGTAATACTAACCTATAAAAAGTTTTGCATCTACTTTTGGATAGCTATCTATTAAACTTTTGACTACAAGGATGGCTGGGTCATTGTCATCTGGCACACTAAATAACAATTCATACTGAAATTATAAAAATTGTTAAATTTAGCCCTTTCTTTATGACACCAGACACATATATTAATGTCTCGTAGAAAATAAAACACAGGAGTATGAGAGCTTGATGAATACAATTCTGCAGTAATAACAAATTTAGCAATAAATTAATATCTAGAATTATTTTTGATTTCTAAAAAAAAACAAACATCGAATGATAACATAAATATCACGTTCCACCATTGTTAATTTATCTTTGACTTCCCTCAATACAATACTAAAACTGATAAAAAAATTAGTGATAAGTACTATCTAATGTCAACAACCGTCACTGGTAATTGTATGATGAATGGAGATCATGTGCTGAATATTTCTAACATTTAGAATGATATGACATTTGAAATGTTTATACACTAAAACCTTGACTGACAACAGATTTGTGTGTATGGGGTGATGGAATTGGGTCAAAACTTTTTTTTAAAAAAAAAGTCGTGTTTTCTTTTTTATTATAAATTTCAGTTCTAAATTCTTTGTATGCATGGTATGATACATTTTTTAAGTTTTCCTCATTGCAACCATTAACATAAAATGAAAATAATTCCTGGGGCTTTAAAGTCACTGGCCCCAAGCGACGCATACCTTAGGGTACTTCTGGGTGAAAAATGTCTCCAAGTTACTTTTTAAATTTGTGTCTACACCTGTAAGGGGTTTCAATATCGACACCCCAGGTAAATCTTCTTCTGGGATGACTGGTTCCAGCTTCTTGTACAGGTGATGAATTCTAAGGAATAACAGAAACATTACAGTTAGTAACAAAAAAAAAAACAACCCAGAAATAAATATAAAGAGGATAACAATTTCAATTGTCCTGTCAAAGACTGTAAACAAAAAAAAACAGCTGCAGTTGACCTTTCACCTCCCCCCCCACACATTTACAATATAACTTTACAAAATCCCAGGTATGCCTGCTATACAAAAAGCTGAGGAGCAGCTAGCAAATCATGTGTACACAAAAGAGATCCTGAATAAATATTTACACTGACAATAGTGTCATCTCCTAGTCACAAACTAGCCTAGGTAAACATAATTTAAATATGATTCACTGTTATCTCAACATTACAGATTTTTTTTTTAAAAGAGGGCTGAGATGGAGAAAGGCGTAAAGCATGTACATCATTCTCCATACATAAATAAAATAGACTTTATTGGGCTTTATATTAACAGAATAGAAACAAAGGTTTTCTTAGTGTTTTCTTCACTTTGAAAATGGTTGAGACATCACATTAAGTTAAAAAATAAAATGACAAAATACCAAGCATGAAAAAATACTTTCCCCAGTTAAGAAACCAATATAAATGATCTGTGGGTAAGAGGATGGTCAAACTGTCTCGGCTATGATCCTTGAAGAGTTCATCGTGAAACATCATCAAAATGTCTCGGCTGTGATCCTTGAAGAGTTCATCGTGAAACATCATCAAAATGTCTCGGCTATGATCCTTGAAGAGTTCATCGTGAAACATCATCAAAATGTCTCGGCTATGATCCTTGAAGAGTTCATCGTGAAACATCATCAAAACAAAGATATTGCTTACAGGGCAATTTCCATTGATAGTTTATTGGTGCAGTAAGATTCCCAGTTGAGAAACGCCAACAAGAAATTTCTAAAACTAATTATTCAGAATAGCAAAGAAAGTGACAATTTCTTACGCTTGTTTTTTTTTTTAAAATTTACTTATTTGGTTTTCTTCTTTCACTTTTTAATATTCTCTGAATTTTTTATGGTAAATGAAAGGATGTGAAGCACACATGAAAGGATGTTAATAAAAAGAAAAAATTTTTCATCTTGAAATAAACTGTCAATGTTTCATCAATTTGAACATTTGGATAACTAACGCTTCAGGAGACGAAGCGACTTAGGGAACGATTAAGCTCATAACCTCATGTACCAGTGTATTTATTTAATACAATGTAATATACAAAAATGTCATTTGTGTGCAGTAATGGCAAGAATTATAATGTCTCTCTGTGATTCTGAATCAATACACATCTGTCATTTAATGTAACAACTGTTGACCACAAGACATGCTCTCTGCAATGTAATAATACAGTTGCGCAACACAACGAATCAATGGCTTACAGCAAGACTTACAAAGTCACAGCTTGGACAAAAAGTCAAGAAAGAAAAAGCAGACAAAAAAAAATTAAACCTGTTGCAGAAATATAAGAAAAAGCACTAAATAAGGACCACTAACAGTTTAAGAGGTAATAATAACAGTTTAAGTTTTAATCTCCAGATAGACCACCTGATTGTAAACTTTGGGGGAAAAGATGTGTCAGTGATGTTGGCAGATGTGATGCTATGATGACCCAACTCCAAAAAGATGTGTACTAATTTGGGTGGACTTCACAGATGTATGTTTCTTTTTAGCTGACATGGGGTGACTAGAAGCCAAAAGAGGACATGCAGATAAATTGCCACTGGCTGTCATTAACTTGGATGATAGTAAGATTATTTTTATTGAGAGACAAATCAAGTTTCATTATCTCCAGTCTCTAAATCTCAGCTCATCCAATGATAGAAGGATGTCCCTGAATAAATAGGTCAATACACTAAAAGACCATTCTATAGGTACACCTTAAGTGAATCAATGCAATACACTGCCAAATAGTTCATTTGCCAGCAATGTCAATGTGTTCAGAATACTTTTACAATTTATAGAACAGAACTGAGATTCCAAGAAAATAGTATGGTGAAAGACTGGCTACTGCACAACTAAGGCCAAGTCATTTTAAGAGATTAAATTTACATCGGTTAGTAATTTAGAGCATTAAACAATTACAGATTATACATATTTATTGCAGTAATACAAAATGATAATAATGCCAAAATATTAATAGGCCAATTTAAGGCCAGGAGAATATTCACAAATATTACAATAGTGTTAAGATTAAAATTAGTTTTACATACTGTTACTAACATTACATAGTAAGTATTTACTATAATTTACATAAATTTTAAGACCTGGCATTATCAAAGATTTGTTTGTTAATAATACAGGCATTGTATTAAAGAGATACAGACTCCATGGATCAATCATTCTATCAATACTAATAACAATTATTTCACTATCAAACAAACAAAATAATTTTTAAATCAGTATACTGTATACATAGTAACAAACCAGCAAATATGACCTACTTTAAAAAAAATCAATAAAACGAATATGCTGGGGAAAAACAAGATAATATACAGGTTTCTAAGTAGATTGTTTAATTTAGTGATTATGAAAAAATCCTGTCAGCTTAAAAAAAAAAACTTGTGAAATCCATTAAATGTTTGTGAACACCTCCATAAAAGACTATGTCGGCTTTGTTACTATTTATTAAATTATTTCCTGTTTCCTAAGATACATATTACATTTAAATAACACTACGAGTATGAAGAACACATAACAAGATCTATTTGTTCCATATAAAACCAAAATTTAGCATTTGTAACCATCATATATATGACACTACCGCATAAATTAAGTGAGATGAGATTATTTTTATAAAAGGCGGGCGTAAAATAAAACAATTTATAAATGTCAAGCACCCGTCATCGAGAAAATAGCCTCCATTTAACTGGCGCATTCAAATCTACACCACTAAACAATGTTTCGCACTTACCCAAAACAAATAGAAATCAAGTGAATGAGCCACGAAACAAGCCATCCTACGAAAATGGCAGCTGCAATCACAGTAGCCCCAATGGCAAAATAATCATCCGTCATATCTTCATGATGTTCAGAACTGGGCTTTCAGAACCCAACTTGTATCACTACCTGTTATTTTTCCGGCACGGAGACAGGAACATGGGTCAGTCAACACAGTGTGACGTAGGCCACCCCGTTTGCGCATATGCCGGGTAAGTTTAAAGGTGTGGGTCTTTTATAACTTGTTACGTATACGGTGTAAATGAATTTAAAAAAAAATTATGTTGGCTTTTTATTTTTGGCTAAAATTATTCTAATGTTTTTGAGGTCTGACACTTTTATAACAAAAGCTATTGCATTTTTATTTATCGACATGCGTTAAAATAAAAATGGCCTTCCCCGGGTCATCTGTAAAATAATCTGGCACAGGTAAACTTCGTTACTGGACAAAAAAAGAATGATTAAAACAAGGCCTGGTTCACGTCTTCCCTGGTGTAAAAAGTATTTATTTTCATTTCATACTTTGAACTAAAACGCCACCCTCTCATCGCCCCACCCTCCAATCTAATTTGGTGACTTAAGAGTTATTTTTGGAACGTTTTTTTCTTCGTGTATAAACAAAGTGTAAATAGACCAATGAAATGAATTAACTGTTTCAGTGAACTTAAAAAATTCAGGGCAGTCTGAACTCTGAACGTATGTGACCGCTACAACATTTGACCAGAGTATATAGCCCAATCCCCACCCCTCCCACACAGAGAGAGAGAGAGAGAGAAGGAACGTGCTGGCACATAAAAGCACCCGACGAGTAGAAGAAAGAAAGGCCCGTCTGTTGTAATGCTGCTCAAAACAGCAGTATGGCCGTTTAACGAGCAGGATTTAATTACATGTCATTTAATCACTGTATTTTATAATATAGGCCTACGCATAAATTTAAAATTTCCCGCTTTGATAAAATAAATCCTAGAATTCCCATAATGAATGCTCGTCGCACCGTCGTGGGCCAGGGGCCCAGTGACGCTCTGTGCCCCCCCCCCCCCAGGATAGCCTGTCGTTTTACGTTTCATTTTTTTTCTGCGTGGCGTACAGAGCCGTACCAGTGGAGAGAAACTGTGAAACCGCATGGGGCACTAAAGATACCTTTGACCAGAGGCGTACCTGGGTGGGGGGAGAGGGGGGTTCCAAATTCGAAAGTGCCCCCGGGCCCCAACTTGAGGGGGGCCCCAATTTTTTTTTACCTTAAACATGAAGTACATTATCTTGTGTCATGGTGTCGAATGTCAATACACAGGGCCCCCCAAAGAGGCCAAGCCCCCGAGCCCCTAAATCCATAAAGTTGAGCACTGCCTTTGACTAGGGCCCAAAAAGACTCAGCCTACCTAGTCCCCCCCTCCCCAGGACCTAAAATTGTCTCTAGTACCACCACTGGTCGGCCCGGGGGGGGGACCCATAATTTTTTCATATACTTTATAAGCATATATTGCTAAGTTATTGGTGTGGTGAAACTCATTCTAATTTTCAGGGCCGTGGCTAGCTACTGTGGCGCCCTGGGTGAGTTACATTTTTTTTGGCTCCCTCCTCCCAATGAGAAAGATGCGAAAACATTTAACAGCGTTCTTCTTCCGACTGTTTGGTCTGTAGCGGATTTCTCCACTATCTACGTCACTTCCCCCTCCCCCCACCAGTTAAAGGCCTGGCTCTTTATGTAATAACTGAAATCATACATGGGGAATAGGTCTACAACTGTTGATATATATACAAAAAAAAAAAAACGCAAGTACGTGTATTACTTAATCAGAGGTGGGTACACTTTATTAAATCGCGGGCCGCGTTGGGTTAAGTTTTGTTTTTTTTACAGAAGGGTCGGGCCAAGAGCAGATGGATGAAGGCGTCTTCTGCATGAGGTCATTTAAATGTACACGTCACGGGCGGAGAGAAGTGGAGCGCGGGGCCGGATGATACAACCAAAACGGGGCCGCCTTGTGGCCCGCGGGCTGCGGTTTCCATGCCTCCACCAGATTTAACAAACACTCGTTTAGGCCATAGGTATGGCACCAGAAAAGTGCGCCCTCTACATTCCCTTCATTCCGTCACTGTCTGCCAGTTACAGACGTATCAACGCCTGTAAAAGATGGCAACATATATATATATATATATAATCCATTGAAAGCTCTTCGTCCGATTGCGTAACATTTCTAGCACTATGATCCATTTCTGGCACTACTGCTCGAGACCCGTTAGTCTTCAAATAACACCCGCCCCCCCCTCCCCACATACCATTTTTTTTTTGCAGACGATTATATAAGGCCAGTGTAGGCTTTAGTAGGGAGATATAGTATGTTCTTGTCATGACACTGGCAGAGCCACAGATAGAAAGTCTGGGGTCATGACATCTGAGTCCCCCCCCCCCACGACAAACTAAGAAAGTGTGTGTGTGTGTGGGGGGGGGATACTCCCAGAATTCCTAGCTGCGGACAGCTCCGAAACGTGAAAATTCTACAGCAGGGGGCCAGGCATTCTACAGCAGGGGCCAGGCAATAGCAGGAGGGGGGGCAGGTAATACATTTTACTAAGTAGAGCAAAAACGCAGATGGGGCCAGACAAAACGCAGGTGGGGCCCAACCCCCTGCCCCCCCGCACTCTACGGGCCTGGCTGCGGCCCTGTGCTGTATGTTACGGGTTCAAATCCCGGCGTATCCAATTACCTACATGTGTCTCCCGTGGTGCCTCCGTGGCCATAGCACTATCGGCTACGGTGAGGGTGAAAGTAGGCCACTGCAAAACAAAAAACCAGCATCTTAAGCCTGTTCCATTCTGGACACAGGTCGTGTTAGCGCATTTTCGTGTTATGTATCAGTACGTATGTTAGCTTTCAGTAAATATTTGTAAATTTTGGAAATGTTTATAAAATCAATTGTGTAATGCATATATCTGGAAAAAAATATTAAAAAGACGTTTCTTTATATTTGAAAAAAAAAATTATTTTCCTGTAGAATTTTTTTTTTTATTTTTTTTTAATCTGAAATTTAAAAAAAAATTAATTTTATTCGAAACAATAAGTTTGATCAGTAGTTAGAATTTTCTGCTTAAATTCTGAACACATTAGTGAAATAAAAAAAATTTGCATGGAAAATGAGGTTACATGGCACTTCCAGGAGGTCGAACTACCACTACAAAAGGTCAGATCGCGAAATGGACTTTTGATGCAGGAATGGCAGGTCAAGACCTACAAAATGATATATACATCATAGGTCTAGGACTTATGGTTGCTGAGATCTAGGGTGATGACAGACAGACAGACAAAACGGAAACAATAGCGCATTCGACTTCTCGAAAATGCGCTAACAACAACGTCCCATTAGTAGTATCCATGGATAGTATCCATGTAGTATCTAAGATCTCATCCTTTCATGGACTTTTTAAAAATAATAACCGGCAACTGATGTTTTAAACAAACAAAACAAAAAAGTCAACTTATCAATATTTACGAACACACGCTGGTACAGGAGTAGGAATAGGAACTACTTTGTTTACATACACACAAAAAAGTCCTTCCTAATCAAGAACCATCTCTTCGTATAATTTGTATACAGCGAAATGAATGTTTTGATTGTTTTGAATCTGGCTGAACAATCACTGCGTTAGGTGTGAAAATGCGCTGTGAGGCCCGGGGGTGGGTGGGGGTGATGAGGGGAAAGGGACGCACTGTCGCATCAAGGTTGAGATGTAGAAGGTCAGGGCTGGGTACAAGCAGAAATGTGATTTATGACAACCGTGCGTCTTTTGTTACTGTCAGCGATCCTTCCCCCCTCCCCACCACAAGGGTAAGGGCAGGGAATGAGGGGGGTGTGGGGGTTGGGTAAATCTTCATTTGGATAAACACGGGGGTCTTGGGTGTGAGAGCACGGCGACAGATTTGGAATGCAATAAACTGAGGAATCCAGTTTCTAATATTCAAAAGATTGAGGATTAGAGAGAGAGAGACACACACACACACACGGTCAGTGTAAAATCGAAGGTGTTCATTAAACGTTGCAGGGGCACTTGACATGTCCAGTACTGGACGTTACCGTATAGATATGGCCATTCATAGGGATAGGCTGACTGTGCAACCATCTAGCCCCCCCCACACTAAATGAAGAAAACAAAGGGGGAGGGGGGTCTTTAAGTTCTATCAAATTATGATTCTTTTCGAGTCGAAAAGATAACCATATATCAATGACTGTTACATATATCAATGACTGTTACATATATCAATGACTGTTACATATACCAATGACTATTACATATATCAATGACTGTTACATATATCAATGACTGTTACATATACCAATGACTATTACATATATCAATGACTATTACATATACCAATGACTGTTACATATACCAGTGACTATTACATATACCAATGACTATTACATATACCAATGACTGTTACATATACCAATGACTATTACATATACCAATGACTATTACATATACCAATGACTATTACATATACTAATGACTATTACATATACCAATGACTATTACATATTAATGCGGATCGATTAATGAATAAACGATCATGGGGAAAATATTGAGTATAAAGGATTTATTCTCGACGATAGGAGCATCAAGATCTAGGCCTCCCATAATACCTAAATACCACTGTATGATGGCCAGTATATGCCAGTAAACACCACTGAATGATGGCCAGTATATGCCAGTAAATACCACTGAATGATGGCCAGTATATGCTAGTAAATACCACTGTATGATGGCCAGTATATGCTAGTAAATACCACTGAATAATGGCCAGTATATGCCAGTAAATACCACTGTATGATGGCCAGTATATGCTAGTAAATACCACTGAATGATGGCCAGTATATACCAGTAAATACCAGTGAATGATGGCCAGTATATGCCAGTAAATACCACTGAATGATGGCCAGTATATGCCAGTAAATACCACTGTATGATGGCCAGTATATGCCAGTAAATACCACTGAATGATGGCCAGTATATGCCAGTAAATACCACTGAATGATGGCCAGTATATGCAAGTAAATACCACTGTATGATGGCCAGTATATGCTAGTATATACCACTGTATGATGGCCAGTATATGCTAGTAAATACTTTTAGTGTAAATGTGTATATATTAAGTAGTGCCCGCAGATAGCTTATTGTTTTATGACAAAGGATTTGACAGGAGTTAGTAGTGATAGGGCAAGGATGAACTAGCCTGGGATCATTAAATTGTGACCCCTATGGGCAGATACGTTTAAAGATAAAATGGTGCCCCCTGTTAGCAGATAAAGATAAATGATAAAATGGTGCCCCGCCCCCCCCAACCTGTTAGCAGATTAAGTCACATGATGAAATGGTGTCCTCTGTCGCCAGATTTAAGAAAATGATGAAATGGTACCCCCCATGTGAGCAGATTAAGTCACATGATGAAATGGTGTCCTCTGTCGCCAGATTTAAGAAAATGATGAAATGGTACCCCCCATGTGAGCAGATTAAGTCACATGATGAAATGGTACCCCCATGTGAGCAGATTAAGTCACATGATGAAATGGTACCCCCATGTGAGCAGATTAAGTCACATGATGAAATGGTGTCCTCTGTCGCCAGATTTAAGAAAATGATGAAATGGTACCCCCATGTGAGCAGATTAAGTCACATGATGAAATGGTAAGATGCAGTATCTTAGTTCTATATCGAGGTCCAGTAAACACTGCTGGGGATTGGCTGGGGGTGGGAGCAGTGTCCATAGCGTACTCTTGGGAGACCCGCCCCCTTGTTACGCAACGCCTTTTGCGGGGGGGGGGGGGGGTGAAGACGGCGTGGTCTTATGCAATGATAAAAATGTTTATTTTGTTTCAAAGTGCGAGGGGGGGGAGAGGGTGAAAAAGGAGGGGAGGGACGTTACGTAATAAGTGAGGGCCCCCCTTTGATGATACCCACCCTATCGGACACTATCGGTGGTCAAGATATCATCTTTCAACCCCCGCAGTAAACACATTATTGTCAACCGTGTTATTTATTGTGTGTGTCGAGGCTCTGCCCACTCCTGAGGACAAAACTAGGTCAGTAGATATGATGATAGGCGGGCGGTAAAACAAGAAATACTAGCAGATCAGCAACCAGATCTAAAATATCACTGATGTGTACTCTATGGCTCGCTAGGGGGGGACGAGAATAATAGATAAACCCAATCAAGATAGGATAACTCCAACATAGTACGCATCTATTAATTCCCCCCCTTTTTTTTTTTTGCTTTTTTTGGAAATGGGGGGGGGGGGGGGTGGAGAGCGATTTAAAAAAAAAATGTATGACTAGTCAAATCACAATGTGGTGGTTTGGGATGGGGGTAGGTGGGGGGGGGACACCCCAAACCTAGCCTCAGTGACGTCATGCAATGAATAGTTTGTTGTTTTTTTTTTAAAATCGTGGCTTGTATTTTGATACATGGGGGGGGGGGGGAACATGCGCAGTGTTATCTAACACGGTTGACTGAATGATGTCACGGTTGAGATTCCTGGGGGGGGGGGAAGGGGGGGAATACCTATTTAAAGGGTTATGTTGCATCATGCGGGGGGGGGGGTAGGACGCGCCGGAAGCTTGCTAAAAATACCAAAAAAAAAAAAAACTAAATTATGTTGTGTATCATTTTTAACTGGGTATAAAACTGGGAGGGGGGGGTACATAGATATTTTATGCAAGCCACAATTTGCTCCTCTGTGTGGCGCGTGTGTGGGTGCAGGTCCGTAGAGAGCCGTTGCGGCGCCCTGTCCGAGTTCATTACTAGAGGCGCCCTTTCACCCCCCCCCCCCAGATCTGAAACAAAAAAACATAGGTCGAGGTCCTTTCTGGGCGTATCTTTATGAACGCCATCGGAGGTCCAACGGCTTCCCCTTCCAACACATTTTTTTACAACCCCCCCACACCGTAGCTGAAGTCAACACCGAAGAATCTCCTCGTGTCTCACACAGGGTGTTATAACATAGAAAGTCTAACATAGAAAGTCTAATATTGAAAGTCTAACCTAGAAAGTCTAATATAGAAAGTCTAATATTGAAAGTCTAACATAGAAAATCTAATATTGAAAGTCTAACATAGAAAGTCTAATATAGAAAGTCTAACATAGAAAGTCTAATATAGAAAGTCTAACACAGAAAGTCTAACACAGAAAGTCTAACACAGAAAGTCTAATATAGAAGTGGCATATGCATTTGGAATAGTGAATGGCAATATGTTGCAGTGCATCGCATTAAATAGCAATGTATAGTAATATTATAGCAGTATTGAGCAGTACATTAGTCGCGTATAAGAACTTAATGTAATACTATCAGTTTACAGTAGCGTGGTGCAGTATATAGCACTATATCGAAGTATATAACAGTATAGTCTATGGCAATGTATAGAAGTATATAACAGTATAGTTTGTGGCAATGTATAGAAGTACACAGCAGTGAACAGTAGTAAAAAGCAATTTATAGCAGTATATAGAGGTGTGGGAAAGTACACTACAGTGTACATCAGTGTTTAACAATAAATAGAGGTATATACAAGTGTAGTAGGTGTTTATAGCAGTGTTGTAGCAGTATATACCAGTGTTGTAGCAGTATATACCAGTGTTGTAGCAATATATACCAGTGTTGTAGCAGTATATACCAGTGTAGTAGGTGTTTATAGCAGTGTTGTAGTACTATATACCAGTGTTGTAGCAGTATATACCAGTGTAGTAGGTGTTTATAGCAGTGTTGTAGCACTATATACCAGTGTTGTAGCAGTATATACCAGTGTAGTAGGTGTTTATAGCAGTGTTGTAGCACTATATACCAGTGTTGTAGCAATATATACCAATGTAGTAGGTGTTTATAGCAGTGTTGTAGCACTATATACCAGTGCTGTGGCAGTATATACCTAGAGAGTCAAATGACCAAGTCTAAAGAAGTTGATACAGTAGTATATAGTAGTATACAGCAGTATACAATAGTATATAGCAGTATACAGTAGTATATAGTAGTATATAGTAGTATATAGTAGTATACAGTAGTATACAATAGTATATAGTAGTATACAATAGTATATAGTAGTATACAGTAGTATATAGTAGTATATAGTAGTATATAGTAGTATATAGTAGTATACAATAGTATATAGTAGTATACAGTAGTATACAATAGTATATAGTAGTATACAGTAGTATATAGTAGTATATAGTAGTATACAATAGTATACAGTAGTATATAGTAGTATACAGCAGTATACAGTAGTATATAGTAGTATACAGTAGTATACAGCAGTATACAGTAGTATACAGCAGTATATAGTAGTATACAATAGTATATAGTAGTATACAGTAGTATATGACAGTGTAGACAATTATAATTATCAAAGTAATTCAACTTTAATGAAAGTCCCTACCAAATATGATGCAATTAGGGCCCTGACAATTATTGCCTAGGGCCCCCAGATATACGAGAATCTCTGTATATGCCCCCCCCCCCACAAAAAAAAATCCGACCTGAAACAGATCATAGATTACACAATACAGGTCCGTAGAATATAAATAGTGGCCCAAATACAAGATGTTAATTTCTGGACTTGAAACTATTAAAATAGTGTGTTATAGAATCTACCTACACGTGTGAAGAATTTGAGACTTTCTCACTCATTTGGAACGGGAGCTAAAACTGAGATACAAGATTTACAAACAAACACAGCTTCAGCCACACACAGAAAGTAGGGTTAATTAAAAGCTTATTTTTTAAAAAAAAAGCTCATTGATTAAGAAACCACTAATTTCTATTCTGTGTCGGAAACTTGTGAAAAGTGGGATTATTCTAACAGGAAGATAATTCTTGGACATCCCTTATTAATTGTCTCCCTTTAGTACAATTTCCTTATTTTATTTTTGGACTTCATACACTTTAACGAGGAAACAACATATGGACCAGCAATTAACTCATTTTTTTTTCTCTTGCTGGATGATTACATGAAAATAATAATTAATAACTTTGTCCGAACGTGTTAAAGACTTCACGCTAGTTTTTATAAACGATAACTGTTATTAGCAGAACAAAGCTGAAGCTCACTAACATAGCCAGGCGATCTTAGCACCCATCCCCACTTCTGATCTATAAAAAAAAACATTTACATGAGAATAAATGAGATTTGTAGAAATAAATGAAGAACGCCAGTATATGCGAACATATGACGACAACTTAGTGAGAACACTTGTATGTGACACGCAGATGACAACTTAGTGAGAACACTTTCATAAGACACACAAATGACAATTTGCAGAGAAGACTTTTATATGACAAACAGATGACATTATGTTACTGTGAACACCTGTAAATGATGCACTGATGACATTAATTTACTGTGAACACAACATAAAGATGATACTGTTTTACTGTGAACATCTGTATATGATGTACAGATGACATTAATTTACTGTGGATACCTGTAAATGATGTACAGATGACATTAATTTACTGTGGACACCTGTAAATGATGTACAGATGACATTAATTTACTGTGAACACCTGTAAATGATGTACAGATGACATTATTTTACTGTGAGCACTTGTAAATGATGTACAGATGACATTAATTTACTGTGAAGACCTGTAAATGATGTACAGATGACATAATTTTACTGTGAGCACCTGTAAATGATGTACAGATGGCACTAATTTACTGTGAACACCTGTCTATATGATAAAGATATATCACACATGGATGACTTCACATTATTAAATCCCCTGCTACTGATATCTAGATGGCTTGACATCAAGTCATTTATAACACCTTTCTTCAACATGACATTAAGCAATTACAGCATCTGTACCTGGCTTAACAGATCCTTTTTAACTATAACTGTTAACAAACCTGTGGATATCTTGAATAAATGACATAATATAAATGACAATACAAGTTCCCAACAGAGTGATATGGTATACCTTTGTCAGCACAAGAATAACTCATGAAATGATAAAAAATGAGACAAAACAAATATTTGCATGACGCAAAAACTGTCAATGACAAAATAATTTCATGACACAAAGACAACAATCACAGATTGTCATTGACAAAATAACATCATGACACAAAGACAACAATCACAACTTCATGAGACAAAGACAACAATCACAACTTCATGACACAAAGATAACAATCACAACTTCATGATACAAAGATAACAATCACAAGTTCATGACACAAAGACAACAACCACAGATTGTCAATGACAAAATAACTTCATGACACAAAGACAACAATCACAACTTCATGATACAAAGATAACAATCACAAGTTCATGACACAAAGACAACAATCACAGATTGTCAATGACAAAATAACTTCATGACACAAAGACAACAATCACAGATTGTCAATGACAAAATAATCTCATGACACAAAGACAACAATCACAGATTGTCAATGACAAAATAACTTCATGACACAAAGACAACAATCACAGATTGTCAATGACAAAATAACCTCATGATACAAAGACAACAATCACAGATTGTCATTGACAAAGTAACTTCCTGACACAAAGACATCAAAGATTTTCATTGACAAAATTTATCAACATGACAAAAAGAATTCAACCGAAAAAAATATCCAATTACAATAGACATCAAAATAAAACTGTTGTCAGCACGATAGACAACAATAAAACAACACCCTAACAAAATGGATTACGAAATCTGCACATTGCACAATATATATATGAGCATAAAATCGTGCATTTGAACATTGTTTGAATATTCCATTAAAAAAAATGGACTCAAGTCATGTGATATATTAAATTTTGCTTTATTTCAGCAGTAGACCAAGCTGTTTTACAATATACAAATGTTTACATATCGTTTGGAAAAAATAAATGAATAAATATTGTTTTAAAAAAAAGAATATATAAATAAACTAAAAGTTACAATTTTTTTTTCCTCTTAACAAAACAATAAGGAAGCTTTAGAGTAACTCAGTTGTTACGAGACCAACGAACGGGACTCCGTATTTTTTTTCCCGGGGGGAACCAACGATAGATGAGCACATGCGCGGTTGACAGACTGCTTATTATTGCATATTTTTTGTTTTCTTTTGTTTTTGGGGCTAGGGTTAGGAATAGGGCTAGGATTAGGGTTAGGGGGTTAGGGATAGTGTTAGGAGCAATATCAATAGCTGGATCCCGAAAAAAATAAATACGGAGTCCAGCTATCGCGCATGCCCATATCACAGCTGAAAAAAAATAAAGTCCGTCTAGACTAGTCTAGAGCGCATCTATCCCTGGATCCCAAAAAAAAAAAAAAATAAATACGGAGTCCCGCTCGTTGGTCCAGTAACAACTGCGTTAGAGTAAATTACACCTATGAAACTAGGAAGTGCTCTCTACAACTTTGCTTAATATATATATCTGTCATGTAAACAAAACCATTTGTTAAAAAAAACAGGATTAGCATGCCTTGGTCACATGACCTTACATGATTTGACCTATCCTAAACACTTGATTCTGTACATGTTTATTATGCTGAAGTCTGAACCACACATTTATTTATTTATTTTTCCCCCCTTTATTATTTCTTCAACCTTTACATGCCTCAAAAAAAAAAAATGTCACTTGTGTAAGCTCAGCAAATAGTATTAATTAGGATACAGAGGGAATCTAGTGGTTTATCAATATGTTCCCTAAGCCCTAACGGGCCATCGAGGCAGATGAAGGGCAGAATTCATCTGTTTCTATAACTTCGGCATGTAATGAGATTGTGTGGTTAGCACAACGCCCAGCCGCCTTTACTTCCCCAACTAAAGTCAGGTACCCATTTAAAGCTGGGTGGACTTGGGGGACACACTTCACCTGGAAAAATTCCCAAGGTTCTCACCAAGGATCAAACCGAGGACTCTCAGGTCGACAGTCTAGTGTCTACACCACTCGGCCACCTTCACACTTTACCAATATGACTAAAGATTTAAAATTTTGTTTCATCTTTTTGTGTGTTAACGTTTAATATCTCTGGTCAAGGATCTGGTAGTTTATCAATGAGACTAAAGATTAATTTTTTTTTTAATGTGTGAAGTATTTTCGATCATGGACTTCTCAACACCTTTACTAAATGATGAATTCTTTAAAAAAAAAAAATCCTGTTACATAAAATAGGTTTTATATGGTCTGGTCTTAACAATTTACTGATAAATAAAGAGAAAACCAGGTTAATTGTTATCTATCCCTTACAAATATAAACAAAGGCAAAAAAAAAAAAGAAAAAAATGAAAAGCACAAACTAATGATTTTCACCATCACTTTTTGACTCTTAAATCGGAAATGTTTTTTGCCTTTTTTTTTTTTTAATTTGCCTCTCAAATTATCAGAGTATTTCATACGAGAAATCTGTGAGTGTCATACAAAATCAACTGGTCTACACTCATGAGTCAATGGGCACACACTTATTTTGAAGTGAAACAAAATCCTTGAACAAAACTATTCATTTTTTTTAAAATACCAAACTGGCTGCTTTGAAAAGTAATCATTAAGACTGAACAGGTTTGGAGGCTTTATCTTCAAGGTAAAAAAAGTAAAGTAAAGTTTCCTTAGCCTTACTGGGCCAATCGGGCAAATGAAGTGTAGAGTTCATCTGTTTCAATAACCTCAGCATATGAAGGGACTTTGTGGTGAGCACAACGCCCAGCCGCCTTTACTCCCCCAACATAATGTCAGGTACCCATTTAAAGCTGGGCGGACTTGGGGGACTTGCACCAGGACCTGAAAAAATCCCAAGGTTCTCACTGAGACCCCAACCCAAGACCCTCCGGTCGACAGTTGAGTGCTCTACACCTCATGACCCTTATTACTGATGGGCTGATACAAAAAGTGAAGGAGTCAATACAGTTTCTGATATTTCTCTGGACTTTGATTATGACAATACCTCTGATTCAGATTCAATACTTCTGATTCAGATTTCAGCATGTGGAGCTAGTAGACTTTAAGGAAAGTTTTAAAATAGGGTAGATTCAGGTGCAACTAATCAGTTGAGCAATCGGAAATTGGGTAAAAATTATCCGATTATGAAGATGATTCAAATGCCTCCCAAAAAAAAAAAGTTAAGGATGTTTCCAATGGCAAAAAAAATAAAAAAATAAAATAAGTAAACTTGATGCAGAAATAAATCACTAAAAAGATTACAATGCTCTAAACAACAAAAGGAAAAATCTTATTATTGAAATAATATAAAATTGTGATTATACAATAATAATAAACAGACAAAAAAATTGAGTGCTTGTGTTAAAAAAAAATATATGTGCAGTGTTTAAGCTCTTCACTCTGGAAAAACTTTAAAAATAAATGTGACCTCTGTTAAAAAAAAATTTCAACCCAAAACAATCAGCGGCTTCCATGATAGATGAACATATTATGGCAGTTTAATTTTAAATTTTTCGTAACATATAATACTTCAGCCGTGCTTAAATCAATACAAACACTTGGTTGTAAAACAAGACCAAATACAATTTTTAAAATACTCAAATACTCAAGTAAACATGCTCAAAGGGATATGCTGAATACAAGAAGAGCTACAGCATTTTTTTTTCTTACCTAAATAAAAAAAAATTCCTGCTGTCAACAAGAAAATATATTGCTATTACACTGTTCAGTTTTACATGCATGAAAGTCTTCAACAGATAAAATTGAAATATTCTTTATCAAAAAATATGTTTAACGATAAACTTGGACCTGAATTGTCATTTTTTTTCTTCTTTTGGTTAATTTTCTATTTTTAGATACCAGTTTCAGCTCTTTATTTTAAATTTTAATATCTTAGGTGTAGGATAAGTTTCAATATTAAAAACTAAATGTATGCATGAAAATTTTGTCTAAGAAAAAACAAATAATCAAACAAATAAATTATCATTAAAATTAAACATTTTCTTATAGCAAAATTTACTCAATCAGAAACTATTACCATACAGTTCTTATCGCTTCAACAACTAATAACATTACCATTAAAAGAAGTATGTGCTGTATGTTATTTATAACTGGGGTGGCAATCAACAAACAAAGTGGACACAAAAAGTGCCTATCTAAAAGCTCCTTGCTAATAAAAACCCTCAATTTTTTTGCATAATTCCAATGAGATTGTACCAAGTGTCAATCAATACTAAACCATATCAATAAACTTGAACTACTGAGACCAATGAGATTGTACTAAGTGTCAATCAATACTAAACCATATCAATAAACTTGAACTACTGAGACCAATGAGATTGTACTAAGTGTCAATCAATACTAAACCATATCAATAAATTTGAACTACTGAGACCAATGAGATTGTACTAAGTGTCAATCAATACTAAACCATATCAATAAACTTGAACTACTGAGACCAATGAGATTGTACTAAGTGTCAATCAATACTAAACCATATCAATAAACTTGAATTACTGAGACAAATTTGAACAAATGAGTCTCATATTTTCAAATTATGTCCTCATAAGTTTAAATTATTTCTTTGAACAGAAAAACATTGCGACTGAAACAGTTGATCACATGTAGAACCACTGCAACTGTAACAGTTGATCTTGTATTAAAACTATTGCACACAAGAGAATAAAATAATTGTTATCACAAAAAAGTATTAATAATAACACAATTGATACAAATTATAAAGTGAATGCTTTTATGCATAAAACAATTCATAAATTTCAAAACCATCAAAACAAATTGATGATGAACACAATGAATAAGGAACAAATTTTAATCTGTAATATGTTCAAGATAAACATCTACAGACAAAAAAAAGAAAGAAAAGAAAAAACTGGCATTAACAAGATTTTAATAACTTTTTCATGTAAAAAAAAAAAAAATTATAAAAAGTTATTTAAATAAAATCAGCAACGAAAATTTGGCAAAAAGGAAAAATTTAACTGGCAAAGAGGAAATTCAATGTTGGTGATTTGTTCAAGTTTTGGCATGTTACGTCAAGAATAATTCCAATCAATCAGTTGTGAACAGAGTGGTGGACATGTGAACAGCACTTAAAAAACGTCAACCAGATCAAAGATGAAACATCAATAGATTAACTTGCATTTTAGAAATACATTAGATTAGATAGCACCATTAGATCAATACTACACTTAGCTGGCGTTTGAAAGCAACATTTTTTTTTAGCGGCGGGAGTTATAGCGGACAAAAACCAGCCAGATTGAGCTAAAAGAGACAGTAATTTCACGCACCAAAAAAAAAGTTGAGATAAATGCAAAACATCTGGAAAATATTTTCCAATAAGAAATCTTGCTTCTTCGTGAAGAAAAAGATCCATACGAAACACAAAGAATCATGAAAGACTTAATCAGCGTTCAGATGAAGGTAATACAGTTACAATTTAAAATAAAGCATATATATGGCAGGGGAAGGACAAAATTATATTTAGCAATAAAAGCATGCAGAAGGAAAATACATTCATTGGCTATTAGTTGAGTGAACAATATTATATATCAATATAGAATAACTTAAGCTGTATAATAATATCAAGCAGCTCTCAAAAAAAAAAAAAAATGTCAAAATCCATTTCAGCGCGAGAACTTATGTAAAATATTAACAGCTGAAAATAATAAATGTTTGTGAAACAGATGCAAAAAGAACGACCCACAGGAGAAAAAAACTAAAAAGTCTTGAGCGTAACTAATTGCATTTAAGTTTTCTATGGGCAAAAAAATAATTAATGAATTAAATAGTATAACTCTATTCAGAACTGTTGAATAGGGAAGAAAAAAAATGTAATATTTCAAATGGCAAACTAAATGGCCAGTTATTAATAAAATCACATGACAGAATTAAGCTTACTCACTTAAAATATTTCGCCAGCTTAAAAAAAAATCAGTTCGCTCAATATGTCACAGCCTAACTTTGTGGTGTAAAAATAAAATAATGAAGTGAAAAAAAAAATCACAACATACTATGTATGTTTTTTTTTTTTTAACATACACTGGCCTATAAAATGCAGCAAAATACAAAATTATATGGCATATTAAAATTTTTTTCAACAAAATTACAATGTTGTTCCTTAAGTAAATTTGCCAATAAATATTGATCATTTTAAACTTACTTAAGAAAAAAAAAGTAACGGTTCATATGGATATACGACTCGTTACAGAATGCTTCCCCCCACCCCATTCCTAAAGACAGTACGTCCACAATGCACTCTTAATTCTTTCAAAACAAGAAAGGAAATATCAAATCTTCCATTGTTAACTATTCGTCTGTTTCTTAAGAAACAATCACAAAAGAGGGACATGATATTTTTTTTCCTTTATTGTGATTGGAACAAACCTTTTCTTTAGAAAATGAGAAAAAAAAAATATTCTGCAGCTCAATATACAGAACAGTCTCGATAAAATACTTAATTAATTATAAATATATATATATGTGTATGCTGGCTGTTAAATTTTTTTAAACAAAAAAAAATTACCTGGACATATAAAAGGGGAACAACTATCACATGTAGGGGGGATCAAGTAGTAACTACTGGCAAATAACTTGTTCAAATCTGTTGGCTCTGTAGGCTGTCTTGACTTGTTCTCTCAGAAATGAGATGAAGCCATCTTTCTTCAGGTCAACTGTGATAACCTGGAACACACACAAGTTGAAGAAAGAAAAAAATTATATTTACAACTTTAAAACTAACTGTAATAAAAAAGTTGGACATTCTCTTGTTTAAAACTTGGATAAAGAATTTTTTTTCTGCAGCTTAGTCACTCATTTGGATAAATAAATTTTTCATTAAGACGTGCTGATGTGGAAGGTGTAAACCAGGGGTGTCCAAAACTTTTAGCCTCTTTGGGGGCGGACTGGAAGAAAACGGGATGTTGAGGGATGCATGTTAAAACGTAAGCAAGAACTATAGCATAGATCATACACAATGTTTATCACGGAAGTAAAAGATAAATTAGGGAAACATTTAAAATTGTATTTCTAGACACAAGTGCTCTTTTAAAGTGAATCAAGTGGCATTAATAGCAATTCCTCATGAGCTTTCAAAGAAAAGCTTTCATCAAGATCTTTCATTATAATTTTATTTTATAAAAGCCGCTCAGAAAAAAAATCAAGTAAAGAGGCATGATGTTGATTCTTCCAGAAAATCCAGTAAAGAGATGGGATCAAACTTTTCTCTAAGTGGAATAAAATAAATTTTAAATTTATGCAAGCATTCTATTTAAAATTTTTTACAAATGAGATGACAAGAGAGCCGTAAATATTTATAAAGATTGGTGTTATAGGAAACTGTTAACAAACTGATTCATTCATGTGAATGTTTTTAATGAGAGTATCAAAATACACAATTGTTTACCTTTCCAAAATCTACAATTCATTTTTAATAACATTATGCTGGCATTAACGGCACCATTAAATTTAGTATTCATAATTAATACATCATTTATAACTGGGAATGATAAATTGCCAAAGTGTAAAAAAAAAAAAATATATTTTTTTTAATTAATCTAGTTTTATCAGCTTGTTTTACAATTATGAGAATAGTGGGAACTAGCTTATCATTTTTTTAAATATTTCACATACATTCTCAAGCATGAACACAAAGGCAATATCAATTATTATTGTTTGGATATTTGTTTTTAAATTTTTTCTTGCGACCTTATCATGTGTGTAGATTTAAGATTGGGACATATTCAGCCATGCCACAGGCTGCATGGGTCGCAGTTTAGACACCCCTGTCGTAAACAAATTTTTCACTTTTTTCAGAGTATCAATGTATATAAGAATAACACTACAAACATTGTTAAAAAAAAAGTTACACATTTTATTCAGTCCCTACCTGTCCCCCTCGGGTGATGGCCAGAATACCCTGTGAGTTCGTGTTGAGCACTGCAGCAAATATCACATCGACGGACACTCTGGTGCAGCACAGACACATGGCAGTCTCCATATCACACATGTACAGGTAGCCATACTTGGTCACCACAAAGAGGAGGCCATAGTCCACAGATATCTACACATTAAGTGAAGGTGAAACATTTTTCATCACATTCTTTATTTTTTTTTATATTGAAAAACAAAAAGAATTTCCAGTTGGGTTTTTGTTGTCAGATATAATAATTAAAACTAGCACACATAAAAATAAAACAAGTATTTCCTCCTCCAATTTTAACAACTGGATGTTACTGGTTAAAAAAGATTTGAAAGTTTTTTTTTTTTATGATATAAAAAAATCCTGACCTGCAAAGAAACTGGGAAATCATAGCGCTCTATGTCATCTAAGAAATGGAGGTGATCATAGCAGTTCCTGGGCGCAAAGTTACCCGTCTTGTAAGGCCCAAGTTCAATAACATGAACCTGTTTTAGAAAACAACAGCCAATTTTAAATTAAATCAGAAAAGCTAAAAGCTATGACTAATTGGTGAGCTTGGTGAAATATTTGGTAAGGGATATCAAGTTGCCTTCATTTAGTGCCCGATTAATGTCCGTTATAGAAATATGATGTTTAATTTATTGACACTTGTATCATTAAAGTAAAAAATAATTAAAAAATTGCAAGTCAATGTTTATAATATTTCATAAAAATTAAATTGATTTACAATCCCAGTCCAGAAGCTTACCTTGCCATGATCCTGTGCCTCTCTCGAACTGACACAAAAAACAGTTGATGGATAAGGGTTGCCAGGAAAGTGATAGCTGGAGAAGCAAACAGCGTGGGCACTGATACACTGGGTGATGTCCTCATCTCTGTTGTACAACTGTGTCACACCTGAGATTCTCTCATCCTATATCATAAGAGGATATGCAATTAACATCAAAATATAACAATGTAAACAATTTTTATTTTTTAATCATTGTCCTATCCCAGTTATCCCTCCTTGATTTACTATTGTATTATTCCCCTTTAGTGTGTTTGTGGATATGACCTGTGCAATTGTATGGTCAAGCAGGCATCAATACAAACGAAGAAATTGTGTCAATCGCCAGTTACACAAAGAAAGTAGACACATACAGGACAGTTAATCTGAGTGTTGTTGAGGAGTTACATGTGGTAGTTTTTACAAGGCAGTCTTACGGAGGATGAATAAAGATGATTTTAAGAGTGAAAGTTTATTCATCAACGTTGTGTTAAGATAATGCATATATTGATATCTCGAGGATTTTTCATTGAAAATATCACATATTAAAGTTCATTTGTTATTTTTAATAAGGAATTTGTCGTGTCATTATTTTGGAGCTCAAATGGAATACGACAATCATCAATCAACATGACAGCATGTGTAGTTGATGCATAAAATCTTTTCTGATTAACTTAACGGAAGGTAGTTTCAATATTTGAAAAAAAAAAAATGCTGATTTTTTTTCTTCTTCACAGAATCAATTTACCAAAATATTTCAGATCAAGCACAACTGTAACCGAAAAGGTTTACAATAAAATTGTGACCTTTAAATGCACGTGTTTTCTTAAGGGTGAGTGAGATGACTGGTTAGATTAGAAAGAAAAAAAAATAAAACCTCAATCACACTCTACAGAATTTACCTCGCACCCCTAAAAAATTTTAATAGATTACAAGTATAAAACCATAAGGAATTGACAAAGGACAAAAAAATGTTCATAATTTATTCGCCTTGATTTTGACTCTTTTACGATCTCCCGATCGCCATCCTAGCTTGAAAGCAGTTTTAACTTAAGGACATTAAGATTATTTTTTTTCTCTGACACTAACCTCTGGAGTCAGACCAGTGAGAGCCAACCATGTTAGGCTTGGATCACCTTTATAGCTTACAATTTCAGTGAAAGCTAATCGGTTGTGTCTAAGGAAGACTTGTTCAGGGGGTGAGGAAGCTAAAAAAAAAAAAAGAAATGAATTAAGAACAAACATTTCACTTCCATATGCTTCTGTGGGAGCACTGGCATTTTCAAATATTATAAACATGTTTTGCAGTGTTCCTGTCAGAACATCATATTTTTAAAAGGTGTTGTTCAATAGATGTGACGATTTACCAAAATAGGGAATCAGAATCTGAACATTTTTAACTGATTTACAATTTCTCATCAGATTCATTTTCCCTAGCCGATTTTCAATCGTTGTAAGACTGTTGTGATCAGAAATGGGAAAAAAATCAAAATGGATAATTTAGAGGAAAATCTGTCAGTAAAAATGTAGTCATTGCCCATCACTAAAAATATATCAGTAGTAATCAATATATTGAATGCGTCAATTAAAATTTTGAGTAAATAAATGAAATGGATTTAAAATTACAAGGAAACATCTGGAATAATTGTTCCTGTCTAAGATAAAGAGATACAGCTGACTTAATTTAAAACAAGCAATTAAGCCTGTTCCATTCTGGACACAGGACGTGTTAGCGCATTTTCATGTTATGTATCAGTACGTTTGTTATCTTTCAGTAAATATTTGTAAATTTTGGAAATGTTTATAAATTCAATTGTGTAATGCATATATCTGAAAAAAGATATTAAAAGGACGTTTCTTTATATTTGAAAACAAAATTATTTTCTCTTAAATCTAACTACAAGTGGTTTGTGGTCACTGAAATAGGACTCATAATTGAAACATTCTAAATTGTAGTCATTTAATCGTCCGAAAACTCCGTCAATTGTTGAATGTTTATATAAAGTACGGGAAGCAAGTCATGTTGAATAACTGTTACAAAAATAAATAATGATTACGCCCCTTTGATTAGCTTTTATTATTTATATTTAAAATAAAAGCAAAACGGTACATAAAAAACTCTTATATTTTGGCCCTGAGAGGTCAAATCGCGAAATGGACTATTGATGTACACTTGGCAGGCCAAGACCTACACAATGATATATACATCATGGGTCTAGGACTTATGGTTGCTGAGATATAGGGCGGTCCATTATTAATATAGCTTATATAGTAAAAAAACGGTACTTTATAAGGCCCCTTTTACGGCCCTGAGAGGTCAGATCGCGAAATGGAAAAAAGTCATTTCTTGGCAGGCCAAGACCTACAAAATGATATATACGTCATGGGTCTAGGACTTATGGTTGTTGAGATCTAGGGTGATGACGGACAGACGGACGGACGGACAGACAAAATGAGGACAATAGAGCATTTTTTTTCGAAAATGCTCTAAAAATATAAAAACATAACGCTAGAAAATTAACGAGCTTTTTAAAGCAACAAACAAGTGATCAGAACAACGACAACAACAAAAAAAAAAAAAACCTGCCTTCACGAGGATTAACCCTCCAATGATACACAGCGGAGTCAGTCACCAAGGCGATGACATCTGCATTCAGCCAAGTCCAGTAGGTGACCAACTCATGAAATTTAACCTTGTTTACTAGTTCCTTACTGTCCAGGTTAAAAACTTCAAACCTTAAGCCAGCTTTGTGGCGGAAAAAAAACACAGCAAAAATGTATTAATATCTCTTATTGTAATTTACATTTTAACTAACATGAAATTACTCTCAAAGCTATTATTATTATTGCTCTTTTGAAGACTAACTGAAGATGGTGACATAATAGCTTTAAAGCTTAAATGGGGGGGGGGGGGAGGAATGTAATAGCTCATTTAACATTTACCTTTTAATGCTATCATTGGTAAGGATGGATTCATCAATACTGAATCTGCACTGGTTGAGCCGGCATACGAAATAGTTCCCTCAATGGGGCTTAAAACTGTTACCTTTTGAAAAGAAAACATTGAATGTGATCACAAATTAACACAGTTTATATTTTTTTTTTTATATTATAATGCTACAAACACACCTATGATATAAAAGGCTAACAAAAAAAAAAAGAAAAAAAGATACTGGAAAAAAAAATAAAGTACGGTTTGTTAAAGAATTAAAATAAAACTAACAACTGCTCTTTTAGCTGAAAAGTCAGTTCTGCTGTCATGGCGAACGGCTATCCATTTGTCTGATGTCATGGTAACCCTAGACCATGTCACCTGATCATTTGGGATTCCAATATGGGAGAGCTGTAAACAAGTTCAGAGTCATAGTTTAGATAAACATTATATATATATATATATATATATATATAAAATGAAATAAACATATGGTTTATAATAATTAATTAAACTTGGGTTTAACAAGTAAAGAAAGCATATTGCTTTAATACTTTTCAAGTGACAAGGTCATTGACCTGCACAAGTTCATTGATGGTAATCGGGGGGCCCCTGGAAGACTCTTCATTGCCTGCATCCACAGAGTGTATTGGGCTGGAGCCTGAACAGACGATTTCTACTGGCGGCACATCCATTGTTTGAAGACTTCAAAATGAGTGCTGTAAGCACAAAATACTTTGTTTCCTCTTCACAGCTACTACATCTGCACCCTTAGGGGATAGGTGGGGGTGTCTCAATCACTGAGGAGCGAAAAACAGACATTTTTAAAAAAAAAAAGCTATTTTAAAATTATTTCAGCAAAATATGTATAAATATATCTCTAGATAATACCATTTTTTACAAGATTAAGAGAACAGAAAATATTTATTGCTTTTCATTATGATTATAAATGCATGTAACACAGGTGACCAGCATCAGGTCAATCAGAGAGGCATTCCAGGTTTTTTATATCGCATGAAGAGTCCCATACAGCGCTAAGACTAAGAGAGACATTTGGCTACAATTGAGATATATTTTAAATTTCTATACATATTTTATCACATCTCTTTTAACAAAAACTATTTTACTGCTGCAATAATAATTATAATTTATGACTAGTAATTACGAGCATTTTAACCAAGGAGATTTATATGTAAAGCTAAAAGATATGCGTACATTTGTATAGTAATTATAAATTATATTTGAAAATTATTTTGATAAATATTACTATTATTATAACTTTAAAAAAAATTATTTTTAAAACATCAGATAAATTTATTAGAATCAGAAAGGTTTTTTCTTATTGATTAAGAATCATCCCAAGGATAGTAAACTCACTTTAAAAAAGCCTAAAAGTTGTTGTGGTCATTCCTTTTTGACCAAAGAAGAATCCATAAACAAAAACGCAATCTTATGCAATAAAAGAAAATTATTTTGTAAAGTTACTCAATTCTTTTAGTGCCTATGTTATGATACATATAAAAAATTGAAGATAAAGCGTTAAAGTTAAAGAAAACCAGCAACCTTTCCTGGATAGGGTCATTAATTTTATATAGTATATGGAAGGAAATACAGCAATCTCCTATCGAGATTTTAGCTATAACTATAATACCTACTTCCAGTTATCGGCAAGTAAAATGAAGAATATAGCTCAAGTTTAAATAATAATTTTTTTTTAAATCACTGACTTAAAATAGTACATAGTTATATAGTATACATAAATTTGCCTTATAAAAAAGTGTAGAAGCTAAAGAGAATTAGGCCACAGTGTTTTAATCATTAAATTAAACATGCTCATTAAGTCATTATGCCTTATGCAGCATAAAATGCTCATAATTTCAGCAGAATGGATTGGATAGGACTAGCACTATAACAGTGTTGAGAAGTAATACTAATTGTATGATATCTTAAATAATTATAAATTATTAAAATAAATGATATTTCTTAAAAGTTATTATCATAAATTCCTGCCAAATTTATTTAAATAACTACTTCTAAAACTAATAAAGTCACTTAGAACTAAGTCTAAGAGTAAGACTAAGATGTAATAGTTATTAAAAAACAAAATAAAATAGACATGTCTATAATATATCTCATGACTTTTTATGAGTAAGATAGACAGACTATCATGACAAAGAAGTCAGAGACAGTTTACTCCGAGTTTACTATTAATATAATATTATACACTAGATGTTGAATATTGGCAACCATAAATCAAATGTCATAATTTGACATAATGCGATCGAACTACATTTATTGAATGTTGTTATTTCAATCCTAAATAGTTTGTTATCGTATTATTATACTTACAAAGTGAATGTACCACACTACGTTTCTCAAGTGCATATAATTATCTTCCATTTACGCAAGAAGGAATGAGAAATGTACACAAGACTCCCAGGTACACGAAAGTAATTAATAAAGTTGTAAGGTAGCAGTTAAAAATAGATTTGTACTTTTAAAAATGGAACTGTATCGTTAAAATAGCCGACATCATAAACACTCCGATTTACAAACGTAATGTTGAAAAAACATCAATACAAAAAGTGTAAATCGAAAATTAACGGAGCAAATAAAAAAAAAAAGCCAAATACCTGGTTGCATCCACCCCTCTTGTCTGAATAAATGTTCCTGTGAATATGTGAAAGCTTATTGGAATATGAGAAGCTTATGGGAATATTAAAGCTTATGGGAATATTAGGAGCTTATGGGAATATTAGGAGCTTTTGGGAATATGTAGGAGCTTTTGGGAATATTAGGAGCTTTTGGGAATATGTAGGAGCTTATGTGAACATGTGGTAGCTTATGGGAATATGTAGGAGCTTATGGGAATATGTAGGAGCTTATGGGAATATTAGGAGCTTTTGGGAAAATGTAGGAGCTTTTTGGGAATATGTAGGAGCTTATGGGAATATATGTGGGAGCTTATGGAAATAAGTGGGAGCTTATGGGAATATGTGGGAGCTTATGGAAATATGTAGGAGCTTGTGGAAATATGTAGTAGCTTAAAGGAATATAAGGAGCTTATGGGAATATGTGGGAGCTTATGGGAATATAAGGAGCTTATGGGAATATGTAGGAGCTTATGGGAATATGTAGGAGCTTATGTGAATATGTAGGAGCTTATGGGAATATCTGGTAGCATATGGCAATATCTTGGAGATTATGGGAATATATAGGAGTTTATGGGAATATTAACAGCTAATGGGAATATGTAGGAGCATTTGGGAATATGTGGGAGCTTATGGGAATATGTAGGAGTTTATGGGAAAATCTGGGAGCTTATGGGAATATGTGCCAATTGACACTACTCCTGTTTAGTATTTGTCGAATGGGACTAAAGGCTTTGTGTTTAATTTCAACCACGTAATGTCAAAATTTTACGCATCAGTAAATTCTACTGCTAATTTTCAATATTTGAAACGTTCCAATTTTACGTTATACAATGATCAACTGCCATGCATAAGTAGATTTAACTCTCTGTCAATTATCGAAAAAGAGAGATAAGGAAAGAGAGAGAGAGACAGAGAGAGAGTGAGAGAGAGAATTGGAATATATGCGAACTTATGGGAATATGCGGGAGCTTATAGCAATATCTAGGAGCATATGGCAATATCTGGGAGCTTATGGGATTATGAAGGAGCTTACGGGAATATGTAGAAGCTTATGGGAATATCTGAGAGCTTATGGCAATATCTGGGAGCTTATGGGAATATGTAGGAGCTTATAGGAATATGTAGGAGCTAATGGGAGTATTGGGAGCTTATGGGAATATGTAGGAGCTTATAGGAATATCTGGGAGCTTATGGCAATATCTGGTAGCTTATGGGAATATGTAGAAGTTTATGGGAATATGTAGAAGCTTTAGGAATATGTAGGAGCTTATGGGAATAATTGGGATCTTATGGGAATATGTGGGAGCTTATGGGAATATGTAGGAGCTTATGGGAATATGTGGGAGCTTATGTTAATATGTAGGAGCTTATAGGAATATCTGGGGGCTTATGGCAATATCTGTTAGCTTATGGGAATATGTAGGAGTTTATGGGAACATGTAGAAGCTTATGGGAATATGTAGGAGCTTATGGAAATAATTGGGATCTTATGGGAATATGTGGGAGCTTATGGGAATATGTATAAGCTTATGGGAATATGTGGAGCATAATGGAACATCTAGGAGCTTATGAGAATATTTAGGAGGTAAAGGGAATATGGTGGAGCTATAGGAATATCTAGGTGCTTATGGCAATATTTGGGAGCTTATGGCAATATCTGGGAGCTTACGAGAATATATAGGAGCTCGTGGGAATATTAACAGCTTATGGGAATATGTAGGAGCTTATGTGAATATTTAGGAGCTGACGGGAATATTAGGAGCTTATGGGAATATGTAGGAGCTTATGGGAATATCTGGGAGCTTATGAGAATATTTAGGAGGTAAAGGGAATATGTAGGAGCTTATGGGAATATCTAGGAGCTTATGGCAATATTTGGGAGCTTATGGCAATATCTGGGAGCTTACGAGAATATATAGGAGCTCGTGGGAATATTAACAGCTTATGGGAATATTTAGGAGCTGACGGGAATATTAGGAGCTTATGGGAATATGTAGAGCTTATGGGAATATCTGGGAGCTTATGGCAAAATCTCGGAGCTTATGTGAATATGTAGGAGCTTATGGGAATATCTGGGAGCTTATGGGAATATGAAGGAGCTTATAGGAATATGTAGGAGCTTGTGGGAATATCTGGGAGCTTATGGCAATATCTGGGAGATTATGGGAATATATCTGAGCTTATGGGAATATTAACAGCTAATGGGAATATGCATGAGCTTATGGGAATATCTGGGAGCATATGGGAATATGTAGAAACGTATGGGAATATATGGTAGCTTATGGGAATATGTGCCGATTTCAATATTTGAAACGGACTATAAGCTTCGTTTCAATTTTATGCTATACAATGATCAACTGCCATGCCTAAGTAGATTGAACTCTATGTCAATTATCGAAAAAGAGAGATAAGGAAAGAGAGAGAGAGAGAGGGAGAGAGAGAGAGAGAGAGAGAGAGAGAGAGAATTGGAATATATGGGAACTTATGGGAATATGCGGGTGCTTATGGAAATATCTGGGAGCATATGGCAATATCTGGGAGCTTATGGGAATATGAAGGAGCTTACGGGAATATGTAGAAGCTAATTGCAATATCTGGGAGCTTATGGCAATATCTGGGAGCTTATGGGAATATGTAGGAGCTTATGGGAATATGTAGGAGCGAATGGGAGTATTGTGAGCATATGGGAATATGTAGGAGCTTATGGGAATATCTGGGAGCTTATGGCAATATCTGGGAGCTTATGGGATTATGAAGGAGCTTACGGGAATATGTAGAAGCTTATGGGAATATCTGAGAGCTTATGGCAATATCTGGGAGCTTATGGGAATATGTAGGAGCTTATAGGAATATGTAGGAGCTAATGGGAGTATTGGGAGCTTATGGGAATATGTAGGAGCTTATAGGAATATCTGGGAGCTTATGGCAATATCTGGTAGCTTATGGGAATATGTAGAAGTTTATGGGAATATGTAGAAGCTTTAGGAATATGTAGGAGCTTATGGGAATAATTGGGATCTTATGGGAATATGTGGGAGCTTATGGGAATATGTAGGAGCTTATGGGAATATGTGGGAGCTTATGTTAATATGTAGGAGCTTATAGGAATATCTGGGGGCTTATGGCAATATCTGTTAGCTTATGGGAATATGTAGGAGTTTATGGGAACATGTAGAAGCTTATGGGAATATGTAGGAGCTTATGGAAATAATTGGGATCTTATGGGAATATGTGGGAGCTTATGGGAATATGTATAAGCTTATGGGAATATGTGGGAGCATATGGGAATATCTAGGAGCTTATGAGAATATTTAGGAGGTAAAGGGAATATGTAGGAGCTTATGGGAATATCTAGGAGCTTATGGCAATATTTGGGAGCTTATGGCAATATCTGGGAGCTTACGAGAATATATAGGAGCTCGTGGGAATATTAACAGCTTATGGGAATATGTAGGAGCTTATGTGAATATTTAGGAGCTGACGGGAATATTAGGAGCTTATGGGAATATGTAGGAGCTTATGGGAATATCTGGGAGCTTATGAGAATATTTAGGAGGTAAAGGGAATATGTAGGAGCTTATGGGAATATCTAGGAGCTTATGGCAATATTTGGGAGCTTATGGCAATATCTGGGAGCTTACGAGAATATATAGGAGCTCGTGGGAATATTAACAGCTTATGGGAATATTTAGGAGCTGACGGGAATATTAGGAGCTTATGGGAATATGTAGAGCTTATGGGAATATCTGGGAGCTTATGGCAAAATCTCGGAGCTTATGTGAATATGTAGGAGCTTATGGGAATATCTGGGAGCTTATGGGAATATGAAGGAGCTTATAGGAATATGTAGGAGCTTGTGGGAATATCTGGGAGCTTATGGCAATATCTGGGAGATTATGGGAATATATCTGAGCTTATGGGAATATTAACAGCTAATGGGAATATGCATGAGCTTATGGGAATATCTGGGAGCATATGGGAATATGTAGAAACGTATGGGAATATATGGTAGCTTATGGGAATATGTGCCGATTTCAATATTTGAAACGGACTATAAGCTTCGTTTCAATTTTATGCTATACAATGATCAACTGCCATGCCTAAGTAGATTGAACTCTATGTCAATTATCGAAAAAGAGAGATAAGGAAAGAGAGGGAGAGAGAGAGAGAGAGAGAGAGAGAGAGAGAGAGAGAGAGAGAATTGGAATATATGGGAACTTATGGGAATATGCGGGTGCTTATGGAAATATCTGGGAGCATATGGCAATATCTGGGAGCTTATGGGAATATGAAGGAGCTTACGGGAATATGTAGAAGCTAATTGCAATATCTGGGAGCTTATGGCAATATCTGGGAGCTTATGGGAATATGTAGGAGCTTATGGGAATATGTAGGAGCGAATGGGAGTATTGTGAGCATATGGGAATATGTAGGAGCTTATGGGAATATCTGGGAGCTTATGGCAATATCTGGTAGCTTATGGGAATATGTAGGAGCTTATGGGACTATGTAGGAGCTTATGGGAATATATAGGAGCTTATGGAAATATTTAGGAGCTTATGGGAATATGTGGGAGCTTATGGGAACATCTGGGAGCTTATGGGAATATTTAGGAGGAAATGGGAATATGTAGGAGCTAATGGGAATATTAGGAGCTTTTGGGAATATGTAGGAGCTAATGGGAATATATCTGGGATCTTATGGGAATATGAAGGAGCTTATAAGAATATGTAGGAGCTTATGGGAATATCTAGGAGCGTATGGCAATATATAGGAGCTTATGGAAATATTAACAGCTTATGGGAATTAGCAGGAGTTTCTGGGAATATCTGGGAGCTTATGGCATTATCTGGGAACTTAAAGCAATATCTGGAAGCTTATGGGAATATGTAGGAGCTTATAGAAATATTTCGGAGCTTACGGGAATATTAGGAGCTTATGGGAATATGTAGGAGCTTATGGGAATATCTAGGAGCTGATGGGAAAATATGCCTATTGATTCTACTCCTGTTTAGTATTTGGCGAAGGAGACTATAGGCTATGTGTTTATTTTCAACCACGTAAAGTCAAAATTTTACGCATTAGTAAATTCTACTCTTATTTTTCAATTGGGAATATGTAGGAGATTATAGAAATATTTCGGAGCTTACGAGAATATTAGGAGCTTATGGGAATATGTAGGAGCTTATGGGAATATCTAGGAGCTTACGAGAATATTAGGAGCTTATGGGAATATGTAGGATCTTATGGGAATATGTAGGAGCTTATGGGGAAATATGCCAATTGATTCTACTCCTGTTTAGTATTTGGCGAATGGGACTATAGGCTTTGCGTTTATTTTCAACCACGTAAGGTTAAAATTTTACGCATCAGTAAATTCTACTCCTATTTATCAATATTTGAAACGGACTATAAGCTTCGTTTCAATTTTCTGCTATACAATGATCAACTGCCATGCATAAGTAGATTCAACTCTTTGTCAATTATCGAAAAAGAGAAATAAGGAAAGAGAGAGAATGAGAGAGAGTATTTGAATATATGGGAACTTATGGGAATATGTAGGAGCTTATGGGAATATCTGGGAGCTTATGGGAATATGAAGGAGCTTATAGGAATATGTAGGAGTTTGTGGGAATATCTAGGAGCTTATGACAATATTTGGGAGCTTATGGGAAAATTAGGAGCTTATGGGAATATGTAGGAGCTTATGGGAATATGTAGGAGCTTATGGCAAAATCTCAGGAAATTATGTGAATATGTAGGAGCTTATGGGAATATCTGCGAGCTTATGGGAATAGGAAGGAGCTTATAGGATTAAGTAGGAGCTTATCGGAATATCTGGTAGCTTATGGCACTATCCGGGAGATTATGGGAATATGCAGAAACGTATGGGAATGTCTGGGAGCTTATGGGAATATGTGCCAATTGATTCTACTCCTGTTTAGTATTTGGCGAATGGGACTATAGGCTTGTGTTTATTTTCAACCATGTAAGGTCAAAATTTTACGCATCAGTAAATTCTACTCCTATTTTTCAATATTTGAAACAGACTATAAGCTTCGTTTCAATTTTATGCCATACAATGATCAACTGCCATGCATAAGTAGATTCAACTCTATGTCAATTAACGAAAAAGAGAGATACGGAAAGAGAGAGAGAGACAGAGAGAGAGAGTGAGAGAGAGAATTGGAATATATGCGAACTTATGAGAATATGCGGGAGCTTATAGCAATATCTAGGAGCATATGGCAATATCTGGGAGCTTATGGGAATATGAAGGAGCTTATGGGAATATGTAGAAGCTTATGGGAATATCTGAGAGCTTATGGCAATATCTGGGAGCTTATGGGAATATGTAGGAGCTTATAGGAATATGTAGAAGCTAATAGGAATATCTGGGAGCTTATGGCAATATCTGGTAGCTTATGGGAATATGTAGGAGTTTATGGGAATATGTAGACGCTTTAGGAAAATGTAGGAGCTTATGGGAATAATTGGGATCTTATGGGAATATGTGGGAGCTTATGGGAATAGTTGGGAGCTTATGTGAATATGTTGGAGCTTATAGGAATATCTGGGGGCTTATGGCAATATCTGGTAGCTTATGGGAATATGTAGGAGCTTATGGGAATATGAAGGAGCTTATAGGAATATGTAGGAGCTTATGGGAATATCTGGGAGCTTGTGGAGAAATAATATAGTCTAAGTTTGATGACGCAATTCGCTAGGCTCCGCCCACCGCAGTATCTATGGCGTCATTCCGCCATCTTGAGTGTAAATATTGGGAGCTTTAGTGTATACGTCATTTGGTACAAATGACGTATATTAACCGACAGTTGGGAGCACATGCTTTGTTTTATAGTTAGTCTAGCTGTGGGCATCTATGTAGATGGATGCATATTTACAGTTTGCCTTTGTACTCCTCCTGATTCTACCTTTATGTCAGTTCATGTTCAAGTATTAAATGATTGTTTGATGTTACTTCACTGGAGTTAACTTCGTGATTTGTGTTGTCTGATTTATTACACCCTCTACAAGCATCATCATTAAAAGGATCCGTAACATATATTTGGCACCTCCGACGTCGAACTGACTGACTTAGCTGGATTCAGGAGCAGCGGAGTGAGTACATTAAGACTCGTTGTAATTACCGGTTAAGTATTCATCGGTGAATTACGTGGCGGCCACCACTCTGGGTGCGCGCCGTGAAAACTGTTTGTTGAAGTGGCCAACCCTATTGTTTGCTGAAGTGGCCAACGTTACTGTTTGCTGAAGTGGCCAACCCTATTGTTTGCTGAAGTGGCCAACGTTACTGTTTAGCTGAAGTGGCCAACCCTATTGTTTGCTGAAGTGGCCAACCCTATTGTTTGCTGAAGTAAGCCAACGTTACTGTTTGCTGAAGTGGCCAACGTTACTGTTTGCTGAAGTGGCCAACCCTATTGTTTGCTGAAGTGGCCAACCCGTTACTGTTTGCTGAAGTGGTCAACGTTACTGTTTGCTGAAGTGGCCAACCCTATTGTTTGCTGAAGTGGCCAACGTTACTGTTTGCGGAAGTGGCCAACGTTACTGTTTGCTGAAGTGGCCAACGTTACTGTTTGCTGAAGTGGCCAACCCTATTGTTTGCTGAAGTGGCCAACGTTACTGTTTGCTGAAGTGGCCAACGTTACTGTTTGCTGAAGTGGCCAACCCTATTGTTTGCTGAAGTGGCCGACGTTACTGTTTGCTGAAGTGGCCAACCCTATTGTTTGCTGAAGTGGCCAACGTTACTGTTTGCTGAGGTGGCCAACCTTGCCGTCTGCTGAAGAGGCCTACCTTGCTGCTACTGAAGAGGTCAACCCTGCTGTTTGCTGAAGAGGCCAACCTTGCCGTTTGCTGAAGAGGCCAACCCTACTGTTGCTGAAGTGGCCAACTTTACTGCTTAAAGTGGCCAGAGTTGCTGTATACTGACGGGGCCGACGTTACCGTGTGGCTGGGAATCACCTCCTCATCGTCAGAGGACCCCACCATAGGATCACCAAGGATCAACCAAGGATCATCGAACATCGCGGACAGGGATCACCAAGGATCAACCCGTGTGTTAGTCAACCCCACATCGAACATCGCGGACCGGGATCACCGAGGATCAACCATCGAACTCAAGGAACAGAATTTACTATTTGTGTATTTCTTTATATGTAAGCTGGCATATTTTTTTATATATATTTATTACTAGAATATTGAAATCTGGTGTAATTATTTGTTTGTTGTTCTTGGTGGAATTCTGTATTTAATACAGTAGAGGTTAAAATAGGGTCCACCCTGAGCAGCCAAAACATTTAATTTGCTGTTTTTTTTTTTTTTTTTTTGAAAAAGATTATTGTATTTATTTTGTTATTACTTGTATGTTGATGACATTATAGAATATTTTTTTTGTGTGTGATATATAGTATCAAACATTTTCATTTATTAGTTATAATTGGTTTCGGTTACTGCCATGTCATCAATTTTAAATATTGTTGAAGCTGGTAAAGCACTTGGCCTTTTACAGGCCAGGAGTTACGGACCTGGGTTTCTGTGAGGGAGTGTGAGGTGAAGGAAAAGGAACAGAGAGAGAGGGAAGAAAGAAAGGAAAAGGAAAAGAAAGAGATGGAAGAAAAACAGAGAGAGAGGGAAGAAAAACAGAGAGAGAGAGGGAAGAAAGAAAGGAAAAGGAACAGAGAGAGAGGGAAGAAAGAGCCGCAGAACGGGAAATGAGAAAGGAAGAAATCGCGAACGAAAGGGCGCGCTTAGAGTCTGAGAACAATAGACAGTCAGCTAACCCCGGAGTTAACGGAGCGGGTGATAGAGTGACCACATCACTTAAATTACCTTATTTTACAGAGGGCGTTGACAGTATGGACACATACTTGTCTAGGTTTGAAATGCTAGCTACTAGTGCGGGTATGCCGAGGAATACATGGGCCGCGTCAATTTTAGGATTTATAAGAGGCAAAGCCCTGGATGTATGTTTGAAACTAAATGAAAATGAAATAAAAAATTATGATGTTGTGAAAGAATCATTGATGAAGATTTATGGTAACACATGTGATGGTTACAGGAAAAATTTAATAATATTCGCCCATCACGAGAGGAAGACCCCAATTTATTTATCACCAACCTTAGTTTGTTTTTTGATAGATGGGTGGCTCTGTCTGGGGCGAAACAAGATTATCATGATTTAAGGGAACTGATTTTAGTAGATAGGGCAATTAATGTGTGCCATAAAGATTTAGTGGCATTCTTGAAAGAAAAAGGGCCAAAAACTTTAGAAGATGTCACTGATTTATTGAGAAAGTATAGGTCTGCACATCCAGAAAAACCCATATCTAAGTTAGAACCAGACCATAACCAGGATGTGCTGTGCTTTGCTAAAGCTGTACCATATCCTAACCGTGGCCGTAGCTTAAGTCCTGGGAACAGGAATAGATCCAGTGACCGACATGACGGGGACAAATTATGTTTCTCTTGTGGGAGAGCCGGACATAGATCGCGAGACTGCAAAAGGGGAAATGGAGGTAGTGATAGTTTATGTTATCTGTGTAACGCCAGGGGACATTATGCTAGGAACTGCACTTGGTCCCGGGGAAATAGTCAGGGGAGAAAAGGACAACAGACCAGAACCATGGACAAGACCAGACAGAGACAAAGAGATAGGGTACAACAGGCAATGCTAGTTCAGGGGGAGGTAATGGTCTACATTTTTTACCCTGGGTTCGTTGGTGATGTACCTGTGAAGGTGCTACGTGACACTGGGGCAACGTGCGTGTGTGTCCGTAGATCATTGGTGAAAGATAGTGAATTCACGGGAAGAATGGGTCTATGTGCGTCATTTGATGGGACGGTACATGAGTTACCCATAGCCCCTATTAATCTTAGAAGTCCATTTTACACAGGGCTAGTTGAAGCATTAGTCATCGAGAAACCAACTTACGACGTTTTAGTGGGCAATATTGAGGGCGTAATAGAGTGTGATCCCATGGAATTGGATAAATGGAAAAAACTTAATGATCCTACTAGAAACTGTAATGCTGTGACAAGGGCTCAGGCTAAGGAGGAAAAACTCCATAATCAGTCATCAATTAGTAGTTACAGATAACTGCTTAATTAATACTCAGGAAGTAAAAATTATACAAAGGGAAGAGAATGTAGTCAACTTTCCTAATCCACACATGACTGACAATGTTAAATCTAGTGACATTCCTGTGGGTGAGATGTCTGACAGGGTCACCATAGATGGAGAGAACTTTTTTACCGAACAGCATAATGACGTGTCATTATCAAAATTAATCAACCGGGATAAAAAAATCATTTAGAGATAGGGAAATCATTCAGTTAGAAAAAGGTGTTTGGGTTAGAAAGACACAGTACATGAATAAAACGGTGAATCAACTTATAGTCCCAATGAAGTATAGGAAATTAGTTCTTAGGACAGCCCACGATTCACCTTTAGCGGGTCATTTGGGGGGTTACTAGAACCAAGTATAGGATCTTGGGAAAATTCTTTTGGCCCGGGGTTACCAGAGACGTAAAGAGATATGTTAGGACGTGTGACCTGTGTCAATCAAAGGGGCCCAAATGTACCAGGGGAGAAGCCCCATTACAAACAACCGATGTAGTTGACAGACCGTTCACAAAATTAGCTATTGATATAATTGGACCTATGCCAGTGCTGTCCAATAGGAGGCCATCGTTTTATCTTAACGGTGGTGGATGTATGTTCCAGATGGCCAGAGGCGGTGCCTCTGAAATTCATAAGGGCTGAGGACATAGCACAGGCACTAATGACTATTTTTTGTAGGACAGGCTTCCCTGATGTTATTTTATCTGACAGAGGTACTCAATTTGTATCTGAATTAACCAACCATTTTACCTCTGTATTGGGGATCAAACAAATCTTTACATCGCCATACCATCCCCAAAGTAATGGAATTTGTGAGCGACTGAACGGCAGTATAAAAAAATGATCAGTAAAGTGTCTGATGACAATCCGGGAGACTGGGATCTCATGTTACCCTGTGTGTTGTTTGCATATAGGGAAATTCCACAGGAAACAACAGGATTTTCACCTTTTGAAATGGTGTACGGTGCGAATCCAAGGGGTCCACTGTCTTTACTTAAGGACTTAATGATAAGGAAAGATTTATCCCCTGACGTAAGAACTGCCTATGAGCTAGTGATTGATACAAGACAGAGACTGATAAAGGCTTGTGATGTGGCTAGATCAAATGTTTTGACAAAAAATAAAAGCACATTATTGAGGGTTAATAGAGACAGGAAACTCAGACATATTAGACCAGGTGAAGATGTACTTATCTTATTACCGGACAAGACCAATAGATTATTCATTAAGTGGCAAGGACCTTTTAAGGTTACTAGAAAGGTGACAGACGTGGATTATGAAATTAATATTAGAAATGGGTTAAAGGTCTTTCATATAAACATGTTGAAAGTATACACTATAATAGACCAATTGAATTAGTTCAGACCGCTGAGGGTCAGGTTCAAAAATTATTTCATGTTAAGGGAGGAAGATGTACCTGAACTGACATTCAGACCTGTGAGGGACCTGAGGTTGGAAACAAAGGAAACATGGGAGGATATAGCATTAAACAACCTAACTCATGACAAAGTGGTTAGTATTAAGACACTTTTGGGTGACTTTACAGATATTTTTTCTGATAGACCGGGTAAAACTGATATAATACAACATGACATAAAGCTGTCAGAAAACAAGGTTATCCGTTTGAGATCATACACCCTCGCATTACATCACCGCTGACTATATCAAGAAAAAGTTGTGAAGGGTTACAGAAACAGGGTGTCATAGAACCATCAGTGCACCATATGCGTAAAGCTCCCATAGTGTTAGTTAAGAAAAGGACAGGTGACATCAGACTGTGTGTAGACTATAAAGACAGACAAATAAATAACCCTTACTGGACTCGTATCCCATGCCCAATCCTGAGGAGTTAATGACCAGGCTAGCCAGAGCTAAATATTTTTCTGAACTGGATTTAGCAAGAGGGTATTGGCAAATACCACTGACCCCTGAAGCCAAACCATTGACTGCATTTATAACTCCATTTGGGTTGTTCCAATGGAATTTCATGAGTTTTTGGGCTAGTAAATGCACCAGCCACCTTCAATAGGATGATGGCCAAATTATTTTTCCACATAGACAAGACACTGTTTGCTACCTGGATGACATTTGTATTTTCATGAGGACTGGGATAAACATGTTTAGGAGGTCTAAAGAGAAATGTTTACAGTTTTAAAAGAGACATAATTTAACCGTGAGACCGACTAAGGTAGAGATAGGACTGACGGAAGTAACTTTCCTAGGATTCATAAAGTGGGAAATAATATAATAAAACCCATAGGTGAATCAGTGTCAAAGATATTAAATATTGAAAAACCGTCATCAAAGAAACAGGTGCGCAGTCTTTTGGGCTTATGCAATTTCTATCGGAAGTTTATTCGAATTTCGCTCATATAATGGAACCTCTGGCTAATCTAACTAAAGGGAGAGCCAAACAAAATCATCTGGTCTGATGAGATGTCAACGGGCCCTGGAGATTATTAAAACCGCCTTCGCTCAGGGGCCCACTATCAAAGTTTTCTGACAGCAGGTAAAGCAATTCGTTCTGGCCACAGATGCCTCGGCGGTAGCCATAGGGGGGGGCCCTGTTACAGAGCCACAATGGTGTGTTACACTCAGTGCTATATGTCAGTCGTAAATTGACCTCACCAGAGACAAGATACGCTACAATAGAGAGGGAGGGATTAGCCATCACATGGTGCATTACAAAATTGGCAAGGTATCTGTTAGGTGCCCAATTTATTCTTCGGACTGACCATGCGCCCTTGGTATTCATAAAATTTAAAAAGCTAGGGAATAATAAAGTAGCCAGATGGTCACTCTACTGCAAAGGATTTTAATTTTATCGTTCAAGCTATACCTGGTAAAGAAGAACGTTATTGCTGACACGTTATCACGTTGCATTTGAAATGAGCACAAAGTTCTCAACAAACCTATGTCACAATGGTAGAAGTAATCTTGTGTACCGTAATGTTTATGTTACATGTATTATATGTTTATATGATGACATAATGTTTATCATTTAATAACTAGTTGATGATTATGATAAAAAAAAAATTAGAGAAGTCACTTGAGAAAAAAAGAAGAATAACTAGTGACTTGAAAAAAAAAAAGGTCACTACTGAAAAAAGATAATAGAAAAGACTCTACAAGTGACATGAAAGAAAAAAAAAATTAACAAGTCACATAGAAAAAAAAAATATCTAATAAAAATAATGAATATCAGTGACGAAAAAAAAAAATTATTAAAATGATGAGAAATTTTAATTGAATTCAATATGTTTATACATATACAGTTGATGATACATACTATATTGTTTGCATGTATTGATTTATAATTCCATGCAATATTGATTTGATGAATCATTGTATAATTTATTTTGTTGTTATGATGATTTGGGATATGTTCTATGATTGAACTTTGTTTCATGTGGCTTCCGCTACGTCGGTATTAGTATTGGGTTTTACATGATTACATCATGCTTCGGTAGAGGGGAGAAATGTGGAGAAATAATATAGTCTAAGTTTGATGACGCAATTCGCTAGCTTTGCATACCGCAGTATCTATGGCGTCATTCCGCCATCCTGAGTGTAAATATTGGGAGCTTTAGTGTATACTTGTCATTTGGTACAAATGATGTATATTAACTCGACTGATTGGGAGCACATGCTTTGTTTTATAGTTAGTCTAGCTGTGGGCATCTATGTAGATGGATGCATATTTACAGTTTGCCTTTGTACTCCTCCTGATTCTACCTTTATGTCAGTTCATGTTCTGCTATTAATGATTGTTTGATGTTACTTCACTGGAGTTAACTTCGTGATTTGTGTTGTCTGATTTATTACACCCTCTACAAACATCATCATTA